>JASPKZ010002300.1:800000-1400000 GCA_030220185.1 Diploptera punctata | reverse complement strand
TATATATTTTCAGTTTAATATTTGTTTAAAGGAGTTAGGATGACAAGAGTCCCTGTAATGCATAACAGCATGCATTTCCAGAATTGAGCCTATGTTTAATATCTTTGTGCATCTCGTTCCTATTTGTAATTATTGTTCCTAGATATTTGAATTCAGACACATCTTCGAAATTTCCCTCATTTGTCATTAGTTGTCCATTTCCATTACATAATGCATTTCTGTATGTGAACATATATTTAATTTTTAATTGCTGGGACATCCAAAAAAGCGCTGGATGGAAAACTCATCTTTGAGACTGTAACAGGCCACACGGCCTAATACTTGCATGTATGATGATGATGATATTGATGATTTCTTCCAATGGTTATGTTCCTTGCCTCTAGTTCCGAGGGTTGCGGGTACAAACCTGGCTGCAGTTGAATGATTTTTTTTAGGATGGAAAAATTCAAGGAGCAAGTCCTTCGGTAGAGACTTTAAGCCTTGGGTCCCGAGTCTGAAGATTTTCAGGCTCATAAATGATCCTTAAGCCTGAATAAGCAAAATATACTGACATCAACGTCCTAGTAATACCTTAGTGCCTGTTAGATGTCTCCCTCGGTGTGTTGACTACATGCCATCCATGACATCTGTGAGCGAATAAGGTAACTAAAAATTAACTTGCTATAGTAACTCCTCACAAAGGAGAGGCTATGGCTCAACAATGGGCTATATCATTATAGATAGATAGTTATTAAATAAGTTGAGTCTATATTTCATCTTACCTCATATTGATAGTTTCTTGTATGACATGTTTCAGAGCACCTTTGCTCTATCATCAGCTTATACAGACTTTGTATTTGTTACTGTTTTTAAGAATATATTTAATCTCTGTGAAAGAATAACATATTACCAAAATGCTTATCTTCAGCACATATTACGAATGAATGAACAGCGCATACCAAGAAGAATGTATAATTATAAACCAAAAGGGAGAAGAACATTGGGAAGACCATTGAAGAGATGGAAGGACCAATTCGACCTATAATGAGATCGAAACAGGCCATTGGGCCTAATCCTTGTTGTTGATGATGATGATGACTGTTTCTAAGTTTAAGACAAAACAATCTTTGAACCTAACTGAAGTAGTTATATTCATACATTAATGTGAATGAAACAGAAATAGTCAACCAGACTCCAATATTAACTGTTTACAGTGTTTACTGAATAAAAATAATATAATCTCTACTAGAAACATGATTGAAATATTTTTGCTCTCGATAAGTTTAATCTTGCATCTTCCAGATATTAATTTAGTATTTTTCTTAAATATTGTGAATAATTTTAACATAATTATTAATTATACCTCAACTCCTGTCTTGCAGTCTGTAGCTGCTGACGCTGGGTGAAACTATGTAACATTACAGCATCCCACTCATCTTGAAGAGTTTTTAAAATTGCTGGAATACTTGTTGCAGATGGAGGTTTCGGCTTAACAACAGGTGTTGCTGTAAAAATGTGAAGAAAGAGTTAGAGCAGGGGCTAACAACAATTCACACTAATAACAACAGCTTTATTTTACCTGGCAGAGTTAAGGACTTAAGGCCTTGTCTACCACTCAAACAGGTAATACGAGGGTGGATCAAATATAAACCGGAATTTGTATTTGGAGGCTCTGGTAGCAAACTGCAAAGGTTGCAGTTTGGAGGGGAAGTTGGTGGGAGTGCCTGGAGTAGGGATCTTGATGTGTCGCACTCCAAAGAGCGGCCGCTTGCTTCAGTACGCCATGAGCGAGCAATAGGTACACACGTCTCTTGCGCAAAGCATTATTATTAAGTTTTTGGCGAAAGAAGGTACTAAACCTTCTGAAATTTTGAGAAGGTTCCATGCACAGTTCGGGGAAGCAACCTTTTCGAAGACGCAGGTGTATGATTGGCGCAAAAAAATTTTAGCGGGCCGGGATTCAGTGGAAAATGAGCCCCATCAAAGACGGCAATGAACAAGCATCACTGCAGACAACATTCATGCTGTACGGGACCTTGCTGAGGAGAATCGGCGCATGACAATTTCTGAAATTGCTTTACACGTTGGAATAAGCTTCAGAAGTGTTCAAGCCATCATCAGTGATGAACTCAAATTCCGAAAATTGTCTGCCAGGTGGGTTCCTCGGCTCCTCAGCCAGGAACAAAAAAATTTGCGCCAGGAAGTGTCTCAGAGGCATCTGAGTCACTACGAGGCGGAAGGAGATGATTTTCTGAATCGCATTGTGACCTCTGATGAAACTTGGGTTCATCATTACACCCCAGAGTCAAAACGTTCCAGCATGGTGTGGCGAGAGCGAGGTACGACTGGACCAGTTAAGGCCAAAACACGCCTTTCTGCTGGAAAGGTCCTTGCGTCTGTTATTTGGGACTCTGAAGGAGTTTTGCTAGTGGATTTCCTTCATGAACGATGAACAGTGAATGCAGAGTACTACTGCCGGCTTTTGGACGAGATAAAAGCAGCATATCACAAGCGCTGCCGGAAACCGATCCGAAATGTGATTGTGCTGCATGACAATGCAAGGCCACACATTGCTCGGTTGACATAAGAAAAACTGACGAAAATGCACTGAAAGAAGACCTGGGAGGAAGGCGGTTTATGCAGCAGTAGAGGAATTCGTGCGCAACTGGCTGACTACACATCATCCCTCATTCTTCAAGGATGGCATCAAAAAGTTGCCAACTCGATGGCAAAAGTGTGTTGGAAATGCAGGAGACTATGTAGAAAAATGAGGTGGTGGTTTTGTATTTTTTGTTAATTCAATAAAATTGTAAACAATAATTCCGGTTTATATTTGATTCACCCTCGTATAAAATTATATTTGAAGAGAAAAACATATGCTCAGACTGGGGTTTGGACCAAGGACCTTTGGCTGTCTATGCCAATGCTCTACCAAGTTGGTAGAAAGCCAAAGGTCCTGGGTTCAAACCCCAGTCTGAGCATATATTTTTCTCTTCAAATATAATTTGTCCTTCAGTGAGAAGTATTAAATTAATAATAAAAACATTAGTTAGATCAAATTTACAATAGTTGGTCATATAATTAAATCAAAGTGATTTTAATGAACTAATATTTTTTTTATTTAAATCTTTGATTTAATCATTTTTAATTTTTACATTTATTTTTGGATAAAGTTTCTTAGCTGAGACGCAACATTTTTTCTAAGTCCAAAGCATACATCGTGCACATGCATTTAACATTAAAAAATAGGGATAAAGTTTCCAGTATGCTATGTGAATACAATGGAAGTAGTTGAAATATGCAAGTATATGTTGGCTACATTAGAACAAAGAAAGAAAATCAATCCGGTTCATATATATTTTTCAATATTCTGGAAAAATATAATTGAAAAATCATTAGAAAACATTTAAAATATGTTTTAGTTAGTAGTTAATGTTATAAAAAATGAATGCATGAAAGTAAAATAAGATTCTAGAAATCTCAGTTTTAAATTCTTGTGTTATGGTTTTAAATTCTTTTTTCATGTCCTCAATTTTGTTTAACATCATGTGCTGTGTTTGTTTCACTTCTTGGTAAAGCAGGATTTTAATATAATAAATATAGAAGTTAAAGTTAATAATTTTATACTTTAAAATTATTTTAATATTTAAATATAACTTAAATAAAGAAAAACATCTAAATAATTCATTGTTGTACATTGTTGAATAAAAATGTCTCAGTAATAATTAAAGAAATTGTATTACATAACAGTCTTTCTAAAGAATGCTTTTAAAAATAGTTTTTTTAAGTCATTGTTGTCAGAATTATAAAGCTTTCTGTTATAATTGTAATAAGAACACCTGCCTAACTTCATATTTTTAAATGAAAGTAAACTAAACTCTGATTGGATGTTACAACAATTAACTTTTTGATTTAACAAATCAAATTTAAACCTTATATATTTAATAGACTATTAACCAATAGAATTTAAACTTAACATCATGTGATGTAATAATGTTCTTTAAAATTATAAAAGAATTATACTAGTCATTCTGCATATAACTTTCCACAAAGATAGAAGCAAGAATCCTCAAGATAAAATGTAATATTTAATACAAGAATAATTGATTCCAGACTAGAAAAAGAATTTATTTTAAAAGACGGTGAAGAATAATACCACTTACATTTACTTAATCTGCTGGGAACCTACAAAGTGAATAAATTTGTAATTATTTCTACAAGAAACATTTTTTTATGATTGTGAAGTGTTTTCCTATCCAGTGTACCAACTTCCGACCCTAAGAAGAGAATCCAGCTCTACCGAAAAATAAAACCCAATTCATTTTGGGACACCAATCCTTCTTCAAAATGTTATTACAACATCGGGCATGAAGAGAATTACTGCTTCAAAACATCGCCACAACATGAGAAAAGAATTACTTCCTCATTAGTTTGATGTCTCAATCTATTTTAATTATTATTGATTTATTTCTGCACTATTTTAATTTCTTCATTCGATGTAGTAATTTGTTAATAATTAAATTAATGTTTTTATTACCTCACCTCATATCCTTTTTCTTCTATACTGCAGTTTCGGAGCTTATCTCCATCGTCAGTAGCCTCTGGTCGACCGGTGTTATGTCGTTTCTTGGCGGTTTCCTTCTTACTTCTGTCGGTGGACCGATGAACCTCTGGATTAGGTCAAAATTTGCGGGAGTTTCAAAATTCATGAGTTTTTCTTTTTTGTTTTTTTTGGATGTGGATTTTTTCCCAGACTGTGAGTTCCTTTAGTTTATCTGTTTGTTTGATTAGGCTAGCTTCTGTATCTATTAAATGTTTTTCAGACCAAGCATGGGCTGCTACTGCTGACTTGTCCACTTCCCCCTTTTTTACATTTCTAAGGTGTTCCTTCAATCTAGTTTTTAAATTTCTTTTTGTTTTTCCTATATAGATTTTGTCGCAATCTTGACATTTGATCTGATATATTCCTGATTTATATTCTTGTCCAATTTTTTCATTTTTGTTGGTTTTAATTATCTTAATAAATAAATAAATAAATAAAGTAGTAATTTGTGTTAATAATTGACTTGTATTTTCATTTTGTTTTAATAATTCTTCTTTAATTTCCAATAATAATGTTTGCAATGATTCCATTTTTCTTTGTTAAAATCTTTGTTATATAGTTCAAATAATGTGCCACTTTGTTGTTAGATACCACTTGTGGCAGGGGCTGGGAAAGTTGTTAACTATCCCACTTCTTACACAAGATGTTACTTGTTGCAGCATTGTGGGAATAGGCTGAAATTCTTTAATTTATGTTCACAACTGTTTACATAAAAAATCCAAATCTTTATTACTTTCACAATTCAATATATAAACACATATAATTTTCTGCCATAGAGTTCCTAGAAAATACAGTTTATCTCATAGTTACTTCTTCATACTCATAGATGTCTTCACTTACAAAACTTTTTCTCTATTCACTCTTCAGATCACTTTCACAGGTCCACTACTTCGGCATACTGGCAATTGGCTGACTCTCACAACTCATTTATATGGGAGGGAGGACAATCTGAAAGCAGTCTGACTCTCTTGTATAAACACCCCGAGAGGCCTATTCTGCCAGATATAAACACATCTGAAGTTCCCAGCAGGCCCAATGACATATAAATTGCCAGCTCACAAATCCCCTTTCATCATATAAGGGGAGACTTGATTTTTGCCGTTAATTTCATAAGCTGGCCCAATAATGCAATACAATATGTTCCAAAACTTTAGATAATGTTGGAAGAATGCTAATTGGTCTGAGGTTATTATAATTAGTAGCCAAATGGCTCGTCATAATTAGTGCGTATTAATGGATTAACGAGTTTCCTTCTGTCCCTACCTATTTTAGACAAAGGCCGAATCCTAGACTGTTTCCACATAGTAGGAAAGATAGAAGTTATAAGGGATGAACTTTAAATATTTATCAAATAATTCCAGATATTCAGTGTGCTAAATAAAATTAATTGTACATACAATTAGGTAGCTTGCACACTGGTTTGAGAACTCATGGGAGAAGAAATTTTCTAAAGGATTTTTGTCTAGTGTATGGTGCCGGTACACAATCAGCATGAGAAATTGGTTAACTATAAAAATAGCATCTCCAGGTTGAGAAAATCAGCTGGGAGATCTGACGCTTGGATCACATATCACCCATATAATGGATGTTCATCCACATTATGATTAGTGGATCCTGTTGAGGACAGCAGCTGGCTGGCAGACCAAGGATCTTCTAGGCCTTTTGCACTACTTTAGTTTAGATACTAATTGGTACTCGATGCATACAGACTATAAAAGCAAAATAAGAGTATTATATGGCCAAGTTTTCTTGAAAAACTGGTATGACCAACCTTAGTAATAAATTCCACATATTTTATAAATGGACGTGTACTAACTTGACCTCTTCCTTAACATAACAAGAGGCAGAGCATTGGAGTACAAAACCAGAGACATTGGGTTCAAATCCTGGTTTAGACATAATTTTTTCTCTTCAAATGTAATTTACATACATTTATTCAATAACCTATAAATTATTTAACTTTTATAGGAATTAATCACTATGAGGTTTAATTTATGGTGAAATTAAATGTTTCTTACCTCTCCTCATATAAATTTTCTAAGTTGATCACGATTTCGAGACTATAACTGTCTCATCCTCAGAACTTTGTTGGCGACTGGTGTTATGTCGATTGGAAGAAACTCTTCTTCTTCCCTCTGTTGGTGGACCGATGAACCTCTGGATCAGGTCAAAATTTTAGAGAATTTCGAAGTTCATAAGTTTTCCTTTGTTTTTCTGAATGTGGATTTTTTCCCAAACCGTGAGTTCCTTTTGTTTGTCTATTTGTTTAATTAGACTGGCTTTTGATTCAATTAAATGTTTTTCGGACCAAGCATGAGCAGCTACTGCTGACTTTTCCACTTCTCCATTTTTGATGTTTCTAAGATGTTCTTTCACCCTTGTTTTCAAATTTCTTTTCGTTTTCCAATATAAATTTTGTCACAATCCCTGCATTTGATCTGATAAATTCCTGATTTGTTTTCATTTTCAATTTAATTTTTTCATTTTTATTGGTTTTAATTACCCTATTAAGGCTGTATTCATTCTTTGGTGCTAATCTTATATTAAACTTTTTGAAAAAAAAAAAAAGAATGAATACAGCCTTAATAGGATAATTAAAACCAATAAAAATGAAAAAATTGAAAATGAAAACAAATCAGGAATTTATCAGATCAAATGCAGGGATTGTGACAAAATTTATATTGGAAAAACGAAAAGAAATTTGAAAACAAGGGTGAAAGAACATCTTAGAAACATCAAAAATGGAGAAGTGGAAAAGTCAGCAGTAGCTGCTCATGCTTGGTCCGAAAAACATTTAATTGAATCAAAAGCCAGTCTAATTAAACAAATAGACAAACAAAAGGAACTCACGGTTTGGGAAAAGATCCACATTCAGAAAAACAAAGGAAAATTTATGAACTTCGAAATTCCCGCAAATTTTGACCTGATCCAGAGGTTCATTGGTCCACCAACAGAGGGAAGAAGAAGAGTTTCTTCCGATTGACATAACACCAGTCGCCAACAAAGTTCTGAGGATGAGACAGTTATAGTCTCGAAATCGCGATCAACTTAGAACATTTATATGAGGAGAGGTAAGAAACATTTAATTTCACCATAACCGATAAATTAGTCTGGTGTACACCAACTTGTCCCTTCCTAATATAACAAAATAAAAGAACAGTAGTGCAATTTCAGTATGATCAATCTTCGCAATATATTCTCAAACATGCTTCTAAGAAATGAACGTTTTCTAAAAAGGAGAAGTGTAATTTTATTTCTGATACATTTCATTGTGGCAATAGAGGAAGAGAGCTGAAGGGAAGAACATATCAATACAGCTACAATTTGTGCACATAGGCAAATATTAAGAACTGTAAAAGAAAATGTTTTAAGTATCATTACAACATGTTTAAAATAGTGGGAGATGTTAATAGAAATGGAAAAAGTAAGTAGTACAAGTGTCATGAATGTTGTATGGTATAGCATAGGGGTACAGTAAAAGAAGTTCAGCCATGTTAATTTTGGTGCATGGGAATTGACAACATATATAAGAGAAAAATTTGCATTTAGATTGAAACTCGCTCAGATAGCTCAGTTGTTAGAGCATTGGTCTACAAAGCCAAAGGCCATGGGTTCGAGTCCCAGTCTGAGCGTATAATTTTTCTCTTCAAATATGATTTATCTAATATTGAGATCTATGAAATGAATAATAAAAAAAACATTGAAAGAAGCCATACTAGCTTTATAATGTAATGTAAGATTCCTAAATAAATGTCTCCTTAATAAAGAAGCTGCCATTTGCAAAGATAGAAGCAAAGTTTTCACAGCATTTGGTGCGCGGGAATTAACAACATATATATGATAAAAATTTGTGTTTAGATTGGAACTCACCCAGATAGCTCAGTCGGTAGAGCATTTGTCTAGAAAGCCAAAGGTCCTGGGTTCGACTTCCAGCCTAAGCATATAATTTTTCTCTTCAAATATAATTTATCCATCACGTTAAATTATCTGATCTATTGTCACATTGTTGATGAAAACATTTGTTCAAACAATAAATTTGCCCTCACCTGTGCTATATATTTGTGTCTCCTCCATATAAATACCTGATTTTTTGTGACGTATTAAATTAATAATAAAAACAATGAAAGAAACCCTACTGGCTTTATAAAGTAACGTTTAAACCTAATAAAAAGTCTTCTTAAAAAAGAAGCTGTCATTTGCGTGATCGAAGCATTTGAGGGGCTCCAGAGTAAAAGTGGACCAAGTCCATGTTTTACTCTTTTGAGAAAAATTAATATAAAGTTTAAAGTAATACTTTAAATTGCATATGGATAATTAAACATTAATTTTTACAGTAAAAAAGAACAAATTCAATACTTGGTTCACTATTGCTCTGAAGAATTATTGACATTTTGAACTCAAATTCACATATAAGTAAGATTTTTAAATATTTGGACTTGGTCCACATTTGCTCCGAACCCTTCATTTGGCACTCAGGAATTAACAATGTATAAGAGAAAAATTTGCATTTAGATTGGAGTCTTGGAAATGTGTGACAAAACATATTATTGGTCATTCAATTTCCTTCTGACAGTGTTAGCTACCCTACCAGTAACAACATGCAGTGTGGAAAGATCTTTTTCATCCACAAAAAGAGTGAAAAGTTTGATGACAGATCAAAGACTGAGTGATGATTTCCATTCATCGGGACATCACTATCAAACTAGACAAAGTGATTGATAAAATGGCTGGGGAGAAGAAAAGAAGACTGTTGCTGTAAATTAAAATGGGGTCACAAAACTTACAAAAAGAACAAAACTATCTAATAAACAATGTTTACTATTTTGATTTTCAATTTATTAGTAATCTGCCAAGAAATTTTTTTAATGTAAATAAATAAACTGAAATGTTTATTTTAACTGTTATTATATTATTTTTGGTCTGGACATCTTACCTCAATATTAATGTTGATTTGTTCTTGGACATGTTTCAAAACAATTCTCTGTTTTATCTTCAGCTTTCCCAGACTGGTTTTATTTATGTTGCATTATGTTGCACCACCTGGATGTCGATGTCAGCTCCATCCTGTGGTTGGCCAAAGAACCTCCAAACAAGGTCACCCTCCATCGGAATATCAAAATTCATAACTCTGTTTCTGTTCTTCTGAATATAAATTTTTTCCCAAATAGTCAGCTCGTTTGTATTTTTCTAACTGTTTTAATAATTTAGTGTCTGAATTAATATTATGTTTTTCAGACCAAACATGAGCAGCAACTGCAGATTTTTCATTTTCTCCATTTTTAATATTTCTTATGTGTTCTTTGGTTCTAATTTTTAGGTTTCTTTTTGTTTTCCCTATATATATCTTTTCACAACCCATGCATTCAATTTGATATATTCCTGACTTTTTATTTTTATCAGTTTTTTTTCATTTTTGTTGGTTTTTATTAGTTTATTTAAACTGTAGTTATTTTTTGGTGCTAATTTAATATTAAACTTCTCAAATATATTTTGAAATTTATTATGTACCCAGGGGTGATATGTGAATTTCCTATATTTTTTCATAGGTGGTTCTTCTTTTTCAAGATTACTTCTGTTTATCATTTTTTTTTTTTTATACTTTTCTATCCTTTTATGTACCATTTTTTCATCAAACCCATTTTCTCTTGCTACTTTGATTATGTGTTTTTTCTCATGTTTGAAATCTTCTTCGTTTAAGGGTAAGTTTACCAATCTATGAGTTAAACTATTAAATGCTGCTAATTTATGTCCAATTGGATTGAACCCTGTTGATTTTATAAAATTTTCCGTATGAGTTTCTTTTCTATGAATCCTGAATTCAATTTTTCTTTTTTCTTCGTTTCTGACCAATTTAAGATCCAAAAAAGGTATTTGTTTATTGTCTTCTATTTCTTTGGTGAATTTAATGTTTGTACTCTGTAAATTTAATAGTTTTAGGGAATCTTCTACATGTTTTTCTTTAACAATACAAATTATATCATCAACATATCTACTCCAAAATTTAAACATTGTGGGATGTGCTTTAGTGATTTTACATTCAAAATCGCTCATAAATAAATTTGCCAGGAAGGGTGATAATGGGTTTCCCATTGAGAGCCCTGATTTTTGTCTATAGAAACTCCCATTGAATGTAAAAAACATTTGATCAATGCATAACGCAGTTAATTTCAAATAATCTTCTTTGATCTCTCTGTCTATGTTGTTTTTTCTTAACCAATTGTTCAATATCTCCAAAGTTTTTTGTTTCGGTACATTTGTGAATAGTGAAACTACATCAAACGAAACCAACCTATCTGTGGGTTCAATTTCCACTTTTTCTAATTTGTTAACTAATTCCAATGAATTTTCAATCTGCAGACTTTCAAAATTATTAATTCTTTTAAATTGATTATTCAGCCATTTCGAAATTTTGTAGGTTGGTGATCCAATATTGTTAATTATTGGCCTCATTTTGTTTCCCGGTTTGTGAATTTTTGGAAGTCCATGTATATTAGGGTTTCTTGGGTTGCTTACTTTTAATTGAAATTTTTCTTTCTTGGATAGAATTTTAACATTTTTTAAAACAGTTTTCCACTTTTTTTATGGTTTTTGGTAGGGGGTCATTCTTAATTTTTTCATACTCTTTTTCTTTCAAAAGTTCTTCCATTCTATTTTGATAATCTTCTTTGTCCAGAATTATAATTTGGTTACCCTTATCTGATTTTGTATATACAACATTTTTGTTATTTATTTCTTTGAGTGTTTTTAAATTCTCCTTACAAACTGGGTTTTTATTTGTATTCTTTATTTTATTCAAAATTTCTTCACATTTTTTTCTGATGATTATTTTTTCTTCTGTAACTAACCCTTCTATTGGAATATTCAATAGAAGGGTTAGTTACAGAAGAAAAAATAATCATCAGAAAAAAATGTGAAGAATATTTGAATAAAATAAAGAATACAAATAAAAACCCAGTTTGTAAGGAGAATTTAAAAACACTCAAAGAAATAAATAACAAAAATGTTGTATATACAAAATCAGATAAGGGTAACCAAATTATAATTCTGGACAAAGAAGATTATCAAAATAGAATGGAAGAACTTTTGAAAGAAAAAGAGTATGAAAAAATTAAGAATGACCCCCTACCAAAAACCATAAAAAAAGTGGAAAACTGTTTTAAAAATGTTAAAATTCTATCCAAGAAAGAAAAATTTCAATTAAAAGTAAGCAACCCAAGAAACCCTAATATACATGGACTTCCAAAAATTCACAAACCGGGAAACAAAATGAGGCCAATAATTAACAATATTGGATCACCAACCTACAAAATTTCGAAATGGCTGAATAATCAATTTAAAAGAATTAATAATTTTGAAAGTCTGCAGATTGAAAATTCATTGGAATTAGTTAACAAATTAGAAAAAGTGGAAATTGAACCCACAGATAGGTTGGTTTCGTTTGATGTAGTTTCACTATTCACAAATGTACCGAAACAAAAAACTTTGGAGATATTGAACAATTGGTTAAAAAAAACAAACATAGACAGAGAGATCAAAGAAGATTATTTGAAATTAACTGCGTTATGCATTGATCAAATGTTTTTTACATTCAATGGGAGTTTCTATAGACAAAAATCAGGGCTCTCAATGGGAAACCCATTATCACCCTTCCTGGCAAATTTATTTATGAGCGATTTTGAATGTAAAATCACTAAAGCACATCCCACAATGTTTAAATTTTGGAGTAGATATGTTGATGATATAATTTGTATTGTTAAAGAAAAACATGTAGAAGATTCCCTAAAACTATTAAATTTACAGAGTACAAACATTAAATTCACCAAAGAAATAGAAG
This sequence comes from Diploptera punctata, assembly GCA_030220185.1. Taxonomy (NCBI): domain Eukaryota; kingdom Metazoa; phylum Arthropoda; class Insecta; order Blattodea; family Blaberidae; genus Diploptera; species Diploptera punctata. The sequence goes on along the minus strand of JASPKZ010002300.1, from coordinate 1,387,584 downwards.
ACAATAAACAAATACCTTTTTTGGATCTTAAATTGGTCAGAAACGAAGAAAAAAGAAAAATTGAATTCAGGATTCATAGAAAAGAAACTCATACGGAAAATTTTATAAAATCAACAGGGTTCAATCCAATTGGACATAAATTAGCAGCATTTAATAGTTTAACTCATAGATTGGTAAACTTACCCTTAAACGAAGAAGATTTCAAACATGAGAAAAAACACATAATCAAAGTAGCAAGAGAAAATGGGTTTGATGAAAAAATGGTACATAAAAGGATAGAAAAGTATAAAAAACAAAAAATGATAAACAGAAGTAATCTTGAAAAAGAAGAACCACCTATGAAAAAAATATAGGAAATTCACATATCACCCCTGGGTACATAATAAATTTCAAAATATATTTGAGAAGTTTAATATTAAATTAGCACCAAAAAATAACTACAGTTTAAATAAACTAATAAAACCAACAAAAATGAAAAAACTGATAAAAATAAAAAGTCAGGAATATATCAAATTGAATGCATGGGTTGTGAAAAGATATATATAGGGAAAACAAAAAGAAACCTAAAAATTAGAACCAAAGAACACATAAGAAATATTAAAAATGGAGAAATTGAAAAATCTGCAGTTGCTGCTCATGTTTGGTCTGAAAAACATAATATTAATTCAGACACTAAATTATTAAAACAGTTAGAAAATACAAACGAGCTGACTATTTGGGAAAAAATTTATATTCAGAAGAACAGAAACAGAGTTATGAATTTTGATATTCCGATGGAGGGTGACCTTGTTTGGAGGTTCTTTGGCCAACCACAGGATGGAGCTGACATCGACATCCAGGTGGTGCAACATAATGCAACATAAATAAAACCAGTCTGGGAAAGCTGAAGATAAAACAGAGAATTGTTTTGAAACATGTCCAAGAACAAATCAACATTAATATTGAGGTAAGATGTCCAGACCAAAAATAATATAATTAAAATAACCTCAAAATATAACTTCCTAAAATTAAATATTAACTGTTATTGTTATTCATTCCATTATACTCATCTTTTTTATACACATTGGGTTTTATTAGGGTGGATTCACTTTCACCGGTGCTTTTCATTATATACATGAATAAATTAATAAATGAATGGAGGAAAACACAACGAGGATATATACCCATCAATAGGAACCTCAAACTCGATGCTATTCTTTTTGCAGACGATTTAGCTCTCCTGGCACTTTCCGAAAATGATTTGCAACGATCAATTTATAATTTACAAAAAATAGGTGCCAAATTTAATATGGAAATATCAATTAACAAAACTAAAATTATGGCATTTCATGGGAAGGACCCCATACAAAGTAAAATCTGTCTCCAGAATAAAATTTTAGAGAGATCTAATCAATTTAAATATCTTGGATATTATCTTTCTATCTGGGATGAAAAGGATATCCCTGAAAAAGTTACTAGTTATAATAAAAGGTTTAGGAATTATTAATCAAGTTATGAAACCATCCCTTGTACAAAAAAACACCAGATTACGTTTATATAACACTTTGGCTAGACCAGTGTTGACCTATGTGGTAGTGAAGCATGGACACTAAAAAAACAACATGAAAGCAGAATAACGGCTTGTGAAATGAGATTCATGCGCAGAACAGCAGGTTACACCAGATGGGATCGGAAAAGGAACACCGATATCTTAAAAGAATTGAAGACTACGCCAATTTTGGAATATATTAAACAGTACCAACTAAATTGGAAACACCATCTTGAAAGAATGAGTTCAAATCGGATCCCCAAAGCTGTTTATAATTATATACCAAGAGGACGAAGATCACTGGGCCGTCCTATGAAACGCTGGAGGGAAAATTTTCTATAGGATCGTAACAGGCCTTGGCCTAATACTTGGAAGGAAGAAGAAGAAGAAGATTCTCTCTCACTCCGACTCAGCCCCCCCCCCCCCAAATGAAAATCCTGGCTATGTGCCTGTTTTCCATAGTTCCATTTTATTAAAAGTATACTACTTACTTTTAACATCAATCAGCATATCAGTTGATAGTTCTTTGCCAGTGATAGGATCGACACCATTCTCCACTACATATTTTTCTATCAGGCGCCTTTCAAATATAGCTCCTGATACTGGTGATATAACTGGATGTTCTGGAACCTCATTAGAAACTAAAGTAAAAAAAAAAACTTGTGTTAATATCAAAGTTGATAGTGCTATGAAATATATTCATTGACTTAGTTGAACGAAGCTTATATCTACAAAAAGCAACAAATGTACAAAATTACTTAGACTATTTAACTCATGCCCCAAATGGGAGTCAATGACCAATCACGTTACAATGATTTTTGATTTACAACCAATCACAGTCATGTTTCGCCTAGAATTTACCAACTAAAGTTTATCATAATAAAGAAAGCACCTCCTTTTTAGCATTCTGAATGGGTCATAGCATTATTTTGCAGTGACTGACTCTCTAAGAAATACGGCTACCAGATTGTATAAATAGTGCATGAATGTCAACACATAGTGCATGCCGGAGTTAATATAAAAACATTTGTAGCAATTGATTATACCACCAAAAAAAGAAACCACTGTTTGCACTTTCTTAAATGTATTTTTTCCCAAAAAAATATAATTGTCATATTTGCATCATAGGACGTCAGAAATGAATTAATATACAGTTTGATGTGTTTCATTTTTTCTCCACTAGAGTTCATTCTTACAATATTGTGTTCCTTTCACAATAAATAATATGATCTGGTTGCAGTGACGAACAAAAGAAGCAAATGAAGCGTACCAATCGTTTCTCATTTGTTTTCAAACATCGCCGTTTACATTAAATATATAAATATTTTAAAATAACTATATTTAAATAATGATTTGTGAGTAAACAGCTTAATTTTATTTGTTAAATAGTCCTAACAAATGCCACTCTTGATTTCCAAATTATCTAGATAAATCCACTCCTCACTTCATGAGTCGTAAATTTATTGATAATTTGGAAATCACTTGTGGCATTACTTATGATAATTGGCTCCTGCGCCATAGCCTTGTGCTTTAAGCCAACGGTGTCTTGGTGCAGAGCTACAGGACTTGCAAGGGTCTACTCCCCATGGGAAAAAACCTTTTCATATAATTTCGGTCAGTATGAGACCAGTGTCTACCCAGCATCATGAGGAATTTGGGTAGCTACATTAAATAGCTGCTACAGGTTGAGAAAACCAGCTATGACTGGGGACCAGACATGTTGGCCACATGTCACCCATATACTCGCAAGATTATCTCTGCCTCTGTTATTAACACATGTGGATGGAGGCAGCTGCTGGGCCTTCTTGGCCTGTCATGCCATGGAGTCAATTCACAAATGCATGTAACAATTTTGGATATGCTATACTTACCGTCGCACATAAATTCTTCTAAGTTCTATAGAATCCCAGTGTGCATGCGTTAGTGCTTCATGTAATCCCAGAAAGATAAATGCAACCTCCAGCAGTAGGCGGTATATGTATGTGAAATCAGTATGACCAACAATGACACAAAATTCCCAAAACTTGTCTAAAAATGTATAATTAACATGAAATGAACTAGTGGAAATATGATTTTACGTGGTAACCGTCCAATATTTTGAATTTTTCGTAGAATAACAGATATGAAGAGGTAATTTATTTTACGTATCAAATCACATTTAAAAAGCAAGGAACCTAAAAGCTAACCAAACCTAAATCAATTACTGTAACACAAATCAATTACTCTAACGTAGGTGAAATCCAGGGAACGTGGAAGTGATGTTGGCAACATCTGGAGTATTTTGGGTTGTTGATGGTGGCAACGTTGGAACAACATAGGAAGAGGAGGGAAAATAGCAGAAAGTAGCAAGGAAGAATGTAGGACGATCATGTTTTACGTAAATATATAAATATAAATAAAAGATCGTTGCAACATTGGAAGATGTTTAAAACGTGTTTAAAAGTGTTTAGTGCATCAGTGGCATAAGAAATTAAAATGAAAATTTTTTGCGAAGTTTAGTATACAACACCTACAATTTTTTTAGAAATTTTGGTTCAACTGCACTTCTACTTACGCTTGATTTTTCAGTTTATTGTTATGAATTATAGATCTTCTTCTGTATTTACTAACTTTTTTAATATTTTAAACTTTTTTAAACAATTTTTATAACATTATTGGAAATTTTTCAAGTATCTATTTAAATATGCAAATCATAATAATATAACACTGTTAGACAATATTGTGATGCTAACTGCTATTTTCTCCACAGAGTATATTACTTCCATCCATAGTAATTCTGCCCAAGGGCAGGTCCTTCACTGCAATCATAGCATTTTAATGCTATGCTTTGCAGCTTTTACTGGGGAATTATAGGTGTGGTAGCTTCACATTTCCTTCCACACCTGTGAAGGATGATGATGATGATGATGATGGCCAGATGATTTTTGGGGACCGTTGGGCCCTAAGCTTCCTGACATTTGTCTTATTTTCCCAAAGAAAACATCACCCAGGAGCCTGTCCCCTCTGGGAATCGCACCTGGGACTGCTGCGTGACAAGGCAGCATCCTACCTCAAGATCACAGTGGTGGACAGTACATTACTTAGTCAATGAATTTTCTATTGCTGGTTGGATTGGCGTTAGGGAGTGATAAGTAAGTGGACACCCATTTTTTAATAAACATTTGGTAATTTTAATGTTATTAATATATTTTTTAACATAGATTTGGGGATTTATTGCAAGGATTGGTCATTTAAATTTCAAAGCGGCATGCTGCCATCTATCATAAGCTTTTTGAACTTTAGTACTATATTGATAATAATCGAGGATGATAATCGATGTGGTTCGATGGTGGGTTATTGCTGGCTCTATAAACTCTGGTGCATGCGCACTTTTGTTCTATAGGACTTTGAAAATATTTCACGTAAATGTAAGTATAGTTTTTCCAAAATGGAAAAAGTCGGTTATATGTCTCACACAAATTCTTCTAAGTTCCACAGAATCGCAGCGCGCATGCGCTAGCAAATGACGTCACCCCGGAAAGATAAATCTAACATCCAGCAGTTGGCAGTATATGTATGTGAAACCAGTATGACCAACATTGACAGAAAATTCCCAGAACATGTTTTCAAAAATTTAATAAAGAATCCACAAGTGTTCACCACATGTATTATTGCTGTATTGTTCGTACAAATTTTAAACCTGAAAATTATTATTCTTCCCTGTCTATTCCAGTATGTGAACCAAATTTCTAGTGTAAAGTGTGTTCTTTTGTGTTGCTACTTTTAAACGAAAATAATTTCGTAATGCCTACATTCATCAGCCTGATTAATTTAGGCCTATTCCTAGATCTAGTTGAGAATGTATTCAATTTCTGTTCGATGAAGGGCTTTTAAGAACAAGAATGCAGTGGCTCGATGCAATGTTCTTCTTGCTCCGGGAACGAGGCGGAATAGGCTATACCCAATATTCGTTTGTAGGAGAGGGCACCCGGAATTCTCCCAGTCGGTCACGAAAGGAACTTGGTTCGAAAATTGCAAATTACATCCTTTCCAAGTTATTTGCTTAGTTCATTCATTTGTGCATAAATTAACGCAAAATCAGACAATTGTGCATTGTACTATTGGGAACAGAAAGCCAACTCGAGGTACAATAGCTGATTGGTTCAGTTACTGTCGAGAAGTGTGTATATTATCTATGGAGGATAAATACGCAAATCGTGGCAAAATTGGAGGTCCAGGGCATATTGTCGAAATTGACGAATGCAAAATTGGTAGGAGGAAATATCATCGAGGGCGTGTAGTTGAAGGAAACTGGATTTTGGGGATGATCGATGTCCGAACGAAACAGGTGCAGATGGAAATTTGTCCCAACAATAATAGGGATGCTGTTACCCTTTTTAATTTGATAGCAAAGCATGTTCATTTTGGGAGCACTATTCACACAGATTGCTGGAGGGGTTATAATGGGTTATTGGGTGGTGGTTTCACCGCCCACTTAACAGTGAGCCATTCGCAAAATTTTGTGGATCCCGATACAAATATTCACACGAACAACATAGAGTCCTTTTGGCAGAGTCTACGACGCAGGCTAACTAGGGGGGATCAAAAGCGATGATATGGACATACATATCGCAGAATATTTATGGCACTTTGATTGTAAAAATCGAAATGCGGATCCTTTCCAAGAACTCATTGAAGATATCAGAGCGGTATACCCTGTAACATAGTTTAATTTTATATATTTTTGGCAACAATGGGTTAAGATAACTTTGAAAAATTATCTACTAAAATATTTTTATTATTATTATGAAAATGTTATTTGGCAATAACTAACAATGAAATATTTAGATTTTTATTTCAAGTTATATTTATTTAAAAAAAGAATATTGACTAACAAACTAACTCACTGGCACTATCGATCCCGTAGGTTAAATGACCGCGTGGACATAAGCTCTCATACATCCTTATCCAGAGCTAATGTTTTCCAATCATTCCCTGTATAAACTACTTCCTTCAAATCATAGTTGAGTGTCTCATTGCCAAAGGTGCCTAACCCAAAATTTAAAGAATGATGCTTTTCCCAGTAATAGCACTAGAAATGATCATTGCACATATGCCTATAACATTTTGTGTTAATGCAATTACAGGGAAAAGCATTTTTTTAAATTGTGAGTTAGGCACCTATGGTATTGAGGCACTCAGTTACTGTTATTCTCCCACCTCATTCTTGGTCTACGAACTGGGCGTTTTCCCTCGGGTTTTCCTATAAGAATCTTAAAAAACAAAATTATTTATTAACCATATATTATTTAGGCAATATAAAATCCTGCTTTAAGATTCTATTTCATTAATATTTTGTAACGCTCTTCATGTGTTTTTCACAATTTATTTTCTTCTTGTCGCATGATATATGTGTTAGTCATTGAATGTCTTCAATTATTTACTGAAATGGGTCTGATGATCGCATTTTAGATTCTTAGTGCCATGGAAAGTCACGAATTTAAACGTCCGTGTTACGGCGACTTTTCCCGCCCCTGGATATCCGATGCCTAAACTCAAAGGCGAGACTCAATGTTGATTGTGTAACAATTTGACACAGGATTCACGAAGTTTTATGAAATAGTTTACAGATTAGCCATAACAGACCTTCAGCGATCAGTGTTAATCGTACTGATGCTCCAAAATTAAATTAAATAGCGTGCACCGTCCATGTTGTTAGAACAAATTATGAATATGCACCGCATTTGTATCGACATCTACAACCTCTTAATTATTTTGTAATTCCTACAATTGTAAACCCACTGATAGTATTTATTAGGTGTTTCATCATAATTTTAAAAGTCATACAATTTTGATTTTGTAAGTTCTTTTTAAATATTATTTACAAACCCGTACACAGTTTCGTCTTTTCTAATCTTTTAATTTTTTATAATTATGTCTTTATATAGTTTCAATTTTTTTAGTTTCTTAAATATTTTTGAATATATAATTTTATAATCTATATACTACAGTTTTATATATTCATTTTTTGATTTTGTAAGTTCTTTTTAAATATTATTTACGAACCCGTATACAGTTTCGTCTTTTCTAATCTTTTAATTTTTTATAATTATGTCTTTATATAGTTTTGATTTTTTTAGTTTTTCAAATATTTTTGAACATATAATTGATAACCTATATACAGTTTTATATGTTCATTTTTTAAAAATATAATTTGTATGTGTGTATATAGTTCCGTACTATCTAAATTTTTAAATATATAATTTGAAAGTCTACATATATGGTTTTAAGGTTTCTAATTATGTACATATTGCTTCCATAAGATTATATTAGAAATGTTTGCATTAAAAAACAAGTTTTTGCAATTCTCTTCAACCAAGCTCCGAACCTCCAATCCTAGTAAAGTGTTTTTCGGTTGTTGATGTTGGCAACTTCTGGAGTTTTTTGGATAGTTGATGGTGGCAACATTGGAACAACATGGGAATGTAGGAAGTAAGTAATTTATCTACGATCATGTTTTACGTAAATATATAAATATAAAAAGTTGTATAGAAAGCTTGAAGATCATTGGAAAATGTTTAAAACAGTACAAAACGTGTTTACAAGTGTTTAGTGCATCAGTGGCATAAGAATGTAAGTGTAGAATTGTGAGAGGCATAAAACCGACCACATCGTCCGAAATTTTTGTAGGCCCTTATACACTCTCATATTCAAAGTAAATTAACTTAAAATCGACCAGCTTCATGGGCTAGTGGTCTGCGTTTCTGACTACTGTTCATGAGTCAATTTCCGGTCAAACCATAGCAATTTTTCCGGGTGTGCTATACAAACCGTCGCACAAAATTTTCAATCTTATTTCTGCTATTTTCCCTCCTCATCCTATGTTGTTCCAACGTTGCCACCATCAACAACCCAAAATACTCCAGATGTTGCCAACATCACTTCCACATTCCCTGGATTTCACCTATGTTAGAGTAGTTGATTTGTGTTACAGTAATTGATTTAGGTTTGGTTAGCTTTTAGGTTCCTTGCTTTTTAAATGTGATTCCACGTTCCCTGGATTTCAAGTTCTGGGAATATTGTGTCAATGTTGGTCATACTGATTTCACATACATATACCGCCAACTGCTGGAGGTTGCATTTATCTTTCTGGGATTACATGAAGCACTAGCGCATGCGCACTGGAATTCTATAGAACTTAGAAGAATTTATGTGAGACGGTAAGTATAGCTTATCCATTTTTCCTTAAAGGGAATCATTCCTGTGGTTGCCCATGGTCTGGAATTTAGGTTAAGAACTCTCCTGGCGCTTCATTATCATTTATCACCCATCATCATCGAGGTAACGTATCTACGCCTTCTAGCCGCCCCAACTTCAGAAGTGGGTTACAATGCCAAGAGAGAATACCAGAAATGTCGAAATGACAACCTGGGACTTTGAATTAAAAAAAAAAAACTTAAAATCTCCAACAATTTAGATTCAATACTTGAATTACAGACGCCTAACCGGCAATGGTAAATATTTATACACAACATTTTACAAAGAAAACAAAGTATACCATAAAACTTATTACAGTAGGTTTAGAGAATGAGTAAAAATTTTTGGTGTCGGTATATAACGAATATAAACAACTTACATATATCATTAGATAGTAATTAAAACACTTTATTAACTTACTTGCACAACACAGCGCCATTTTTCTATTCTACACTACATTAGTCAAATTCACAGAATGTAAACATTAAGATAAAATATCATAAAATAATATAGTGAACTAATTAAAATATGAATAAATTTCAAGTAAGAAAATAATATTTCTGCTTTTTTATGAATTAAATATCACAGATTATAATCCCTGTTAAATATTCAGTTGTTAAATAGTCAATTCAGTTCTGTCTATGATTCAGTTCCAGTTCAATTTCAATATGGCTCCACAGTTGTTTAATTATATTGCGCTGATGTTATTTTTATTGTCTTATCAAGTAAAAGGAAACAATGAAATTGCTTCTGCTAGAATCGAAGTAAGATAATTGATAATTTAATAATATGTGTAGTAAAATTTCAATATTATATCTACTTTTAATATGGGAAAATTTACGCCGGCACTACACTGATTCTAATGTTAAATGAATTGAAACGACTGAAGATGAAGTTAAATAAATGGTCATATACTTTTGTCTCTTATTTTACTTGATATAGATTATGTTGTGTACTTTATGTAAAATAAGTTATTTTCACTTACAGATGAATGAAAATAAGGCTTATCTTTCCATTAAGTGCATTGAGAAATCCAAGGGCAGAATTTCTTGGAATCATATTTCACTAGATTACTTACACGAACAATTTGCACTACATATATTTCACTAGATTATTGTTTATACACTAAATTACTGTTTACTGTTACACTACATATATATTTTTCTTACACAACAGGTTACGATTCGCAGATGTCTTCAATTAATTCTTGAAAGGGGTCTGCTTTTCTATTTTTGCAGTCTTCATGCCACAGGAATTCACAGATATGAATACCCATGTCCCTGTGTTTTACACCCCCCTGGTCAGGTGGTACCGTAGAGACCTCTAGCGAGATTCAATTTGATTCGTGTGACAATTTGTCACGAGGTCACTGTTAGGTGAGCAGTAAACCCACCAGCCATTAATCCCTGATAACCCCTCCAAGCATCTGTGTGAATTGTGCTGGTGACTTCTACGTCCTGGGATATAATATTGAATAACGTAACGGCGTCCCTCCTGTTATTCGGACTAATCGCTATCCTAATTTCGTTAGTAGTTGTATCTACCATCCCAAGTATCCAGCTCCCTTCGACAACGCAGCCACGCTGGTACTTGTGATGTCCAATCTTACATTCGTCTCTGGACGATGTGACCGGGACCACCTACTTTCCCACGTTGTGCATATTTTCTCTCCATGGAGAGCATACACACTTCGCGGCAGTAACTGAACCAGTCACTTACAGTCCGACTACTAATTGCCTTCTTGCCTTGAGCATTGCATGATTGTCACCTCGTATGACTGTTTATGTGCAAAGCAATGGACGAGTAGCAGTATCTGCCCTGGTGGCAATCTGGCATTCTCAAACCAGGTATCCTTGCAGACGGACTGGGTAATGCTGCCATGTCCATTACTGCAACAAAAAAAATCACTGTACATTAAAAATATGAACTAACGTTTCATTACACTGGAAAGAAAAAAAGCGACCATGGTTCCATAACTACTCACCTGCAATGAAACAGTGGGTACCTCAGGTCCTGTCTTGTAGTGGGATGCAGGGAGATGTCACACTCGGAGCACAGCATCCGAGTTCTTAGCAGACCCTCATCAAAGAGAAATTTAAATACATTCCTCTTCTTTCAAGCAGATAGAAGAAAGATCCAGTATATTAATGAAACGGCTCATATTGGATTTTTTTCCTCTTTTCTCCTAAACACTTGCACAACGTATTATGATGGTTAGCAGAGTGAAGCAAAATTGGCGAAAACATGGGCCCTATTTTCAGGTAAAAGAATAACTTAACAAAGAATGGTCAGTAGGCTGGTTAAAAATAATGGGAACTTTTGTGAGAATTTAATTGTTTCTCGCAGAACAAAAGTGTTTACAGTGTGAAAAGTCTTTAGAAAGTTAAAGCAGGTAGTCTTTTTCGAAGAAGTTGGAATTGAGACAAGACTCCACGGATTCTTGGAATTATGGTTGGTTGGTTGGTTGGTATCTAATGTCGAGCACTTGATAATGAAATCATTCGCTCTCTTGCACTCCAATATTTAGCAGAAAGGCTGGTCTCTTCTACAAAAGCTGGACAACGGAGGAGATGGTTTCTTTCCATATCTTCATTTAAATTGCAAAAAGGGCATTTAGGTGAATCTGTTATGCCAATTCTGTGTAGGTGTTTATTCAAGCAGTCATGTCCCGTTAGCAGTCTGAATGTTGCTACTGCAGATTTTCTTTGTAATGTAGTAATGTCATAAGCTTGTAGATTTTCCCATTCCTTTCCAGATGTTTTGGTGGTGTATTCTTCTCTAAGTTTATTGATGTATTTATTTGAGATAATTCTTTTGATAGAGTGAAAGGAAACTGGAGCAGAAGTTGGGTTTGAAACAATTTTGCTACCCTTCTTGGCTAGAAAATCGGCTATTTCATTGCCTGTCACTCCACAATGGGCCAGAATCCATTGAAGTACAACTTTTTTATGTAGACGGGATAAATGTTTTATCATTTTGTGACATTCGATAATTTTGATGCTTTTGGGTGTTGTGTCTCGTGTTATAGCAAGAATGGCTGCTTTGGAGTCACATAGAATTACAACTTTTGTAAATTTTTGGATGTGATATAAAAGATTTTGTAAACTTAAGAAAATTGCTAGAATTTCGCCATCAAAGTTTGTTGAATTTGTGTTTAGTTTACGATAAAAGGAAAAAAGTGGACATACTGCACCAGCACCAGTGCCACCATCATTTGGTAGGCTGGAGCCATCTGTAAAAATATGTATCCATTCAGGAGCTGGGTATCTTAGATTTATCATTTCCAGTGACATTTGTTTTAAAATATATGGAGGAGTTTCAGATTTCTTGATGTCTTCTTGGAATTATATAAATAGTATAAATGTAGTCAAAGGAGGATAAAGTTATAAAAAAAAGCCGTTAAGACCTAAAAAAAGGCTAAAAATGTTGAAAATGGACAAAAAAGACGAGCCCACCATTTTCGTGCCTACAGTGACCCAAAATTTATATATATTAAGCCTGCCTTGTCTTCAGACACAAAATGAAAGTTGAGCTTCCCTTTACGCGCAGTGAGAAATTTTTCTAAGTCACAGGCAGACACTACCGCGCATGCGCCAACAGGTATGTGTGCATGGTGTCTGCCTGGGACTTAGAAAAATTTCTCACTGCACGTAAGGGAAAGCTCAACTTTCATTTTATGTCTGAAGATGAGGCAGGCTTAATGTATATAAATTTTGGGTTACTGTAGGCCCAAAAATGGTGGGACTTGTCTTTTTTTTGTCAATTTTCAACATTTTTAGCCTTTTTTTAGGTCTTAACGGCCTTTTTTCTTTTTTTGCAACTTTATCCTCTTTTGACTACATTTATACTATTCATATAATTCAAGAATCCGCGGAGTCTTGTCTCAATTTCAACCTCTTCTAAAAAGACTACCTGCTTTTTATGTGTGTATATATATATATATATATAATGGAGAATATAATACATATATAAGAAAAATAAGTGTTTGAATTGGATTTGCCTGGTGGTATAATGGATAACACACTGAGGTACAGACTCAGAGTTCCGGGTTCGAATCCCGTCCAGGCATTTATTTTTCTTATACCATATATATAATGAAACCATCTTTAGTACCGAAGAACTTAAGATTACGGCTTTATAAGGTTCTTGCAAGACCAGTATTAACCCGTTGGGTGGGCGTTACGTGAATATCCGTCTCAAGAAAGCCTTCACTCGGTGGGAGTTACGGATATATCCAACGAGATATATATATTTTTTTTCTAAGTTATTTGGCGATTATGGAACGCAAAATTTTGAAGATCTGTTCTGTATGGGTATGACATCTAGTGTGATTTTTTTCAACCCCCTTTGACCGGTCTCTTAACAGTTTCTTATTACGAGAGTTAAAATTACATATCATGTATGCGCGCAAGAACGGACTAACGTGTATCGGTAACTGGCAAGCTATATAACATTCATGATAAAATATTATTCACTAGACGTGTTCAGAAAAAAAAAACAGACACCATCTGTTTGCTCAACATAATATATCTCTCAACTCAGATTAGCCTTAACCCTTAATGCAAGAACGGTCTAAGTTAATGAAAAAACAATAACTCTGGTACAGTTTCTTGTAACTTCTCATTCACACGTTTAAATGAGAGGTCTGTCTTTTATCACATTAGAAAAATATTGCACAAACATTCAATTGGGGTTGCTAACTTTTACCCTCAATTCTCCAGTCTTGAAGTAACTAGTTCAAACGTCTTATTTCGCTTCTAGTTTTTTTTTTCACTTCATCATATTTTTTATAAGCTACTTACAATTTACTGAAAATATGAGTGTTTTCTAAAATGAAGTTATGTAGCATTCATAATACTAACAACAATAATAACCAGTGACTTCTCAACACACCAATGTTCAATAACACCACTGATAATATCTGATGACGTCAATAATCACTATTACTACAATAAAAACTACTAATTGTACAGATATATATTTTTACGGTATATTAAAGTTCTAAAAATAAAAAAAATTGTGATTATTTGTAATAACTCAAAACTGACAGTATTTAGTAACGCCACTGGTCATATGTGTCATAAAATTTTAATATTTACACAGTGTTAAAAGAGATTGTATATTTACATTATAAACTTCGGAGTAAATTGCCAATATAAATTAATTCATTAATGTATACATATATCCTAAATGCTTAGTTTATATCGATGTAAGACTTGAAATAACGCCACTGATGACAGACACCATGTAAGGCCAGAGTTAACATTTATTGCATTTAAGAGATTTGCATACTTTTTAATATTCATTACATGTAATATAAATAATGTTTTCCAAATTACTTTTAAATTGAACACGAGAAGACACTTGTGCCGTTTTTGTACTAAAGTTGAAAAAAATAAAAATATGAAATTTTGATTAAAAAATATGACCATATGAAAGAGAATGGTTGTTTTGTATAATATTTGATGGATATGTTACAAATGTTTACTCCCTGTATTTTTTATAATATTTTAAATTAAAGGAAGAAAAGGCTCCCCATAGAGCTGTAGAACTGCACTAGCTGGGTCCCCAGTTAAGGGGTTAAGATATGGTAGTAAAGCAAGGACAATATGAAGAAGAGATGAAAGCCGAATAACAGCTAATGAGATGTGATTTATGCGCCATATAGCAGGCTACACAAAGTGGGACCATAAAAGAAATGAGGAAATTATGGAAGAGTTGGATGTAGAACCCATTCTTCACCATATACAAAACTACCAGAACAACTGGAAAACCCATCTTCAACGAATGCCGTCTCATAGAATTCCAAAAGCCATACTTCGCTACTGCCCCCAAGGCAAAAGATTGCTGGGACGTCCAAAAAAGCGCTGGATGGAAAATTCCTCTTTGAGACCGTAACAGGCCACACGGCCTAATACTTACATGGATGATGATGATATATTTGCAATGTCCTGTATATTGCATTTCACTGGAATTTTGTACTTTTTAAATATTTTATTACATTCATTAAAAATGCAGTTGAAACAAAAATTAATATTTAATTTTAATTGCCTTTTTCGTCCTTTTATCTGTTTTTAGGATACCTTTAGGTAATTTTATTGGTCTTTTATACGCATTTTATAGGTCCTCAACTTGCAAGCCCTAGTTATTAGCCTACTATTATGCGTGCATTCTAAAGACACCCAATTCAATTTTTGTGCTTCGGGTTCTGCTTTGCTGATATATGGCGTTATGTGGTACAGTTTTAATTTATGCATCACTTCGACAGACCACGTTTTGCAGATATATTATTGTAAAGTATTTATTGAGGAGTCGTTATTAAAGGTAGGCCCACTACGTGCCTCTTCAACATTTATACTAAGGAGGGAGTAGAAATTTGATGCAGGGGTCTTGTTGCACAGTTTAAGTAACTCACTGGCACTAATGAACCCGTAGGTTCATGGCTGCACAGACAAAAGCTATATATACAGCCCTATCCTAGCTATCGTTTTCCAATCATCCCCTGTATAATCTACGTCCCTCAAATCATGGATAATGTTATTCTCCCACCTGATCCTTGGGCGTTTTCCGTCTGGTTTTCCTACAAGATGCTTCCATGCACCTCTTCCATCCCCCATACATGCCACATGTCCTGCCCTTCCCAGTCTATGAGATTTAACTGTTCTTATTATATCAGCCTTCCTATATGTATTGTGTTGTTCGCTATTATGTAGTTTTCTCCATTTACCTGTCTGTTCATCTCTTTTTGGTCCAAATTTTTTTCTAAGAACTTTATTCTCAAAGACTCCTTCTTTTTTCCTCCCTTAAAGTAAAAGTCCATTTTTCACATTCATATAATATAACTGGTAGAATAATAGTTTTATATATTTTCAGTTTAACGTTTTTTGAAAGAAGTTGGGGCGACTAGAGTCTCTGTAATGCATAATAGCATGCATTTCCAGAATTGAGTCTCTGTTTAATTCTTTTGTGCATCACATTCCTATTTGTGATTATTGTTCATAGGTATTTGAATCCGGCCATTTCTTAAAATTTCCCTGATTTCTCATTAACTGTCCATTTCCATTATATAATGTATTTCTATGTGAAACCATATATTTAGTTTTTTTCTATTTACTTTCAGTCCTGGGGGCATGCCGTAGCGTACTGGTTAAGTGTGCTACAAACTGGAAGGTCAAGGGTTCAAGTCCCGGTGGGGTCAAGATTTTTAAACTAACCCAAACACTCTGATGGCACCATGGTCCTGGGGTTGACTCAGCCTCCAACTGAAATGAGTACTAGATGCTTGTGTGTAGAGGCGGCCGTCACACAGGGCTGACCACCCGGCTCACATATAGTGCCGACTGTATAAAAAGGTGCGAGCCTTAACCTCCTACTACCCTGTAGGTCTCTTGAGGCCGGTGGTGGGTTCATTTTATCAGGTTCGTGGGTACTGGGATTTGAACCCGAAACCTCCCAAAAACGATTATCGACAGTTACTAGCTCGGGATATAAAGAGAGCTTATGTCCATATGGGCATGAATCTTTGGGTTCGATAGATCCTGACAGTTAGTTATTGAGGTCCATGATGGAAAATGAAGATCAGGACAACTGAAATATTTATTTGATTGCTCAAAAGAAAAAAATTAATGTGTTGCTAATTGTTGTGGTTCGCCACAGTGTATCCAAAATAAGAAAAGAAGGCATTACTCAGGGTAAAAGGTACCTCGAACAGAGAAACATAAATTAATTTCAATCTGATTATTTTAATAGGATAGGAGAGTGATTCGATACATAATTAGGGAATTTTATAAAAAAAAACAGAAGATAGTTGCAAAAGTTTTCAAATTCCTCGGGGAAGTTACAAACATATATCGACTTCTGTTGGGAAGTAGACACATAAAGGAAACTGAAATGGAACATACATCCATCATATCATTATGAAGAAAATTGTAGTACATTGAGGTTAATTTATTTCAGGTTTCATTAATTTGATGGATTAAAAGAATAATGTTTAAATTAAGGTTTATTTTATCACAATACGAAAATTTAGCAATGGGGTTCAAGTGATTATTTCTGAATCACAGAAGGTGCGGGTGGTCGTGTTTATAGCGGAGTTAAGAACTGTCGTGCTCTGCTAAATAGAGAATTAAATTTATTATTGCAGAATTATCATATATGTAGGCCTATATATTTGTTTTTACATTCAAGTGACCTTCAATACAACTAAATTACAGAGGATTTATCTCGTCCTCCATTCCATTATTTAGATACTTGCTGGTGTTTTCACTTCTTTGTACTTGGAATCTATATCAATGATATTTTTAGTTGTATATATAAAGTCCACCGCTGTGGTCTCGAGGTAGCGTGCTGCCTTGTGACACAGTGGGCTGAGATTCGATTCCCGGTCGGGACAGGCTCCTGGCGAGGTTTTTTCAGGGTTTTCCTCACCTGTAAGACAAATGTCCGGAAGTTTAGGGCCTAACGATCTATGGAAATCATCCGGATATCATCATTATTATGTTCATAATTTCAATGGTGTGGAAAGCAACGGGAAGCTTCCACACCTATAATTCCCTAGTAAAGCTGCAATGCATTGCATGAAAATGCTATGATTACAGTGAAATACCTGCCCTCGGGCATAATTACTATAATGCATATATGTATATAAAGGGCTTCCAATATAAAACCGGACCGGCCTCACGGAGTTTCACCCGGTACGCAGTGCTGTCTCTTCCTCCCGCAATTCACCCTGCCTGCCACCCGTCCTTGAACTGTTTCTTACTTTATAGAAAATGCTGGAAATGTTGTCCTCCCGCAATTAAACAGGCATTATACCGAGTAAACACATTTAGATTGACACGCTGTAGTTCGGGCTTTTATCAAGTTTCTGATTTCATTTCTTATGTTGTTCTTCAGTTCTTCCAATGTGTGCGGATTTGTTTTGTACACTTTGTCTTTCAGACTACCCCACAAATAAAAATCACACACTGTTAGATCTGGGGAGTGGCCCATACACCAGCACTAATCACTCTATCTTCAAACACTTCCCTAATTTTATTCATTTTTATTTTGTACTGAACCAGTGGTCTCAAATTTAGTCACAAGATCGTGGATTGTCAATCTGGAAGGAGGTAATTGTCCAGGGAAGTTCCGAATAAATTCCTCGCGAACGCGACAAGCTGATTCATATTTATAATAACATTTACACACACAAATGCGCTGCTCTAATGTCAGCTGACGTCTCATATTGTCGAACGATAGTAAACTGACTAGTTCAAGGACGAGCGGCTGGCAGAGTGAAATGCGGATGAGGAGAGAGCGCTGCCTGACGGGTGAAACCCCGTGAGGCCGGTCCGGGTTTATATTGGAAGCCCGGTATATAGCAATAGCAATGTAATAAATGTGTAGATTATATTATTGTGCATGGGAATTAAATTCCTATTACGTGTTCTTTTTTCTTAACTACCATAGCAATTAGCTTTGATTGAAGCCTGAAATGAATTAATTAACATTATATGAAGAGTTCGATAACATATATTATTCAGTGCATAAAATTATGTGTGCATGTTTATTTTCTGAATCAAATATTTTGTTTAATCGATTATAAGTAAATTCGAATTAATGTTTCCTCTTTTCAATAGAAATTTGCCCTTCATCCTTACTTTATTTTCAAGTGTGGACTACTTATGTTTCCCACATGTTTGGGGTTTTTCTTCCATGGTTGGTAACCAGCGTTCAATTGTCGTGTAAATGTCGCCTGCATCTGCTTTTGTCTGCTGGTGCATGCGAATTATATCAACAAGGACAAGTTACACTATTTTCATCTGCTGGCACATGGGTGTGGTGTCTGCCAAGGACTTAGAAAAAATTCTCACTGTGCTTAATGGAAAGATTGTCCAAAAATAATTTTGGTTCTAATATGGACAAAAGACCATTTTGGACAATATGTGACCTAAATTTTAAGACTTTTTTTTTTTGGTCTTTTGATTAACTGAAAAAAAAAAAGCCATGAAACTGATGTAACTGAGAATTGAACATGTTATCCATGTTTAATGTGTTTACCTTATCTCTAAATAGGGAAAAAACTATAGTTTGATTTCTACCGTAAAGGCTCAACTGCACTTCTACTAGCGCTTGATTTTTCAGTTATTTTGTTGTAAACTATAGCTCTTTTTCTGTATTTACTAACATTATTTAATATTTTAAACTTTTTCAAATAATTTTTATAACATTATTAGACAATTTTGAAGTATTTATTTAAATATGCAAATCACAATATTATGACACTGTTAGACAATATTGTGATTCTAACTGCTATTTTCTCCACAGATTATATTACTTAGTCTATAATTTTTCTATCGCTGTTTTGGAGCGTTAGGGAGTGATAAGTAAGTGTACACCCATTTTTAATAAACATTTGGTAATTTTAATGTTATTAATATGTTTTTAAACATAGATTTGGGGATTTATTACAAATATTGGTCATTTAAATTTCATAGCAACGGATAGTAATCGAGGATGATAATCTTTATGTGGTTCAATTGTGGGTTATCGCTGACTCTATAAACTCTGGCGCATGCACACTGTTGTTGTATAGGACTTTGAAAATGTTTCATGCCAGTTTAAGTGCAGTTTTTCCACCGTAAATTTTATAATTCCTACAGAATAACTGTATGCATGTACATATGTTGGAAAAACAGCACTTTAGGTTACCTGATATATTTTCAAAGTCCTAAAGAACAACACCCCATACGCCAGAGTTTATAGAGCCAGTGATAACCCATCGTCGAACCACATCGATTATCATTCTTGCCACACATCGATTGTTATCGATATAATCTTTGCAATAAATTCCCAAATCTATGTTAAACAAATATTAATAATATTAAAATTACCAAACGTTTATTAAAAATGGATGTACTCTTACTTATCCCTTCCTAACGTCGATCCAACCAGTGATAACCCAAACCAGTGATCGAAAAATCATAGCCTAATAATATTGTGATTTGCATATTTAAATAAATACTATAAATTAACAAATAATGTTATAAAATTGTTTGAAAAGGTTTAAACTATTGAAAAATGTTAGTAAATATAGAAGAATAGCTGTAATTTAGAACAATAAACTGAAAAATCAAGGGTAACCATAACTGCTGTTCAGCCAAAAATTGTTTTAAAACGTTTAAAATTGTACGAAATGTCAGTGAAGACAAAAGTAGTAGTAGAGTAACAGAATTACAAGAATATAGTATGGAAAATCAAATGGAAATTATTCTATAGTTGAGTCCTAAATAGGCCTATAGTCTTTAGCTATATTTATGTTTTCAGAGCTGCAGAGGATGTCGCCTGAATCGTCTCCCAGAAGTAAAGCAGTTTGTTTTTGAAGATGTTCCTTTATTGTATCCTTATTAACAAGAATTATGTTTCTGTCATGTAATGATAAGGGATCTGTTTTAAGAGTTGTCCCAGGGGACTATAAAAATATACCACAATCATTGAGGAAAAGGGCATCTCTCAGACTTATAGTAGATGGAATTGATAAAACACCGAAACACCTCTTATTTGATACTCAAAAATCCACTAAAGATTTGAAAGATCAAGTTGAAACTCCTACTACTACACACTATACTGCTGAAATACTTGGAACAACTTCTTCTAGTGTACATTTAACAAAAGGAACATCTGTTGAGCTTTTATCAGTACAACTTCCTTTTGAAGAATCTGAAATTGAACAATTCACACTTTTTGGTTTAAGTGAATCATCTGAAAAATCAGTTGAAATTCCTTCACTTCCACCCAAATTAACACAACTTTTACAACCAAAAGAAAAAGAAGCAAAAATTCAAGAGCCTGAACCACCAGTTCCTAAAATTATTATAAAACTTAAAGAAACACTCACTGTATTTCATTTTAGTCTTCCAGCTTTAAATGTTGATATAAATTCAGAGGAAGGCCAGGAAATTGAGTCCGATAATGAATATTATGAATATATAACTGTAGGGAAAGGTCGCCATAGGAATATAAAAACAGTTGAAGTTCAAACTGAGTATAGCATTAGGAAAACTAGATCTACAATGGCTCCAGGTGTAGAAACTAAAGAAAATTCTGCCACTGCTAATGCTTGGGATCTCTATCAGTCTTATAATAATTAATTATAGTGGAATTAGCAGATCTTGGATTTCTGACAGTTCAATATTTGAGAATTGTGGGTCTTGTCATCGCATTCAACTTTTGTAACAGAATATCACACAAACTCAAAGACTCCCACAAAATATTTTTTTGCACGATAGTGCATTTTGTCGTACTTACAGCAATGGCGACCAATAATTGAAAGTTCAACTTCCTATATTTCGAGGTTGCCAACCTAAATAACTATACTGTAATAAAAATAACTATACTGTAATATTACATATTACATACATGCATGTGGGAAGTAAAACCACTGCCCTCTATGTCTACTACATATAATGTATATACAAAAAATATCCAAAAGGTAGTGTTAATATACATTATACGAAACAAATCACTGCATTTTAAATGAACTGAAGTTTATTTGAAACAATATAAAACAATAAATACATACTTGCTGCCAAATTATCACTAAATTGGTCTCATGGCCTCCTGTTGTTTCAACTAATAAACATTGCCTATACTGTTACAGTCTTACTAATAAAAATCTCATACACAGGCTTTCATCAGTTGTTTAATTATACAATATATAAGCCTTATGTAAATCTCGTATAATTTCCTTACTAATAAACGTTGTGCCGGAGCTATATAACAAAACAACAGTTATACACAATACGTCATATATTCGTTATCATAATGACGTCAGAACAATATTATGCGCAGTTTGTAACAGAAATAAAACATCAACAACTAGTGATTAATTGTGTAAGAAATGAATATGGATAAGAATTACTAAGATTCCCTAATTGAGGAGGTACAAAAAAAAATAAGTGTGTTTTAATTTATATACATTTCCCTTTACGCTATGTTAAATATATCGTAGAATTGGTTTCACAGATAATGTGCTGCCATCTAACGTCAAGAATTTTGAACAATTCTTGGAAACTAATATACCATTACTTATGAATTATATGCAGTGTTTTAAGATGCGTTATAAAACGTTCAAAATAGTAGGAAATGTTACCGACAACAGAATAACGTTTTACGCGGGGAAAAAAAAGCATTGTAGTTTGATCGGGAATCGAACCTACGACCTCACGGACGGTAGTCAGAAGTCAAGACTATCAAGTTAACATATAGCTTGCTGCAATAATAGTACCTCTATAATTAAATACATTTTTATATCGGTGTGTGTGTTATGTATTAAAGATGCAAGAAAGTTTTCTTAAAATAATATTATGAAGCATTTAAACTACATTCAGGTTAAATCTTGTCTACAGCAATTATTGTAGAACATATTCTTTTGTGAATCAATGTTCAATTTTAAAATATTGTTAGTCCTAATCGAGAATGAGTGTAACGAAAGGCATTTTATGATGCCTTTATTTTCCCACCCAGAGCTTTATTAATATTATTTATGCCCTGTGCATCCATCAAACAGTCGTTAAAGTGTTGCATTTTGGGTTAAATTTAAGGAAACTTTCATCAATATCATAAGAAAATAATCAGTTGATCTTGAAGTCCGACATTTTGTCTAGTTATAGAATCCTTAAACAAGGCTGGAGGTATGTATAACGATTCCCATGTAAAGTTGTACACCTCATATACACTGAACAGCTAATACAGTGTTTATTAGTAAGAATTTTCAACTGAGATGTGTATAAACCTTGTATAAAAGTTATATATGGATTATTAGTAAGAGGGTAAATGTTAGTCAATTGTTGATAATGAATGCAAATATTTCCAACTATTTTGAAAAATCATCGTGCAAAAAATTATGTACGATGCACGTTTGTGAAGTGTTTTACAGAATCTCGGAAATTAAAAACCTTGCTATCACTCAGTTTTTAAACATTTTCCTCAATTCTGTAAAAAGCACTTCCCAACCTCGCATCATAATATGCTATTGAAATATTGCAAGTTCTCCAAAATACACCCACATTGTTTTAACTAAAAATACAATTTACCAGGTTTGTCAGATGCATAGGCCTATATGTCAGTCTTAAATGTTAACTCTTTAGGTGCCTTGAGCTGATTAGATCGGCTCTGATGCTCCTGTCTATTACCTGCCAGACAATATACTTAACTTGCAAAGCCGATCACATCGGCGGATGCGATTTAAATCTCTGACACAAGAGAATTTACCAGTGGCATGCAGAGGGTTAAAGCTAACAAAACTAATTACTACCTTTTGTTGTTTTAATTTCTTCCTGTGGCACATATGACACTACGCATCTCTTAGATGTTTCAGCATAGTTAGGCCTACATTTTCATCAAATTTTAATAGCTACCCAATTATTTTAACCAAGAACCAGCATATGTGCTTCTGATGAATCTTGTGTTTTTTTTCTGTTATAAATGGGTCATTCCATTGTTACAGGTGTGACAAAATACAAATGTCATACAAAAATAACTTTTTTTTCTACCTTAGTTCGTCATACATTGTGACTTTTTTATAACAGTACTAGTATTTATGTTCTTTTGATTTAAAAAGTTGAAGCTTTAATTTTTTTTATTTAAGTATAGGATCATCATGTTGATAATCAACTGGTTTTAGCGCAAGACAAATTTGATATGAAGACTACAAGGAAAAACATCAGAGTCCGTGTTTCACAAAATAAATAATGGGAAATAAAGTATTACCGACATTGAGCTATTTTGAAGTAAAAAAATTATTTTAGAAAATATTCATATTTTCATAACATTTTAGGAGAACTGGAAATATATATCATAAATAATGTTATTAAAACAAGCACTAGTTTCAATTTCCTTATTGATTTGGCTTTTCAATGGCATATAAATGAACAGTAATAGAATATTGATGTTTTCATTATTAATTCAACACTTCTCACTGAAGGATAAATTAAATTTGAAGAGAAAAATGTTTGTCCAGACCAAGACTCGAACCCAGGACCTTTGGTTTTCTGTATCAAATGTTCTACCAACTGAGCTATCAGGGCGAGTTCCAATCTAGATGCAAATTTTTTTCTTATATATGCTGTAATTCCTGCGCACCAAATGCTTGAAGCCTTGGCTTCTATCTATGCAAATGGTGGCTTCTGAGTTAAGAAGACATTTATTGGGAATTTAAACATACTTTTAAAAGTCAGTAGGGCTTCTATTGATGTTTACACCATTAATTGAACATTTAAATTAGCTCAGTTGGTAGAGCATTTGGTACGGAAAATCAAAGGTCTCGGGTTCGAGTCTCGATCTGGGCAAAAAATGTTCTCTTCAAATTTAAAAAGTTATTGAATATTTTTAAAAACCTCTTCCTTTAGGTCACTTGTCATGGAATGACCCAAATATTAGTATTCAGTTAATTAGTGTGTGTCTGTTACAATGTTCATGGGGAGATATTACCATGTCTGAATTAAAAATTCTGGCAATTTGTTGTTCCCATGACTGTCACTACTATCACACCATGTATAATTAACAATATTGTACCTCTTTTCTATACTCGTGTAGCTATCAGAAGTTCAAAGATCCATTAATTCCACTGTATGTGTGTAAGTTTGAAATCAGCCATGTGTGACATCTGCTGGATTTGTTGACTGGCTCATGTGATTGACTTATCAGTCATCTGATCTAATTGTGTGACTAATTTGGATGATGTGTAAGCAATATCTGACTCTTAGGTTGATCAGATTGTGTGCAGCTTTGACGCTTCAAGTTTTTATAATGTGCTTAGTTGACACAAGGAGAAACATTCCAGCAGTTTGATGGACACATGGAGTTTTGATGGAATGTTATACTGTTAACCATGATTGTATTTAACCCATTCACTCGGAAGATGAACTCATGAGAATTATTTTATACAACCCTTGATGATATTTTCTTGGGCTGTTGTAGTTCAAGTATCTGGATATTGTATGTTAGATTTAAGTCACAGGTTACAAAGTATTAAAATTCTTTTGAAAATACAATAGGAAGTAACATTATGAGGTTGTACTTAATAATAAGTTTTGTCTGTACAATTCTTGCCTCATATTGTTGTTTTTGCCAGACATATGTTTCAAGTTTATATATTAAATTTGGGAATTTTTAACATTATGAGGTTCAAATTCATAAGAATTAAATTAATCGTGATTATTTCATACTTCTATATTTCTTTAAATACAGCACTGCAGTATTGGCAATTTCTTATCACCATCATCAGCTGTTTTCACGATTGTCAATTTTTACTTTTGTTGATAATTATCCAAACAGCCATCTGATGTTCTTCATGAACACCAGATGGCAGTTTAGAAAATAATTCTTTAAAAGAACATCAGATGGCAGTTTGGATAATTATCAACAAAAGTAAAAATTGACAATCGTGAAAATAGCTGATGATGGTGATAAGAAAAGGGGCACGCCGTAGCGTAGTGGTTAAGGCACTGAGCTACAAGCCGGAGGGTCGAGGGTTCAAGTCCCGTTGGGGTCAGGATTTTTAAACTGACCCAAACCCTCTGGCGGCACTATGGCCCTGGGGTCGACTCAGCCTCTAACGGAAATGAGTACCGGACGCTTGTTCTGGGGTAAAGGCGGCTGTCACGCAGGGCTGACATAAAGTGCCGATTGTCTAGAAAAAGTGGGAGCCTTAACCTCCTACTACCCCAAGGGCCTCCTGAGGCCTGTTGTGGGATCACTTTCTTTCATGGTGATAAGAAATTGCCGATACTGCAGTGCTGTATTTAAAGAAATATAGAAGTATGAGGTAAGAAATAATCACGATTAATTTAATTCTTATATATATATGTTTCAAGGCTTGTTATCCTTATCTTCAGTAGTTACAGTTTGGTTTTTCCCAAGTAGTTGGTCCTGGATCTGAACTTCTGCTCCCTCTTTCTGTGGTCCAAAGAACTTGCTAATTAGGTTCCTTTCCCCGGGAATGTCAAAATTCATAATTCTATCATTCTTCTTCTTCTTCTGTATGTAGATTTTTTCCCATATGGTTAGTTTGTTTGTTTTTTCTAACTGTTTTAATAATTTTGTGTTTAAAACTTATTAATTATTATATTAATGAATTCAATGGTTGAAATATTATAAACATGGCAAAAAAACAATGGTTTCAATGAACAGATCATTGATAAGCTTATAAAGGAAAAATTATATAAATAATATAACAAAACTTGAAAGAGAATCTGTTAGTAATAAAACATGGGTGACATTAACACACACAGGAAATGAAACCACGAAACTAGCTAGAAGTTTGAGAAAAATAAATAAAGACAACATGGCTTATAAAACTGAAAAACTAAATAACATAATATACAATGGCATAGAAGAACACAGCGAATTTAACAATAAGGGAGTCTTTAAACTAACATGTAAAGATTGTAATAAATTTTTATATATAAGCAGGACTAGCAGAAATTTTAATACAAGATATAAGGAATACCGCAAAGATTTCATGTACGTGGGTGGTAATTCAAGCTATGTCAAACATCTAATTAACGCCAGTCACCAAATGAACACAATAGAAAACACTCTCACAATAATTCACAGAGAAAACATTCCAGCAAAGATAAACTTCCCAATATTAATTTAAATATAAAGATAAACATATTTGAAGACCTTCAAATTACAAAAGAAATAAATAATACCTTACTTCTTAATGAGAATGCACCCCAATCGTACAACCCATTATATGAGCGTGTCAAAAACAAGTCAGTTGCTGCTACAGACGCTTTGAGTCTACATCGTCGTAAACAACAACAACTAGTAGCAAATGCTGATCCTGCTGATGATGGAAGTTAACTTCCGAAAGGCATCCAGATAACATTTTAAATATAATATTTTAACATAGTTGAGGACAACGGTGCCTGCCAAAAAGATACATATTTTAAGTTTTAATCTTATGATCAGAGACCGGAACTTTGGCAGAATGCCTTTTTAAATGTGTCAAATCTATCTTCAATTTGAAAGTGAATCTGTACGAATTATACCTTTGTGATTCAAATGCCACAGTTTTATTTTGCCTTTTTCTGTCTTTTAAACATAAATGCCTAATTTACAAAATAAATGCTTTTTGTTGCCTTTATTTGATTATTTTTCTACTATTTATTAATTTATTATAAAAAATTGCCTATAGGTAAATTTTAATTCATTTCCATAACTGTTACAATGAAAGTGACTTCACTGAATGTATATTATTGTCGTACAGTCAGTTCATAATTATTCTCTTTGCAACAATAAGTGCTGCCATGCAAAAAAATGTATAACAGAAAGCACTTTAATTACTGTTTGTGTTTATTTGAAAAGGCAACAATGAATGCGGGTCTAACTTTATTTTTCTTTCAGTTTTCATTGTGACGTTATTGTAGCTAGCAGCAAGATGCTGAAATTCAGTGTTCCTTTATGCAGTAAAGTGCAAAGTTATGTTAGTACTTTTGGATCCGACGTATTTTGTACTGACGGTAACATACTCACATGCAAAATATGCAAGCAGTCGGTGAACTACGAAAAGAAACATATCAGTACAATCAAACACAAAAATGCACTTTCCAAGGCTACTGAGAAGATTTCTTTGTTTCCAACAGTAATTGCAACATCGAGTCTAAAATCTCAATTTGTAAGTTTTCTAATTGCCTATTTTAGCTATTTATAATGCCTTTTTTCCTGCCTATTTAAGCTATTTATAATGCCTTTTTATCTGCCTATTTTAAGAATTGATTATGCCTAAACTTCCGGTCTCTGCTTACCTCAATGGAATTTAATATGAATTTTATTAGTATTGATATAAACATTCACCTAATATAGTGTAAGACCATCTTTGGCATTGAGAATCCTTCAGGGAATAGATGTATATAAATCCTAAATTGTAGTCAGTGGGATTCTATATCATCCCTCAGATATATTGAAGGAGGATAACAGGCCCTATTATTATTTTCACTACAGACCAAATAATATTCAAATGAGAGAATTGTTCAGACAGGTAAGATGCATAATCTCATCAAACCAATCTGAAACAATTCCATCTAAGATTATCATCATACGAGGGAGAATCAAATATAAACAGGCCTTTTGTTCCAAAACTTTTATTCATGAAGATTAATTGAAATTAACATTTTTCTTACTTTTCTACATATTCACCCATCTTTGCTTTGCATTAGTTCCAACGGACAGACAGTTTTTTAATGTCAGTTTCAAAGAAAGTATGAGGACGGGTGCGCAGCCAGTTGCGCACGAAGTCTTTCACCTCCTCGTTGGTTGTGAAACGATGTCCTCCAAGAGCTTCTTTGAGTGGACCAAACATGGAGAAGTCACATGGTGAGAGATCCGGGCTGTAGGTTGGATGTGGAAGGGCAGTCCAGTGAATTTCGGCCAATTTTCGCTGTGTTGCTGCTGCGGTGTGTGGTCTGGCATTGTCCTGCAGAATCAACACATTTCTGATTGGACTGCTGAGCCGTTTCGACTGGAAGGCAACTCGAACTTGAGTGAGAAGGTCACAGTAGTAGGCAGCATTAATGGTCCATTGTCTTTGTCCTTGTTGTTCAAGGAAATCAATCAGAAGGACACCTTTTGAGTCCCAGAACACTGTGGCCAAAACTTTCCCTGCAGACAGTCATGACTTGGCTTTCACCAGCAGTTGCTCTCCACTCTTCCTCCACTCCAGACTGGCCCTCTTTGATTTGGGTGTGTAATGATGCACCCATGTCTCATCACAAGTGATGATTCTGTCCAGAAAAGCATCACTTTCCTCTTCGTAGCGCATGAGGAGCATGCGAGACATTTGAACTTGCACTGCTTTCTGTTCTGCAGTGAGCAACCGTGGAACCCAACGAGCTGACACTTTTCTCATTTTCAGCTCCCCTCGAATGATTGATTGTACACTCCCATAGCTAATGAGAAGTTCTCGGCAAATGTCAAGCACGGTGATGTGGCGATCCCCTTCAATGATGTCTTGAACAGCTTGGATGTTTTCTGGATTGATGCTGGTGCATGGGCGGCGAGGGTGGGCCAAGTTTTCAACACGTTTACGTCCTTCATTAAACTTGCGGCACCAATATTTTACTCTGGACCATGAAAGGGTTCTTTCCCCAAACTGTGGGAGTAACCAACGGCGAATTTCAGCTGCACTGACATTTTCATTGACGAGAAACTTGATGATTACTCGTTGTGCAACAGCTGGATGCACCTCTCTCTCAGATATCTCCACAACAACTGAGGAACAAAACAAAACGAGTTCCCAAGGCCGGGGTCCCCTTCCAGAGACCCCACTGCACCTGCTGTAAAAGCCTCTAACTCATGTTGCAGTCTACACGTGCGCAGTAAACAAAGGCCTGTTTATATTTGATTCTCCCTCGTAGAAGATAGTGTCCGCTTCTGGGAACAATGCTTGTGTCATTGAATGGACAAGATTACCTAAAATTCCTTTATATACCTCAGCACTTACCCTCCCTTTCAGTGTGATACTAGGACCTAATGAATGCCATGATATGATTGCTCAAACAATTGCACTATCATCACCAAGCTTCACAATAAAATAAATACAATCTGGAGTTATACTTCAGCCAGTGTTCACCATACATAAACACATGCACTGGGGAGAATAGTGTCAAGGTTAATCGTCTGACCACACTACATGTTTATTTTGATCACTAGTCTATATTTTGTGCTCTTTGCACCACTGAAGACTCCTTTTTCCATGTAAGAGGCAGTAGTAGCTCTGCCATGTCTTTATACTACTCCCTATGCACTGTTTTCATTGACACTGCTTTCTCTAGATAAATATTCAGCACAGTATTGATTATATTTAAATTAATATTGGGAAGTAAACATTATGAGGTAAGAATTAAATTAATCGTGATTATTTCATACCTCATGCTTCTATATTTCTTTAAATACAGCACTGCAGTATCGGCAATTTCTTATCACCATCATCAGCTGTTTTCATGATTGTCAATTTTTACTTTTGTTGATAATTATCCAAACTGCCATCTGATGTTCTTTTAAAGAATTATTTTCTAAACTGCCATCTGGTGTTCATTTTAATGAATCATTTTCTAAACCGCCATCTGTTGTATTTTTTGAAGAACTTTGTAATCAAGCTAGGTTCATCTGGAATTTCGAAGTTCATAGTTCTAGTATGGTTTTTTTTTAATATTCTTTAAAAGAACATCAGATGGCAGTTTGGATAATTATCAACAAAAGTAAAAATTGACGATCGTGAAAACAGCTGATGATGGTGATAAGAAATTGCCGATACTGCAGTGCTGTATTTAAAGAAATATAGAAGTATGAGGTATGAAATAATCACGATTAATTTAATTCTTATGAATTTGAACCTCATAATATTAAAAAATTCCCAAATTTAATATATAAAATTATGAGGTAATATCATTAATAGTGAGTGGAGAACACGTTTTCAACGACTCACCTCATATAATTTCAAATTTCTTTGATACCGGCAGTTTCAGGTGAAGAGGGACAAGATATTGTCTGAAACTGCTGGTATCAAAGAAATTTCATTTTCATTCTGAGAAATAACAATGCTCTTAATGTCTTCCTCGGTCTGCTAATTTCATCAGTCTGCCATTATTTTGTTTTAACTAAAGTTTTAATTAGTTGAGGATGACTGATATCTCAGGTACATGTTTTATTATTATATTATTTTTAGTCTGGACATCTTACCTCAATATTAATGTTGATTTGTTCTTGAACATGTTTCAAAACAATTCTGTTTTATTGTCAGCTTTCCCAGACTGGTTTTATTTATGTTGCACAACCTGGATGTCGATGTCAGCTCCATCCTGTGGTTGGCCAAAGAACCTCCAAACAAGGTCACGCTCCATCGGAATATCAAAATTCATAACTCTGTTTCTGTTCTTCTGAATATAAATTTTTTCCCAAATAGTCAGCTCTTTTGTATTTTCTAACTGTTTTAATAATTTAGTGTCTGAATTTATATTATGTTTTTCAGACCAAACATGAGCAGCAACTGCAGATTTTTCTATTTCTCCATTTTTAATATTTCTTATGTGTTCTTCGGTTCTAATTTTTAGGTTTCTTTTTGTTTTTCCTATATATATCTTTTCACAACCCATGCATTCAATTTGATATATTCCTGACTTTTTATTTTTATCAGTTTTTTCATTTTTGTTGGTTTTTATTAGTTTACTTATTTTAGGAATTCTCACTATGAGGTATATTCATTAGGGGGCACGCCGTAGCGTAGTAGTTAAGGCACTGCGCTACAAGCCGGAAGGTCGAGGGTTCAAGTCCCGGTGGGGTCAGGATTTTTAAACTGACCCAAACCTTCTGGCGGCACTATGGCCCTGGGGTCGACTCAGCCTCTAACGGAAATGAGTACCAGACGCTTGTTCTGGGGTAAAGGCGGCCGTCACGCAGGGCTGACAACCCGGCTGACATCAAGTGCCGATTGTCTAGAAATAGTGGGAGCCTTAACCTCCCACTACCCCAAGGGCCTCCTGAGGCCTGTAGTGGGAATACTTTACTTTTACTTTTTAGGTATATTCATTAAGGTAGAATATTTTTATCACTCACATCATATTGTTCTTCTTATTTGATTATAAACTAGTTTCGGAACATAGACAGAACAACGGTCGTGACGATACTGAGGATGGAACAGAAACTATGTTCCGAAACTAGTTTATAATCAAATAAGAAGAACAATATGAGGTGAGTGATAAAAATATTCTACCTTAATTTTATTAGTTTATTTAAACTGTAGTTATTTTTTGGTGCATGTTTTATTATTTAACCTTTTATGTTTAGCAAGTACTTAATTTTCCCACAAATTTTTTATACTGTCTTGGCAGTAAATAATATTAACACAAGATATTGTAATTGTTTTTATGGATACATCAACCAATTGGCCACTAAAAATTTTCTTTCTTTGAAGTGTATGAAATCAGGCATTATGGTAAATCAACACAGCATGAAGACTTTACAGACTTACTGATCTCTCAGACCTCATATCTATTAGGAGAATGAGAATAAGACAAAGAAAAAATACGGGATGCCTTCAGTGCTTAGAGAGCACAGTCAGGAAAAAATCAGAAAATGATGTTTGTCTATGATCTATTTGTATTATTTTGTCTAATCTCTGTAGAGGAATGCGCCTAGCTCTTTTATCACAGTGGATTGATATGCACGACAAGTAATGAATATAATTCCTTCCTCTCTTATGTGTTTTTTTTCTCTGTGGTGTAAACAGCCTATCCAGCATCACAGGGATCTGGGTTTGATACCAAGCTATATTATAGAAATATTATTTTAGTAGAGGGTCTAAGATCAGGTGCACTCAACCTTGCGAGTATTATAAAATTAAAACTTAAAGTCAGGCTGCATCCTCGTAATCACAAGATTGCCTTTACTCTAATCTACTAGTCAGTGATAGCAACCAGGACACCTTGGTACTTTGGAATTGTTGAGCTATGGTTTTTTATATAAACATTGAAATTGTTTTTTCAATATCAGGAAGTGTGAATTAAGCGATTTGAATTCTGATTAATACATAGAAGTTAAGCATTTATTTATATTACTCTTACAGAGCACAGAAAAAAAAATTGTAATAAAAATATATTTTTAATTTCTTCAGTAATTAGTTGTCAGTTATCAATACCACTCACTGCTTTGGATTCTCCATTAGGTTGATAGATGATGTTAATGTGGTCAATTTTCAATTTACACATCACTTTGATAGATCACATTTATGTAAGTGATCAGGTTATACTTACATTTCTTGTAAAGAAGTGCATACAATGAGTTGTGTATAAATTGGAAAGAAATGTTTGTGTGGAAAATTAATGCTACATTATGTATTAGGCTTCAAAGTAATGTTAAATGTTTTATATATCAATTTATTCTATTCCTAGAAACCTTTCAGATGGACGGTATCTTTACTCCTTCTGCCAAGTGTCAATTACCAGATCTGAAATTAGGGGTGGAATATCCTTTCTTTCCAATTGTAACATTCAGTTTTTAAGAATGGACATTTACACAAATTAAAATTGTTTAAACAGTATATTATAATTTAATGTGTAAATTTATACAATCAAACTTATAGTCTAAGACCGGTATTCAAGAATCAAGCATAATTTTTTTAATCCCTTTATGTTTTATATTAAATTATTGATTTGTTCAATCAATAATTTGTATTATTATCTTTATATTTATATACCCCTATTATTATTGTTGAGGAGGATTGGGTTATATTTTTGGTTATGATTATATCTCTTTTGGTCTTACTTTATTAAAACTATGGATTTGAGTTTTAATAATTCTTGCCTTCTGTGATGAGCGACTCTCAGCCCGTCTCTCCGTGGTTAATTATGTGGGTTATGCAGAACCTACTCTAACTGGCTCACTCTAATTAATATCATGTGCTAACAAGATATTTATTTTAAAGAAAAATTCCAGGAACAATTGAAAGATGAGGGCCTCAGCTTATAGAAGAAGGAGATGGCATGGCCTTGAGAGCTTGATTCTTGAATACCGACCTAAATCATTTTTTTGTACATTTGTTTAAAGAGGTAACGAAATGAAATAATAAATTTTGTTACATAATAATAGATTTTTTTCTGAAATAATTTATATTGTTTAAAAACTCATATACTTACATCAAAATTTGCAATACAGGTATTGTTATTTTTCTATTTTATTCATTATGGAAAATAACTTACTTTTAATCAGTATGACACTTTTATTGCTAATGTGAAAATGTGATGTCTCTAATTATGCTAATGTTGTCATAATAATATAATAATTGGATTAATTAGTAAATTTGCATGAATAGCTGTATGCTTGTTTGCCTTAAAAATTCTCTTCACATTGTATGGTACCTTTTAAATAAGCTTGAATTAGATATTCTTTAACATGAACACAGCAAGAATGTAGAATTTAAACACATTCAAGGTGCCTCTCCTGAGCTTGTAGTACTTAATGCACAAGATGAGGTAAGCATAGAAAAATAATAATTCTTAAATTATTGATAAGGAGATGTTGTCAGATCAGTTTCATATGTTCATCAATGTTTTTTATGATCCTTGGTTTTATTTCAAACCTACCTTGTAAAATCAATATATACCATACATATTTCAATTAATGTAATTTTGGTTCCTGAGGAGTAGCATTAACATTTTTTTTTAACTATTCAGTTATTTTGTAACCTGTAAATTGCATTTGGTACTGGAAACAACACTTTTTTTTCCCCCAACCTTAAATATGGATAATGCAGTTAGTTTTGAAACCATTGTTCTTCAAAAGTTTAAACCAATAGGCAGAAGAGATTTTGACTGTACTTGAAAATGTTATCTTCGCCGAGATGTGTAGATTGTAACGGACAAGTGCTATTTAAAGCATGCTGGATATTAATGCTGATGACAATGTAGTAGACAAGTTAGGTTGGAAATATGCCTATGTATGAAATCTACTAAAGTAACCAAAAGTTTGTTCTACTTTTGAAATCTTTGAGTTTGTTGTGTTTCATTGATAAATATTTTTATCTTCTTCTTCTTTCTTCCAAGTATTAGGCCAAGGCCTGTTACGATCATATAGAAAATTTTCCCTCCAGCGTTTCATAGGATGGCCTAGTGATCTTCGTCCTCTTGGTATATAATTATAAGCAGCTTTGGGGATCCAATTTGAACTCATTCTTTCTAGATGATGTTTCCAATTTAGTTGGTACTGTTTAATATATTCCAAAATTGGCATAGTCTTCAATTCTTTTAAGATATCGGTGTTCCTTTTCCGATCCCATCTGGTGTAACCCACTGTTCTGCGCATGAATCTCATTTCACAAGCCGTTATTCTGCTTTCATGTTGTCTTTTTAGTGTCCATGCTTCACTACCATAGGTCAACACTGGTCTAGCCAAAGTGTTATATAAACATAATCTGGTGTTTTTTTGTACAAGGGATGGTTTCATAACTTGATTAATAATTCCCAAACTTCTATTATAACTAGTAATTTTTTCAGGGATATCCTTTTCATCCCAGATAGAGATATAATATTTTTATTTAACTTAGTATTAGAAGTAAGCCTTGATGGACTAGTGTTTATGTTCCATGCCTCTAGTCCTGAGGGTCACTGGTTCAAACCCAGTCGACAGCTATTATTGAAATTTGTTCCAACAAAGACATTATTTTACTATTATTTATTATTTTGAAAACATCACACAAAAAATAATTTACAACGCATGTTTGTGAAGTGTAAAAAACCACTTCCCAACCTGACCACATGTCACCCTACTCTGGCTGTATGATCGTCTACTTCTGTGATTAACACATGTGGATGTGAGGCCAGCTGGTAGGCCAAGGTCCTTCTAGACCTGTCATGCTGTGAAGTTTATATCAGTTGTAAAGTATTTAAACAAGTCATAACTCAGATTTTTCTGTCTGCGACTCCAGGTTTCCTATCTTAAATTACTTGTCTGCAACTTAGGGCAGAATTCATAAAACCATCTTTATGCAAAGAGTGACTCTTTCCCCCTCTCTATGATGTAGAGAGTATTCATAAAACCAGTAATAATCTGTAATAGATAAATTTTATTTTATCTTCTTTTACATTATGTGTGTGTGTCTGTGTATAAATACATACATACAGAATACTTAGATTATTGCTGGATGGAAGCCTGCACTTGTGATGGCAAACTACTGTTATGGAGACATAGCACAACTGCTGAATTACACTCTGTTTCTGCAATGCAAAACTATCCAATGAAACCTGTATTGAACTTTGTAAAATCTTATCCTATGGTTAAAGATGATATTCAAATTTCTAAAATTATTTGTGGTCACTCTATAAAAATCTTTTATCTTTTAGTGCATAAACTTTGCATTACTAATTTTTTGAGCTTGTTGATTATTTACACGTGTCCTTTTTAATTACCTCAAAGATATAAGTCTCAGGGATTAAATCTGAGGATCTAGCAGCCACAACTCACAATTCTGTCATAAAAAATTATTTTATTACTCTCATGGAATAATCTGCAGTAGAGAAATAGGATTGTCGTGAATAAATATGCATACGTTTTTTCTTCATTCATTAGTTCATTGAAATTCTGAAAATACTGTCCACATAATGATCAGATTTTATTGCCTCTTCAAAATAGGGATCTAATATTTTGCATTCACTTATTGCATATAATACTCTGTTTTTATCATTGTAGAGAGGAACTTGTAAAGTATATTATTAAGTACAGTAAAAGCTCCTTATTCGCAGGTTTAAAAATTGCGACACAGTTCCCGTATTTGAGGCTAAAAATGTCTTTATTCATGGATCCAGTCGGTATATTAGAAGGATTTTGTATCCTTTATTAACGCATTGGCACTTTTTTTTTTTTTTACTGCAGGCATGTGCCAAGGCGGCTTTAACAAAGAGTGATTCAAACCAAATGGACAAATAAATATCTAAGTAAAACAAACTGCATTGTCACTAAGCCTAAAGTTTGTTGTTAAAAGCGGCCGCTGCTGTATTTCATGTGCTTATATGTAATTTGATAAATGCTGCTCTCACCATGATCAGTGTTTTATTGTTTCAACTTGTCATTCATTGCAATAATTTTGATTGAATAACACATGTCTCTTCGTCTTTGTTCCAAGTTTATAATGTCAAGTAAAAGGAAAGAAAAATTAGTTCTGAAGCGGATAAAAGTAGTGTTGCTGCTTAAACTAAAAATATAAATACTTGACCATTTACTTGTTAGAGAGTCATTTCCATCCATATCACACTGTTTCAATGTTAATGGATCAACTGTACGATTCAAAAAGAAATCCAAAGACAAAATAAGGAATTCTGTTAATAGAAATCGTTCAAAATCTCTCATTAAATTTATTTTATTTTGAAACCTTGGAACGTATCCCCTATATACCCATACAAAGTACCATTCCATATCCACAGTTTCTGTATTCGCAGCATATTTACAGAACATATCCCCTGTGAATGTGAAGCTTTTACTGTATAAAGTTTATTAACATAACTACTCCAATTGAAGTCATGCTTCATAAATAAAAAAGTAAATTGGGATCAACATTTCATCATGTACTGGTAGTTGAAACCACTTGCAGTAATTAAACCTTGCATTGCTATCTGATACTTCAAGTCAATATATTTTATATCTTTTATAATCTAGTAATGACAAGTACAGATGGAGTGGCATAAGTCATTTTCATCAGTAGTAAAATTATCATCATTGTAGGCCAACAAATTTCATAAAACTTAAGCCTCTATCATAGTCTATGCTGATGTAGTATTGTTAGGTGATAGCAAGGAGATACTAAGGGCCAATACTTACACTCTATTGAGTAACAAATAAATTGGGACTGGAAGTGAACATCAATAAAACTAAATATATGTTCACACATAGAAATACATTATATAATGGAAATGGACAGCTAATTAATGACAAATGAGGGAAATTTTGAAGAAGTAGCTGAATTCAAATACCTAGGAACAATAATTACAAGTAGGAATGAGATTCACAAAGAAATTAAACATAGGCTCAATTCTGGAAATGCGTGCTATTATACATTACAGGAACTCTTGTCGTCCCAACTCCTTTAAAAAATGTTAAACTCAAAATATATCATCATCATCACTCCAGGGATTAGGCAATTGCCCGTTCCGACTTCATAATGCATCAGCCCAACGTCTTCTAGGTCTTCCAACATCACGTCTTCCTCTTACTTGATAATTTCTTGCTAACAATGGATATCTCTCCTTACTCATTCCATCCATATGATCAATCCATTTCTGTCTGTAATTCGTGACCTTATCCAATAAAGGCTGTATTTTCAATTCTTCTCTTATGTCCTCATTTCTTATTCTATCAAGTCTTGTACATCCTTTTACTTGTCTTAGGAACCTCATCTCCGCCGTTTGTATTCTATCCTTCTGTTTTTTCATTGGAGCCCAAGTTTCACAACCATACAATATTGTGGGAACCGCCATAACATTATACATTTTTATCTTGGTTTCTTTTCTAATTTTATTTTTGAATGTTCTCTGTATAAAGTTTATTAACATAACTACTCCAATATATAAAACTGTTATTATCTCAGTTATATGGTTGCAAAACATGGACTCTTATTTTAAGGGAGGAAAGAAGATTGATTATAAGTATTTGAAAATAAGGTTCTTAGGAAATTGTTTTGGAAAAGAGAGATGAACAGATGGGTGATCTACATGGACTTTATAGGAAGCCAGATATAATACGAACAGTTAAGTCTCATAGACTGTGATGAACAGGACATGTGTCACAAATGGGGATGAAAGAGGTGCATTTAAGCTTCTTGTAGGAAAACCAGAAGGAAAATGTCCAATTGGTAGACCAAGAAAGAGGTGGGAGAATAACGTTGACCATGATTTGAGGGAAGTAGATTATACAGTGGATGATTGGAAAATGTTAGCTCAGGATAGGGATGTACGGAGAGCTTATGTCCATGTGGCTATGAACCTGAGGGTTTGATAGAGCCAGTGAGTTAGTTATCATAGAATAAATTAATTTCATTCATGCCTCTGTGTTAAATTTGGATTCAGGTAACACTCTTAAAATAATATTACATTACAATATTTTTCTTCCAAATTTATTATAGTATTTTTTGCATTCTGGGGGAAAAAAATTACTAAATGACTGCAACTTAATCTGTTGAATTGAAGGTGATATCCCTATTTCTTGCACTAAATGAAGTGTAGATTTCACTGTTTTCTAGCCTGCCCTGTATCGTAGTTGAGCAATTTAAGGTATCATGTCTTGGTGCAGAGCCATGAGACTTGCACTGGTTTTAGTCCCCATGGGAGAAGAAATATTCTCATGGAATTTCACCAGTAAGGGACTGCTTCTCACAAAGTATCAAGAGGAATTTGAGTAGTTACATCAAGTAGGGACTCCATGTTGAGAAAACCAGTTTAAATGGCTGGTGGACCTGGCATTCTTACCATATGTCACTCCTACACTGGCTGGATGATCATCCACCTCTGAAATTAACATATGTGGATATGATGCTGGCTTGTAGGCCAAGGACCTTCTAGGCCTGTTGCACCATGGAGTTCAGTTTAGTTTGTTTTAGTTTTCTAACCTATACCTTATATCATTTAATTGGTCCACATCACATGTCTGATTTTTTCCTCTTCTCATTTTTTTTTTACCAAATTATAAATTCTATTCTTAGATGATACTAGAGATTTGGATATTTTCACAAAATTTAAATGCACTGTTCCACACAGAACTTAATTACACTACACGACTTTGATAGAGAAAGAAATGAACTCGTAAATTAATGAGTCATTTTTTAACATCTTACCTCATATTTTATGCTTCTTCAAAAACGGGAACTAATTTTTGAGAGAAAAATCTCTCCCATTTTCAACCGACATTATGACTACCGGATTTTCGTTGGAATATCCATCAATAACGTTGCCATCTGGTGTTGATTTGATGAACTTAGAGATGAGGTCACGTTCGTCAGGAGATTCGAAATCATGGATCTAAATTTGTTCTTCTGAATATATATCTCCCAAATTGTCAATTCTAAAGGTTTTTCCAAATGTTTTAAAAGTAGGGCTTCTTTTTCAATTTTATGATTCTCCAATAAACTATGTGCTGCAATAGCTGATTTTTAAGATGTTAAAAAATGACTCATTAATTTACGAATTAAGAACCTCATAATGTTATTTCCCATACTTAACTATGAAGAAATGAACTGCTTCTTTTTGTGACTGTATATGAACTAATCAATATCACATCATACTTACTTTCAAACATAGGATATGGAAGTGTCATTGCTGAGCTCTCCTTTTCTCCAAGGCTAATCCAACAATAATCTAAATGCTCTGTGTGTAAATATATATATATATACAAATATATATATATACATACATACATACAGGGTGTTGCGAAAAACACTGACAACGGAGGTGAGGTAGTATATTGAGATATGTTGATCACTTTTCACACTATGACTAGTTAATTATGTCTCAAGATCAGTGTCAGTTCGAAGGATTTGAAGACTCATTACTTAACAACATCTCACAGGTACGGAACCTATGATATGTGGCTTCGAAGCAGAATGTGACTGCAACACGATGGAGCTCCAGCTCACTTCGATGCCAATGTGACAAGACATTTGAATACCACATATCCAGATCGAGGGGGACCAGTCCCATGACCTCCAAGATCACCTGTTCTTAACCCTCTCGACTTCTTTTTGTGGGGCAACATGAAACAGCCTGTTTATCAGACTCCAGTAGAGTCACATATGGATCTTATAGCCCAAATCCACGCTGCTACAGAAATAATTCAAACGAGGCCAGGTGTATTTGGACGTGTGCGTCAATCACTACATTGCCGATGTACTCTCTGCAATGAGAGGTGGATATTTTTGAAAACTTGATGTGGCTGCAACAGTATTGAGTCTTGAAATCCAACTAACAGAAGTCTTGAGAAGTTAGCTACTCATAGTGTGAAAACGCATAACTTCTGGACATTAGTACCTTATTAAAAAATTATTAATATATCTCAATATACTACCTCACCTCCATTGTCGGTGTTCTTTTTTTTTGCAACATCCTGTATGTATATATATATATATATATATATAGGCATATAAAAAATGATTTAGTTGTAACAACAATATTTCTTTCTCAAACTAATTAGTGCACAAGATCCCTTATCATAATTTAACTTGCTAATTTTTAATGCTCATGTCTCTTTTCTGTTTAGTGATTGTATTTTATAACATGTCATCACTATTGGAAAGTTTTACTAGATAGTCCAGGCTTTAAAATCATGTCCTCATACAATCACAATACTTCTTGGTCTCCAAAATAACAAAATTCTTCCAATCAAGGATTTCTGTAGTACAATATATGTATCATCAGAATTGAATGAATCATTTTTCAAAGGAAATGTAATAATTATGAATTGATTTGCATGCTGCAAGGAACTTGAACGGATTGATCTAGCTCAATTGTCTCGCAAGAGCTGCAATGAACTCCTTATTAAACGAGGATTCCACAAAAAGAAATTGGACGACGAGCTATTTGATGCACAGCATGAAGAGTTTTGATGAGCACCAAGGAATTAGTTATTATGCATTGTTAATGTCCACACATTCCACATTATTTCTTCTCTTAGACTCAAGGATTAGTGCTTTTATTCACCCATCTTTTTTGGGGAAGTTAGAATGAACTTGTATATGATATAAATATGAGTATTATGACGACTGTCTTGTATTTCTCTCTGTCACTCAAACTGTTTTAATTTCATGATGATATAGGCTTACTATATAAAATCAGTACAGATTTCTTAACAATTTCAAGGCAAGGGTTTTAACAGTGGTTTTTTAAAAATATTTTACACATTCAAGCATTGCTTATCATATATAAATGTATTACCTATGAAGTCAAAAATCTTATGATCATGATAAAATCAGTGTGTTCAACCACACATCGGATTCCAATCCTAATTCAGGTGTATATTTTACTCTTCAAATAAAAAAAAAAGTGAGGTATGTGATTAAGGAATGGGAAAGGTGACATGCCATTCTGTGAAGAATTTTAAGATTGAAATATCTATGTGGAGTCCATTTTAGATTATATAATCAGATGTCAACAAGAACTAAAACATTTTGTAAGATTTCAAATACCAGGATCCTTAAAGCAATGCTAAATTATTGTCACATGGGAAGAGCTCTTTTGGTCACCTCATATAATAAGGGGATGTCTGAGCAATATGTTCATTTCTCACTCAGCTTTGAATTGTGATGCTAATGGCCTGAAATGTTATAAAGCCTTTAAATAAAACATCATCACTATTATCTATTTTTAAACCGAACATTTACCGAGTTAATTTATGAGGAATTTTACTGATGAATTTGATAATTTTGTATATAAATTTCTTGTGACAATAAAGTATTTATGATTTTATACATACATTACTAAATTATAGAAAACTTAAAATGTTCTTTTTAAATAAACTCTAAAAAAACTCCATGGCATTATAGGACTAAAAGGCCCTAGGCCTACCATCCAGGTGCTTCCCTCACATCCAGTAATGGGGTGACAAGGGGTGAGCATGTTGGGTCCCCATTCATTGTAGCTAGTTTTATTATCTTGGGCCACTACTTATAGTTACCCAAATTCCTCACAATTCTAGGTGGGCATAGTACCATATTAGCTGAAATTTCATGAGAAAAAATGTTGTCCCAAAGAGAACTCGAATCAGCAAAATTGTCATTGCTATGCACCTAGGGATGATGCCTTAAACCTCTCTGCTATGGGATGGGACGGTTTTTAAATAAAATAATATAGTAAGCCTATAACAAAAAATATGATGTTTAGATATGTAGACTTTAATATACATTTATTTCATCTTCTCAATAGCTATAATGTTCTAGATACTAATAAGAAACACAAGACATTTATGACTGTTAAATCAAATGTACATTTTACTCATTTAAGTAGTGTGTGTTCTAGCAATTACTGCATGTGTGTGGTAACATATTTTAGAGTATCAAATATTGAATTTAAAATAATAATAATAATAAAACTGATAGCGTGTTCTCTGAAAATTCAGCTTATAAGTTGATATTATAACTTACTGATAAAACACATAATTTTCTTAAAGTTATTTTGTGTTGATTATTATTTGATTTTACTGATGAATATGGTAACTTGTTTACAAATGTATTGTGCCTAGAAAGTCTGAAATTATAAGTGCATTATCTTAGCACATTGTCTTTTCTGTGAAAGATCAAAATTTAGGACAAATATTAATAGAAGATTGTAGAGTGTACCAAGGTTTAGAAGTATGTTTGAATGTCTTGTTGCCCACAAGTAATTATCGTATCTCCTAATGTTGTCAAACTTGTAAAATTGTATATTGAGACATGGAAATGCTGGGATATTTTTCTTTTGTAAATGACAGCTGAGAAAATAATAGAAAATGTTTTTCTAATAATGTTTAATAATAGTGTTTTATTTGTTCCTCTTTCTATAAATATTGCTTATATCTTTGTTCATTCTAAACTATATTTACAAAAAAATATACAATATATATTTTTTAACAAAATGAACATTCTAAAATAAATTTTACCAAAAGAAAATTCTTCCTTTAAATATTTTGGCGCATCATTATCATCATCATCATCATCATCATCATCATTACCCAACATATCATCGGGGCAACGTAACCCTGCCTTCAGGCGCCCCAACCTCAGAAGTGGGTTAAAAGTACGCCATGCCAGGAGAGAAACCAGGAATGTTGAAAGACAAACCTGGGGCATTTGAAAAAAAAAAAATATTATTTTATATGATGATTTAAGAAAATTGTAATTGGTTACGATGCATAATATTTAACAATATATCTAAAATAAAAATTTTTATTTTAAAGTTATATTTTAAGATAAAATAATACAGTTTTTAGGGTTTTGATTTCTTTAAATATGAAGAAATTCATTACATTGCACAAAATAAATGATGGTCAGAATAAGACTTATTGAAATATTGTTTCCTGATATATTCAAATCCTTGCTATGAAATTCTGACATACCTTCATAATTAGAAGATTCCTCAGAATGTTGACAATTCCCTTAATTTAAATTACGTGATGTGAATCATGGATTTCTGAAAGACCTTATTGTACAAAATAACACCCCTTGTGCTAATCATTCATTCTATTACTTCTATATTGTTTATATTATCTTAAGTAGAAAATTGTGGGTTCATAAAAATATGCCACTTTTCAGCATAACATTTAATTCTGGTTGGTTTATGATGAGACTCTAATCTAACTGTTAGTTTAAAAATATAACCAATTTTTATGAGTGGCTTAAGAAATTATATCATTCTTATTCATTTACAAAGAAAAATTGGCAGAGCAGGATTAAGTATTTTTGAATGAAATATAACTGAAAATGTATGGGAAAATACTTAATCTTAACCCATTCGCTTCAGGTTTAAGTTAAGTTACCGTAAATAACATTGTCCCATTTCAGATATTCAAAACAAACAAAAGATAATGGTACTTGAAATCCCAATGAGAGTGAAGTCAAAAACACATTCCTTTACTACTCATAAATGTTAACAAAACACTAACTGCCAAGGGATGTACAAAATATTGCAAAACTTATAACAGCAGAGTTAAGCGAGTGTACCTTGTCTTCTGAGTTGAAGGCCATTTAACTGACGGCGAGTCTACCTCGTCTTTTGAGGCAAATGGGTTAATACTGTTCCATTGACAGCATTTTATAGAGCTGTGTCATTGATCAGTATTTGAAATGACCAAACAAGAGTTGTGCCTTAATGTTGGAAAGTGGATCTTTTCAAAACACAGTGGATATAGACTACCACTGGCAGGCCAGTGGCTTGCTTCCAATCCTATCACTGTTGTATTATTATTTGCATTGTGAAATTGTATATGTATTATTATAGTTTCCTATTTTTCTTTGAGTTAAATCTTTTTGGTTATACCATATATTTTCTAATTATGCAGTTCTGGATGTGTCATCCATTTTTTATTAAAATAAATTACTCCTGCCATGTAACTAAACATAATGAATACACAAGTGCACAAACTTCCCAGCTTTGTAACATTGTTTCTAATGTTGTTTTGTTTTTAATTGTAGTATAATTAAGCATAAAGTGAAAATTAAGAGCATGTGTTTAGATTCAAATAGGAATTTAATTTGTAATTAGCAACTCAAACATCTAAGCAGATTGCAAGTTTAAAATAGTTATGATGCTGTAAATAATAATGTTCAAAACCTGATCAAGGTTCTTGCATTTTTTTCAGGATTTAAAAGTCCTGACTATTGCTTCTTTGGAAGGGAAGTAAAGTCATAGGCCCCATATCATAATTTACAGAATGTAAAGTGACTTGGATGTCTGAAATAAGAGGTTTCGAGAAAATTCAATGGCCTTTTCCTACTAGTCATTGTAATGCAATGACCTGAGGTATTAAAGTGTCATTAAATAAAATACTTGAATTAATGAGTCATG
The DNA here is from genome assembly GCA_030220185.1 of Diploptera punctata. Lineage (NCBI taxonomy): Eukaryota > Metazoa > Arthropoda > Insecta > Blattodea > Blaberidae > Diploptera > Diploptera punctata. The sequence continues at coordinate 1,342,767 of JASPKZ010002300.1, read as the reverse complement.
TTTTACATCTTACCTCATATTTTATGTTTCTTTAATCATGGGAACGTTTTCAAGAGAAAGATCTCTCTCATTTTCAACCGACATTATGACTACCGGATTTTCGTTGGAATCTCCATCAATAACATTGCCATCTGGTGTTGATTTGATGAACTTTGAGATGAGGTCACGTTCATCAGGAATCTCGAAATTCATGTATCTAAATTTGTTCTGAATATATATCTTCTCCCAAATTGTCAATTCTAAAGGTTTATCCAAATGTTTTAAAAGTTGGTCTTTTTCAATTTTATGATTCTCCAATAAACTATGTGCTGCAATAGCTGATTTTTCAGTTTCACCATTTTTAATATTTCTAAAGTGTTCCTTAATGCGAGTGTCCAAATTCCTTTTTGTTTTTCCTATGTATACTTTATTGCAGTCCTTACAATTAATTTGATAAATTCCAGATTTTTTGCTAGTTCCATGAAATTTTGAGATTCCTGATGAACGTGACCTCATCTCTAAGTTTATCAAATCAACACCAGATGGCAATGTTATTGATGGAGATTCCAATGAAAATCCGGTAGTCATAATGTCGGTTGAAAATGAGAAAGATCTTTCTCTTGAAAACTAGTTCCCATGTTTAAAGAAACATAAAATATGAGGTAAGATGTAAAAAATGACTCATTAATTTACAAATTAAGAACCTCATATTGTTGTTTCCCATATTTAACTATGAATAAATAAAATACTACCTACCTATGTACCTATCTCGATTGGTGTACTAATCCTATCTAAATCAATGACTTGGTGTAAAAGTAAAGGATAAGTATAAACAAAAGGAAAATAGGAAATTATTTCACGCTTCATTTAATGATAGTTTGATAATTTTATTTTAATTAATTTTTTAACTGAGGTGCTGGTCACCAGATTGACAATTTAAAGAAAACTTATTGATCAATGAACATAGTTTTGACTTGTAAATGGAGTGGATTTATCTAAGTCATATTTTATAACAATTAAAAGAAAAAGTAGAATTTACAAGATATACTTTAGCATTGGAGATATCTACAAGATAATTAAGAGTGTGTAAAAATGATAATTTAACTTCTTATAGAAGTTTTAAGTAATTGTAAATAAAAAAACATTACATTTTGAGATAGGAAATTTGGATTATGGAAGCCAGAGATATTAACTTCGTGAAATGTAGTTATTTATTCTATCTCTATGGTATAACAGCATGTCTGACTAGGGTTCTAGGGATTCAGAGTTTGTTTCCTAGCTGTACCATAGAAAGTTTATAAGTATTGGGTTTCCTTAGCCTCTTTTTCCTTCCAGCCTTGTGTCCTCATTCTGAGGATCTCCATCTATATCGGTCATTCTGTGTCTCCTCTTCCATCCTTTACATATATACAACCCCTCTTTTCTTAACTTGTTAAGAGGACAAATGAGTATTAGTTAATAGAATTGAGAAATAGTGAAATCTTGTTAAAATTGAAATTAATTGCATTATACGAGAGGCATCCTGATAAGTCATGAGCAACATTTTTTTAAAAAGTCATAATATTTATTTTAGACAAACCAAGTACATCATAGTAATCTACAGACTTTTGTGTCACTTTTCAACATAGCCTCCATTTCTTTGCACACATTTTTCCCATCGTTTCTACAAGCTTGAAAATACCCTTATGGCAGAACTCTGTTCCAGCTGCTCAAAGACACTGATGCACTGCTTTCCAAATATCCTCCAGCATCTTGTAGCGTTGGTATCGCAGCTGATCCTTTACGTAACTGAAAAGATGTTGGGAACCATTTGGGCCTTAAAGTTTCCTGACATTTATCTTAAAAGTGAGGGAAAAACCCTCACCCATGAAACATGTCCCAACCAGGGATCGAATCCGGGCCTGCTGCATGACAAGGCAGTACGCTACCTCGAGACCACAGCGGTGGACTAGATCCAAATTTAACTTACAGGCTTGTATTCAATTAAGTTCAATTTGTAGGTGAACAATGGTTAATATTTTTTTTTTTTTGCTGATGAAAATGACTTACACCACAGTAACTTTAACCTGTCCTTGTGAAGAAATGATGTGCAACCAAATGTCAACAGTCGTATTCAATTCAATGACATTGACCCTTTCAGTAGGTATTAGTTCTAAAGATCTGTAATGCCACAGATGTATTTTTTTAAAGAAAGAATATGTATTAAACTTTTTGGGTAAATTGTTTCGATTTTTTTGGAGGTTGAAATGGAACTATTTAATCAAAATAATTTCTGATTGATTCTGTGACACTGATTTTTACATCCATAACAAGGGAGATAAAATAAAGTGTCTTGCACACAATGTACTGTTTACAATTTTTTATTAAATGTTATTATAATTGTATTTTTACACATTTATGATTTTGGAATATAATACATGTGTTTAATAGGTCAGTTATGTTATGATAAGTTCACTCCTATGAAATCTTAAGGCAAGTTGTCTCATATACAAAAAAAATTTGAATTTTAACTAAGAACTGAAAAAAAAAATGTAAATCAGTTCTTGATATTTATGTAGCAAGAATAAAAGAAACATATTTTTCTCGTGACCACCTAATATACTAATACTACATTTCTGAGCATTTTCATAATGTTCAATTATGCTCTTGTAACACACTGCCTATGTAACAACCATTCTATTTAAAATTCCATCCACTATTTAGCAACAAGTAACGTCTCTAATTGTAAAAGGTAATAAGTTAATATGTGTTTTTCAATGCTTAAATGCAGCAGGGTCCCCACAGTTCAAATTAATTGGGTCTAAACTACCTCAAATAACTTTGATTATGCAGAAAAGAAATGTGACTACACCATAGAAGTTTTTTTTTATATGAAGTTAGAAAGGAGTAGGTATTTGATGTAAGAAGTAGAAAAATCCTGTTAATAAATGAGACTATCATTGAGGGATTACATTATGGTAACCACGTGACTCCCTTATTGACTTCTGCTTGCCAGTGACAGCAATGCGTTCAGTTAGCCTTGATTCTTCAGAGCTGTCATACCACAGATTTAATTTTATTGATAAGATTTTTATCAATGTTAAATTATTAAAATTTTTTGTACCTTGTATACTACCGTCGGCCTTAACTATAATGTTTCTATTTAAAATTTTTGTTGATTCATTCTAGGCCTTTCAAAGCATGCTTCATCTTCTGGAGTTGTTGTAGTAGTTCACTCTTGGCAATACACTCTTAGTACTATTACAACAACTCCAGAAGATGAAGCATGCTTCAAAAGGCCTAGAGTGAAGTCAACGAAAATTTTAAATAGAAACATTATAGTTGAGGACGACGGTAGTATACAAGGTACAAAAAAAAATTATAATTTAACATTGTTATAACTTCAACGGTATAAAAAACAATTATGAACTTGAAAAGTAACGATTTTTATCATTAGTAAAAACTGCATATTACAGTGAAAAATTACCTTACATTTTTTTAAATTTGATATTTCATGCCTGCATAAATTTTGGGATAACATTTAGAGTGAAACGGTTCTTTGCACCAACTTCCAACACCACTGAATAACATTTTTTAAATATAGTAACATGCAGCAGCAAAAAATTAACTAGGTTAGCAGTCAGCTGCAGTTTTTCTGCTTTGTTGAAATTATAAGTAATTTGATTAGAATCAAGCCTAAAACTATTGGGACTCTACTGTAATTACTTATTTAATTATGATTATAAAAATGTGTATGTATATTGTTTTGAACAGTATTGCTTGTGGGATGTGAATGCTGGCTAGTATTATAGTATAACAAAACTTTGAATGTATGAAGAAATAACTAGCTTTCAGTTTAGTTAATGAAATAGGACATATATATCTAATCAGATTTAGATGTAGCATCTTCCAAAGTAAGATTATAAAACTGCTTGTATTTAGATTATAACCTCATGAACATAATAAAATCTTTTAAGTCCTATTCATTATTAACGTCACCTTCAATGAACATCACAGATTTCTTTTACATTAATTCCAATATATTATTTGTGAGAAAAAATATATAACTATTTGAAATTGATAATAAATACCTTTCAATATTGAATTACTTGATGAAGTTTAATAATTTAGTTGAGAACGACTACTTACCAGGTACAAAGTTTATATTTGATATCTTATTACATAACCTCAACAGTGCTTTAATATGAATATTAAAAGTGTTGACTGTTGTTTTCTGTAATTAATGGTCAATGCATATTTAAAAAAAGTTTAGATTGAAATATTTAATATAAATCATTTAGGCAAGTTGGGAATTGTATTAATTTGAGTTACTTCACCTTTTGCAGGACACATTTTAGTTTTTTTATTATTATTTGAATTTGTAGTGATCTGTTGCAATTTGTTTTACTTGATTCAATTTTAACTAAACAAAAATTTAAAAGATGTAGTTTCTTATACTAGTTTCATTTTACTCAAATGATAAAACAATGGATTAATAGAATACAGTTCTTATTAAGTACTGATATCTTCCTATACAAAATGAAGCTAAATTTTAACAAATATACAGTAGGCCTACTTTAACCTGTATTATGTCGGTGCTAGGTAAGAAATAGTCTTACAATCTCTTTTAACCAATCAAAATAAGAAAACAAAACTTAAACTTTTATCAGTTAGATCTATAAATTATAAATTTAATTGGAAACAAAAAGTAGGTAGAATATTCTAAAGTATAGGCTATAAATAACTTCTGTTGTGAGATAAAAAAAATTCTAAAGTCATATTTATTCACGTTGAGTTCTAAAATCGAAAAAATAAAAAGTTCATTCTTAGTTCTACTTATGTATTGTTTGTTGTTAAATTAAAAAAAAAGTTTCATTCTTGTTACATCATAAACATTAACTATGTCCCAACGCATTTTAAAAATAGGACTTCTTTGGATTAACCTTCTTATCAATCAATTCTTGAATATAATTTCTTTTCACTTAAAAAATGGTTTTTCAAGCATATGCTTGAGTCAAGCAATGAGATTGTAACAGGTCAGAAAGAATTATATCTATGATTGTTATAGCCATTGTATATTACTTCAAGTACTCACTGCTTATTATAAAATAATTATGTTTCTTTAATTATCAAGTTACTCTTCAGACAGAATTGAAATGGTGTGGTATTCTTTGCCATACGGCATAACTTTTAAAGTAGTCAGAATAGTAAAAAAATAAATAATTCTGAAATGTAAGAGGCCCCAATAGTACAACAAATTTTGTACTGTATATTTAGATTGAATGTACATAATGTATAATTTTTTTTATTCTTTTTTAAGTAAACGTTACAAAATGCTAATCCAATCAACTTAGCATTTAAAAAAAAAAGTCCAAAATTCTGATGGGAGCAGATTGTTTGAATGGCAGTTGCTTTTGAATTGTATTACGAGGCATGTTTTTAAAGTAAGTTCCGAAAGGTTGTAGTAATTAAATGGGAAGATATTTACAAACCATTTTTTTTGCATTGCATTCCCCACACTTCAGTTACTTTTCAACATAATCTCCACCATTATTGAGGCATTTATCAAGTCGGGGCACAAATTTTTCTATCCCCTCATGGTAGAATCCGACTGCCTGCGATACGAACCACTCCCACACTGCTGTTTTCACTCCATCGTCACCATCAAAATGTTGGCCACCGAGGGAATGTCTTGAGGTGCAGGAAGAGATGAAAGACACTCAGAGTCTGATCTGGGCTGTAGGGAGGATGGTCAATTTGTTCCCAGCCAAATTTCGAGATGAGATTTTGGGTGTCACAAGCTGTGTGTGGCCAAGTGTTGTCATGAAGCAACACAACTCCGTTGGTCAGCATTCCACATGTCTCCTGTTTCTAAATTGCACGATGGAGCTTTTTCAAGATCTGACAATAGGTTTCTCTATTAATGGTATCACCCCGAGACAAGAATTCGATTAGGACTCCTTTTCTGTCCCAAAAACAGTGCACATGATTTTGCTTGTTGACATGGTTTGTTTGAATTTCTTTTTCCTTGGCGATGCAGTGTGCTACCATTCCATGGACTGCTGCTTTGATTCAGGTGTCATGTGAGACGAGACACCCAAGTCTTATCACCTTTCACAATATGGTCAAGAGCATCTTGGGTACCCATCGTGAGCACAATTTTCGGTATCGTAATCAATCTGTCACAATTTTGTAGAGAACACACTGTGACAATTGTAGAAAATTCAAGGAAAGCGAAGAAATTGTGAACCTCCTGTCCTCATGAATCTTTTCATTGGCAGCACGCACCAAATCATCATTGATCAAAGATGGTCGACTGGTACGCTGTTCGTCATGCATAGAAACGCGGCCCTCGTTGAACTTCCTAACCCATCTCCTGACCATTCCATCACTAATGGCATCTTCATCGAACAGCTCACAAAGTTGACAATGAATGTCAGCTGGTATGGTGTTTCTTGCATTCAAGAAACGGATAACAGACCGTATCTCACAGTCAGCGGGGTGCTCGTTCACTTTAAACATTTCAGCTGATCACAACTAATCTCACACATGGACTGAAGCTCTGAAACTGCATGTCCAGCTTGCCTAAGGACTGAAGAAGAATACACGCATGCACAAAATTACGATTGCAGCGATGCAACGGCTATAACCGAAAACGGAACTTACTTTAAAAACACGCCTCGTAGCAACATTTTTTTTTTTCCCTAATAATAAGAAAACCATACTTTGTTTAACATATTTGAAAGGAATTAATCCAATGATGTGGTGCCTATGATGGAGCTTTCAGTTTTAATTTTAACTGAAGATGCTATAATTGAATTTGATTGAATTATTAGTAAATAAGGACTAAGGTATGACCACTGAATTTTCATCTAAGCTGGGTGTAACTGTGTAATTAGATGTTGTGAGTAGTGTTATGTAGAGGAAGACTTGAAATTCTCTCCCCTCCGTTACAGTGAAATTATGCTCTCTATTTCCAATAGTGTGTGTATGATGGCCACAGTGTGAGACTTAAAGTAGCATTCCCTTTTGCTTTGTGCACTTCATTGTGAAAAAATATTTAAAAAATCTGAAATTCCAGTTTGGTCCAACTTGTTCAGTTTCTTATTGAAAGCTGTTTTCCTTCCATGAAAACATATAATAAAAAATTAAAGAATGTAAAATATATAGCATACTGATACTAATTGAAACATATATACATAATCCTAATTTTCTAAATTACCCTAGATTTGTATATAAATCATTACATTAAGTTTAAATTTAGGAATTATAGAAGAAAAGAATAAAGAACTATTTCATGTGTATTAATTTTAAGCAGCTAGAAAGACCTGTTTCATTTTTGAATCAGATATACATAAAAATAACTTTCTGTGTTTACACATTGATCAAGTTAACATTGGAAATGTCAGATGTATCATTCCAACAGTGATGCTGAGGGAGAAATAATCTAATATTTAAAAATGCATGTTTATTTGTTTGTATTTTATGCACTGCCATACCGTTTATCCGATTGTGACGGGTTTTTTTGCAAAATGTTCAGCAAATTCCCGGGATGAACATAGGCTATAAGAGAGTTGTGATACTCAATTCCTATACCTTTAAAAACATGAAAAAAGTCCCTTTTTTGACGCTTAAATGGCTTATGCTGACTACCATAACAAATACACAAAATTAATGTATTCAGAATTGAATATTTTAAAAAATTCTACAAAAAAGCCCACGACAGCATATATTTATCTTTTACAGATAACTCACAATAGCCATTTTTGTCTTTCATTGATGCCAAGAAGATCGGGATAAGTAGATTCCTGGGCAAACGTGCACTGCCATACTGTTTATCCGATTGTGATGGGGATTTTTGCAAAATGTTCAGGATTTTCCCGGGAACATTATAGGCTATAAGAGAGTTTTAATGCTCAAGCCCTTCACCCTTAAAAATCACTCTTTGCAGTGAAATATAAAAAAAATGTTTTGTACGCCTTACTCTGTCTACACCATAATAAATAAACCAAATCAATGTACACAGAATTGAATATCTCAAAAAACTGTACAAAAAAGTCTGCAGCAGCATAAGTTTATCTTTTACAGATAACTTACAATGACCATTTTTGTCTTTCATTGATGCCATGAAGATCGGAATAAGTAGGTTACCGGGAAAGCATAGTAGCGCACTGAGGGTATTCTTTTACGGATAACTCAAAATAACGAATTTAGTGTTTCAGCTCATTTATGCTAAGTACATTGGACTACGTACATTTCCAGCCAACGCTGCATAAACAGCATGGGGTATCTAAAAATAATTATGATATAAATGTATATATTTTTTTCCTTTTAGGCCTACTTATTCAGCTAAAGGTAAAAACACATTATGATTTATTAAGGCATAGCAGCGTATGCCAGGTATTAGCTAGTAATTATATAAATAACATGAAAAATTATTTTAAAAATATGTTATTATTGAATAAAGTATTAATGTTATAGCAGTTATATCAGACATGCAATTTTGAGTGTTTATATATAGTTCTTGAGAACAGAACGGATAGCTCATTGATAATACTATCACCATCTGTCATGCTTATTAAGCCTCTTTAAACCAAAAGAGCAAGCGGTACTAGTATGGAACACTACCATTATAGTGCTACTAGTATGTCCATCTTGATTACCTTGCATGAGCTAGCAATAACTTTACATTATACAGATTTTGGTACTCACCCTGTTGACAGAAGATACTGTATATGCATCTATTGCTCATCATATTCCTACAGATCTTTCAACTGTCATGAAACTTCAGAAGTTGAATGTAAATAATTTAATTAAAAAAAATATATATGTGTATGGAATAAAATATAGAAATTATTAAAATTCTGACAAAGTTCAGATATAACCACTGGGAGTCTGATAATTAAAATTAAAATATTAAAACTTTTCCTCTATGATGTTAGTTTAATCTTAGATATGTATAAATGTAAAAGTTGAACAGCGCAAGTTTAACCAACAGCAAAATACAGTAATTTATTTATAGTGCTTAGAATACATTTATATATATTAATATTTAATTTTAGGAAGTTACATTTTGAGGTTATTTTAATTATATTATTTTTGGTCTGGACATCTTACCTCAATATTAATGTCATTAATATTGAGGTAAGATGTCCAGACCAAAAATAATATAATTACGTTTATATATTACCTATTGCAGCAGACTGTTGAACCTTTTGTGTGCTGACAATGATTGAACTATTGGCTGTGACATCAATGCAGTATAAATTACAATCTACTCATATTGTTGCTTGCATCACTAAGTGTGGAGTAAAAAAATGGACTATAAGTAGATAATTGAGTTACATTATTATTTATAAAGCTGTATGGACAGAAGAAAATGCAAGCAATCCACATATCTATATTAATGTCCCCCAACATCTATGAATATGGATAAATGTTCCAGTTTTCATGTGCAATTGACTATAGGCACTACCTATTTCTTTGTCACAGACTGCCCTACTATGCATTCCTAGAATCTATTGCAACTACTAGTATTATTAACCAATGGCAAATGTAAACATTTTCATTAAATTAACATATTTTGGTTTATCAATGTGTGTAATTAATTTTATTCTCTTGCAGAAATTTATCGTTCTCAACTAAATAAAAATGTTACAGATCTTTCAATTCACAAATAACTTTTTTTTACTTCAATAAAAACAGATTTATATTGTATGTTAACTATTTTCTCGAAATTATTACTGTCCCAGTTTAATTGAAATATAAATCAAAGTTGGGCCAGACTGGATTTTATTAATTCTTCTTTTGTGTGTATCAGATTATGAAGGTTTTTAAAAGTTAACAAAAAAAACTTATAATACTGCTAATTTAATTTTGATAACAAGTACATTGTTTAGTCAACACATCATAGAAAAGAATCCCTGCACAGTGTGATTTTTTATTATTGTTTAGTTGACGATTATAATGGAAAGCAATCCCAAATGCTCCTCCATGAAAGGTACAAGCTGTGATACAACCATATACAGTAAACATACATTAAACCTTAATCTTATCTCATCTCTCAAGTCAGTGTGTAGCAAAACAAAATCTTTTTTTGTTTTATCCTAGCCTGAAAGTTCCATTGCTCACCAACCCTTTGACTGTTATTCATATTCCTCAATATATAATATCCAGGGATAAGGGTTTTTGGTTTTGTATTAAATTATTCAATATATTAATCTAGGTGGATACTTTTGAAACATGTAAAGTTAATTTTTAAATTTTATATTGGATTTTTAAAAATATTCAACTGTATTGAAACACACTATTCTTGGCATAATGTAGACCGTATTGTGTTCCACGTGTATTTTAATACTTTTTATAATATGAGAAGCATAATTATAAGGAAATCAAAATAAGTAATTAAGAAATATCATAACATTTTGGGAGGAGGTAGTATGTATCAAAGAGAGAAATAATACAGTAATAAACATGGTCCTACAATTGATATCATCTGTGATTAATTTATGAGGTGAAACGTAAAAATAATTTCCAGTTCATTTATGTAAATTATAAATTACATCATAGTGTTACTTTCCATCATAATTTTTATTGAAACCATCTCTGATGTTTATTAGAATTTAAAGTATGAATCTAAATGTGAGATCTATTGTTCCTTCTTCAGCCAAATGAGAATAGCATAACCTTGTCATCATTAACTTTTAACATGACCAAACAATGCCAGAGTCAACTCAAGGCTCCCTCCTTCTCCACATTTATAGAAATCCTTATGGACTAAACTACAATTTTTTAAAATCATAAATGGGGATTTGTGGTAGTCTGAGGATTATTACTGTTATTTTGACTAAATTGTGGCCTTTTTTGATAGATTAAAGGTAAAGTGATCCCACTACAGAACCCTGAGATAGTAAGGGGTCAAGGTTTCCACCTTTCCAGACAATCAACAAGAGATTTTCAGCCCAGAATATCAACTGCCTTTTTCCCCAAAATATATATCAGATATTCATTCAATTAGAGGCTGAGTTGACCTAGGACCATGATATTGCCAGAAGGGTTAGGTGAGTTTAAAAATTGTGACCCCACCTTTTGGCTTGTATCGTATTTCCTTTACCAACTATGCTATGGCATGCCTCCAGGTAGATTGAAAGTGGACTGTATCCCTAAATAGATGAACATTCCTGGACTTTTAAATGCAGATTTTCACCTGTAAAATACTTATTGTTTAGGAATACCTTCATATTGTAGGAGTATAAGAGAGACCAACATGGAAAATATTTCCAGGTTAAAATATACCATTACCAATCAAGTTCGGTGAAGAAAGTGTAAATAGTAACAAAGGGGAGAAAAAGTAGCCATTTCATTAGTAGAGTCCCATCCATCCATAGTAATTCTGTCCGAGGGCAGGTCTTTCACTGCAATCATAGCATATTCATGCTATGCTTTGCAGCTTTACTAGGGAATTACAGGTGTGTTAGCTTCCCATTGCTTTCCACACCGGTGAAGGATGATGATGATGGCCAGATGATTTTCGGGGACTATTGGGCCCTAGCCTTCTTGACATTTATCTTACAGGTAAGGAAAAAAACCTCACCCAGGAGCCTGTCCTGACTGGAAATCGAACCTGGGCCTGCTGCGTGACAAGGCAGCACGCTACCCCTCGAGACCACAGCGGTGGACTAGTCACATAATAGTATTAATAAGTCCTACCCTTTCTAGTATTAATGAGATCTCTGAACAGCAAACTTTTGTTTTTGTGCTAATAATCGAGAACTGATTGATACCATGATGTTATTCTCTAATTTGAAGAAATATTACTTTGATCCAGACATGTATTGCAAGAATATTGGATTAAAAGCAAATATTTGTACCAATGATTTTGTTCATGATTTGAAAAGAGAAGGAATCTATTAATATAAAAATTGAGAAATCATTATGAACTATATAGGCTTCAATAGATCTGATGCTGTTGCTATGGTTGATTTTTAGAATTTTATGATCACTACTATATACATTAGCATTTGGATCAGCAAAAAAATAATTTTAAAAGCTAGTTTGTGTTGTTATATTGGCAATTTTCTTCTTTTTCTCCTTTGATTAATAAGATACTATATATAATATATATATATATATATATATATTATATATGCCACCTTCATTGTTAAATCTCAAAATTTAAATTATAACATCAATATATAAATATATATATATACACACACACACACTTTTAGCTCTTCTTGGTAATCTATCTTGTCTCATTTTGCCAAATATAATGTTTACAGTATTTACTTAGATATTAGCTCTTCTCAATAATCTAACTTCTCTAATTCTGTAAAGTATTCTTTGGTTGTTTCATGAATGTATGGTGATCACATGATATTAATTTTAGGACTTATGATTATTTTTATTTGCATATTTTGATACATACAAAATATATTAGTGTTGTTTTTAAGTTTTTAAATATCAGTGGCTTTTAAGATTCTTTATTTTAATTCACCATAAGTAATAAGGTTATCCTTATATCAGTCTGATTATTATATAATTTCCACCAGAAACTCCTGTCTCTGATGCCCATCATACCTCAAAATGCTTTCATAATTTGTGGTGTAGATTGCAACTGTATGGTCATTGTTTAAATTAAGAGCACATGTGACTGATACTCTCTCCTGCCAACCTTTCTACTAAGTGGTTTTGGTTTATATCTTCTGTAATTATAAAGTATTATGATATGTGTTCTGCAATAAATAATGCACAACAAAAAGGAGTTATAATATAGTTGTTATGCATTGCCTGTTTCCTTGACAGAAATCCTTCCCAACTGATGATTTACATATTATGATCTTTTCAGAAAGTAATGACATGTTTTGGGATGAAAAGGGGCCGCAGTATCACATGGTAAAGACAGAAACAACATTTAGTAAGTATAATTAACTTATAGAACCTGTAAATTCACTAAGATGCTTATCTCTTAACTAATATGGTGCAGTCTGAGACAAACCATTGATTTTTTATTATACATTTAATAGTTCTCATTGAAGGTTAAATTATATTTTAAGAGAAAAATATACACCTAGACTAGGGTTTGAACCCAGGACCTATAGCTTTATATGCTAATGTTCTGCCACTGAGCTATCCTAATGCCTCCAATTCAAACACAAATTTTTCTCTTATACATTCTAATTATTAAAATATATAAGAAAACAATTTGTGTTTAGATTGGAGGCATTACAATACCTCAGTGCCAGAACACTAATGTATAAAGCTAAAAGTCCTGGGTTCAAATCCCAGTCTAGTTGTATATTTTTCTCTTCAAATATTACTCATTTATTTATTCAAATAAAAAGAACTTGATAACAGTACAATGTATATTTATTAAACAATGTGATTTCATATATTTATCAAATAAATTTTATGAAAAATTACATTTACATTTTGTGCAGAGTAACATATATTTCAGTGATCATGGGTGGGGAGAAAAAAAACTATAATCCTATCCTCAAATCATCTTCTGGAGATAGATTGTGATTCCACATTTGTTGCATGGATATTTTGTTTTGCTCTCTAATTTAGGAGGACAGAAGGTAAAAGTTTTTCTTTTTAAATTCATCATGAATGGGTTCTGAAGGTTGCCAACCCATCAGCATTGATTTGAAGAACTCACTGTTTGGAGATTGCAAGTTTCTTTGGGATGTAGTTCATTTCTAGTCTATGTTTCATGAGAGGATTTGTTAGGACTTTGCTAGTCATTTCATGAATTCAAAATGTGTGATTTCTGGAGTTTTCCGATAACTTTGGTATATGAGATAATTATTAATTGGCACCATTAGCAAATCCACAAGGGTGAAAAAATATGTCATTGGCCATCTTCTAATATTGCAACTGGTTGTATAAGCAGCACATTTCTATCTAATACATCCATTCCATCTTTTGTAATTTGCGATCATCTCTGGCTTGGCATTTGCCTCATCATCTTGTTGAGAATGATGCATTGACGGAATTAGTTTCACAGCTTTTCCTTTCTTTGTAACATAGAAGAAGAGTGTCATGCCATCAATAAATCCATAAAGAGAGGACTTGTCTAATCTTTGATTTGTTTGGAAGAAACTGATTAGGATTTGTGGCTTGTTCTTTTTTATTGTACCCACATAAGCGAGTTCTCTCTCGAGCAATTCTTCTATAACTTGATGAACCAAACCAGTTTTAAGCTGTAACATTTCAATGAGATGACTCTATTGGTTTCACTAGCCTCACAACAGCTTAACACAATATTTCCAGCTTCTTTTTTCATTGGACTAATTAAATTCATCACTCCCTTTTCATAAGTAATGCCACGAGTGATTTCCAATTTATCTAGAGAATTTGGAAATCAAGAGTGGTATTTGTTAGGACTATTTAACGAATAAAATTAAGCTGTTTACTCACAAATCATTATTTAACCATAGTTATTTTAAAATATTTATATATTTAATGTAAACGGCGATGTTTGAAAACAAATGAGAAGCGATAGGTACGCTTCATCTGCTTCTTTTGTTTATCACTGCAACCAGATCATACTATTTATTGCCAAAGGAACGCAATATTATAAGAATGCTCTCTAGTGGAGAAAAAATGAAACACATCAAACTGTATATTAATTCATTTCCGATGTCGTATGATGTAAATATGACAATTATATTTTTCTGGATTGTTACCTGGGAAAAAATACATTTAAGAAAGTGCAAACAGTGGTTTCTTTTTTTGGTGGTATAATCAATTGCTACAAATGTTTTTATATTAACTCCCACATACGGCATGTGTTGACATTCATGCACTATATATACAATCTGGTAGCCATATTTCTCACAGGTTCAGTCACTGCAAAATAATGGTCAGACCTGTTCAGAATATTAAAAAGGAGGAGCCTTCTTTAATATGGTAATTATAACATTGATAAATATTTCGTGAAACACGACTTTGATTGGTTGTAAAACAGAAATCATTGAAACGTGATTGGCAATTGAGTCCCATTTGGGGCATGAGTTAAATAGTCACAGTAAATATAAGCATTACATAGGTAATGGGTTCTTGCATCATCAATACAAAGTACTTTTAACCCATATTTCGCTGGTTTCTTGGGCATATATATATATACATATATATATATATATATATTACATATATATATATATATATATATATATATATATATATATATTACTTACTCACTGGCACTATCGAACCCGTAGGTTCATGGCCGCGCGGACATAAGCTCTCCATACATCCCTATCCTGAGCCAATGCTTTCCAATCATTCCCTGTACAATCCACTTCCCTCAAATCATAGTTAATGTTGTTCTCCCACCTCATTCTTGGTCTACCAGCTGGGCATTTTCCTTCTGGCTTTCCTACAAGAAGTTTCATATATATATATATATATATATATATTACAAAACTACATAGCTTTCTGAGAGGTGGCATTAGCACCAAGGGACATGGATTGTTGGGAATTTTCACGTATATATTGAATATTTTGGAAACAACGAAGAGTGGGATATTCTTTCTTTCCTCCCTGTTTACTGGATTATTGAATTCCAATGTTGATATGTTTGGTCTTTTAACATTGTGTATTTTTTTAATGTGTGGGGAGTTGGCCCACAGCATAAACCCCCCAACCTGGAGGACCGGACAATTTTCTGTCTGGGTTTCCTCCCATAGTCTTTGAAGACACTGCAAGACAGCATTTCTCTATTTCCCTTGGGTATAGGGTTGTCTCTTCTGCCAGATTCGCCATATTGAAGGACGTCTTCTGCACCAACTCTGCTGTTGAGGTCTTCACCGTAACCCGGCTAGGGGCCCTTACAATCAGAGCCAACTGAAAACTGGTTTTTAACGAGGTAGTTACTCCTCCTTTCTCATCCGGGCTTGGAGCCTGCCATGGAGGTTTGGCACAGGAAGACGGCAGCAGCTGTAAAAAGATAGATAGATGTTGATATGTAACAGAAAATGTCACAGTCTGTGTCATCAGTTGCAAACAGACTGTATTTATTTTCATTCCAGATCTAAATATTTCTGTGAATACAACCAGTCTAATGGAATGCTTTCAGTTCAATTATATCTAGATCATGGAGATATGATAGATTTCTTGTGTTTTTTTAGTTCAATATAGTTTTCTCAATTTTGACATTTTTTTGTCCATATCAATATTTTCTGTAGAATGTTGTCACAAACAGCTTTGTTTTCTGGATACAAACAAGGGAGTTACATTCACAGGAAGTTGATTTTTCTTCCATTTTCCATAAAACTATTTTTTTTTCTCCTTTTCACTACTGTCATTTTCCATATATTTATAATCACTAAGTTTTTGTTCTGTCTACATTTTTCATCTTGTTTCTGCTCAGAGTCTGAACTATGTTCACTTTCAGTTTCAAATATATCTTTATTGCCATTGTCGTCCAAACAATTGTCAATAAAGTTTTTGATATATTTTGAAAAATTAGGATTGTAACAGCCCTATCACAAGATAAGGAGGCCATAACTGTAAGTTATAAAATACATAATAATGATGAGTTGTGGGGGATGCATAATATGATCTCATCAAGACAGGTCACTTAGCCAGTCCACTCCATCGCTGCTTTCACCTTTACATGATGGACTCTATTAAACTGAGTAATCCAGCACAAGGTTATGGTAACCAATCCCCTTGGAGTACTAGGTCAGTGAACTAACAAGAAATGACATTCCTGGTAACTTTAAATCAGACCTGCCTGGATAGTGCTGTTTGGCAAGAGGAATAGCATTTGGGATGATGACAGATGAATTTCAATTGAGGTCAGTGGCAGTGTCTGAAGTCAGATGACTATTGCGACAGAGTGAGAAGAGCTCTTTAGTCAGGGTACGGACAACTTCCTAGGAGTTGGGATCTCCGAAATAAGTTCTGCAGGTAGGGGGTTGAATAGTGGGACTGACACCTCCACATTTGTCCTAATTTGTTGACAAGCTTCTGTGGATGCCTCAGCATGGGGACAGATTTAACAGCAAATGACTCTAGCAACGGAAAATGGCTTTCAAATTTGGCACTTGGAATGTTAAGACCCTTTATAAGACAGGAGGCTTATTATCAGTATTATAAATTAAGAAATATTGTCTCCCGGTAACAGGAGTGCAAGAGGCTAGACGATATGGTGATGGATTGAATGAAGTAAAAGATTACATTATAATATATAGTGGTAAAAAGGAAGGAGTATATGAACATGGCAACAATCAAATTGAAACTTAAAAAAAAAAAACTAAACTCCATGATGCAACAAGCCTAGAAGGCTTCCATCCGGCTGCTGGCCTCACATCCACATGTATTACTCACAGAGATGGATGATTATCCAGCTAGTGTAGGGGTAACATGTGATCAGTAAGTTGGTCCCCCAGTCGTTACAGCTGGTTTTCTCAACTCGGCGCCACTACTTATTGTAGCTACCGAAATTCTTCATGATGCTGAGTGGGCACTGGTCCCATACTGGCAAATTCCATGAGAAAATTTCTTCTCCCATGGGGACTTGAACCAGTGCAAGCCCCGTAACTCTGCACCAAGGCATCTTGCCATGACCACTTGGCTACGGCACGGGACAATAAATTGAAACAATATCATAATTTCAAGCAGTCAATGAAATTATTTTTTTATTGAGATGGAGAACTAAGTTTTACAACATATCAATGATTAACATATATGCACCAATGGAGATGGATGAGAGAGACAAATTCTATCATAAATTGGAATGGGTGCTTTATGTTCTACCATTAAATGTATAAATAGTCCCTGTGATTTTAATGCTAAAGTTGGAAGAGAGGAAGAATTTAGGAATATCATTGGGAAGCACAGCTACACAAATCCCTGAATGATAATGGAAGGAGATTAATAGACTTTACTGAAAGCAAACATTTGATTGTAAGTTTGATGCAAGGCATATGTAAACATACTTTGAGATCATCAGATGGTAACACTGCCAAATCAGATCACTTACTGATAGATAGAAGAAAAGCTTCAGGAATTATGGACATAAGATCTTACAGAGGTGATATGGATCATTATTTGGTTAAATACAAATGTAAAATCAACAAACATATTAAATATAGTCAGAGCTTGCATAGAAAGATAAATATACAAGTACTGAAAGATCCCAAAATAAAAAACAGATTTTAAGAGACAATCATAAGAGAACTGGAAAAGAGGAAGAATGAACTTTGAGAGGAATAGAGAATTGTTGGTCAGCAATACGAGAATCCTTAAGAGCATTTAGCAAGGAAACTATTGGATATGAAGAGAAAACATAAAAGAAGGAATGGTTTGACAATTAATGCAAATCAGCCATAGAAGCAAGAAATACAGTACCATTAAGATATAATAACTGTTCTACAAGATTAAATATAAGGAGTTTCAAGGAACCATAGAACACCTCATCAGACATGCAGATGCAAGAAAGAATAAAAGCACAGCGTGGAATGAACAAATGAAAGAAATTAATAAGAATTTTAAGAAGTGAAATTTAAGAGGAAAGTATTTGTACCAAGAATAAAAATGATTAAAAAGGACTCTGAAATAATTAGCACTCCTGATGAAATTCTGGAGAGATGGAAAGGGTATTTTCAACAGGTGTTTTAATAATAGTTCTCCTGGAGTTGATTCTAGGAAGGGTTTTGTTGCCAAGGAAGTCATCCTAGGTCAGGGATGCCCTAAGGATGAAAGACAATACAATGGATATTAGACGATGGGTAATCTATTTCGGTCATGATGAAGTGCTACTCAACAACATGGGCCAGAGACCAGCCATCTCCAGATTTGTCTTCAAGAAAAATGAGGTGATTCCAGCTGGATGTCAAATGTTGGTGACGGTGCAGAAGAAAGGACGGGCCCGATGATACATGCTGCTGGATGCCAGAAGAAATCCCCAAGATGGATTGTATGAAATCGGAAACTTTCTACCAGCCTCTTTAAGTTTTTCCAATCAGAATCCTGAACTGAGAATACCTAGTGGGATGGTCCTCAGTACCCGTGAGTCTGTTACCACTATAATGTTTATGCATGATGAGACAAACTAGAGTGTGTGCCATTATTGGACTTACTGCAAAGGGCTGTCAGCAATATCAACGAGGGACAGGCACCCGAGGTTCACAACCTGATGGTTGAATTCCAGGAATCTTCAGCCTTCTGAAGATGATCACAGAAGAACTGACAGAGTAATTGATTGCATTGATTTGGAGTCGTTTGCTTGATTCGACAGTCACTCCGATGAGTCCCATTGGCAATGCAGGCAGAGATAGGCCTAAACAACCCAACTGGAAGAAATGAGGGCTCGATGCATCATCGAGGAATCTGATACCCCTTAATCTTCACCTGTGATGCTAGTAAAGAAAAAAAAATGTAGATGCACTTCTGTGCTGACTATAGAAGACTGAATGACATCACAAAGGATTACTTCCCTCTTCCAAGAATGTTGGACATTGTATACAGTTTTATGTTTTGTAAGACTATTTAACTTATGCCCCAAATGAGAGTCAATGACCAATCACCTTTCAATGATTTCTGTTTTACAACCAATCGGACTCATGTTTCAGGAAATATTTATCAGTGTTATATTTACCATATTAAAGAAAGCTCCTCCTTTTTAATATTCTGAACAGGTCTGACCATTATTTTGCAGTGACTGAGCCTGTGAGAAATACGGCTACCAGATTGTATATATAGTGCCTGAATGTCAACACATGCCGCATGTGGGAGTTAATATAAACACATTTGTAGCAATTGATTATACCACCAAAAAAAGAAACCACTGTTTGCACTTTCTTAAATGTATTTTTTCTCAGGTAACAATCCAGAAAATACAATTGTCATATTTACATCATACGACATCAGAAATGAATTAATATACAGTTTGATGTGTTTCATTTTTTCTCCACTACAGAGCATTCCTACAATATTGCGTTCCTTTGGCAATAAATAGTATGATCTGGTTGCAGTGATAAACAAAAGAAGCAGATGAAGCGTACCTATCGCTTCTCATTTGTTTTCAAACACCGCCGTTTACATTAAATATATAAATATTTTAAAATAACTATAGTTAAATAATGATTTGTGAGTAAATAGCTTAATTTTATTCGTTAAATAGTCCTAACAAATGCCACTCTTGATTTCCAAATTCTCTAGATAAATTCACTCCTCACTTCGTGAGTCGTGAATTTATCGATAATTTGGAAATCACTCGTGGCATTACTTATGATAAATCAAAAAGGTCAATAAAATAGTATATTCTGTTTTGCAAACCTTCAACATTACACCTACTGGCAAGATTTTTATTTAAGTTACACAAGATTTTGAAACTGACTGGAAAAAATGTATCGCTATATCTGACGAAGCAAAATCCTTAACTGGTAAAAACAATGGTTTTATTAAACAACTCCAATCTAATATTATTCCAAATGGTATATGGATACATTTGTTTGCTCCATAGACAAACTTTCTCAGTAAAACAAATGTCATATCAATTATAAGAAGTTCTTAACAGTGCTGTTAAAATGGTTACATTCATTCAAAGTTGGCCCTACATACTCAACTCTTTTACTCTTTGAGAAAATGAGAGCATTTACACAAGCACTCCTCTTGCAAACTGAGATATATTGGCTTTTACATGGAAACTGTTAACCAGACAGTTTGCTACACTCCTGAAAAAATTGGAGTATTTTATAAACTACTCGTCTTGCATATTGAAGTCAATTTGCTTTCATGCAGCAAAGTGTTAATCAGACTGTTTGAACTAAGATGTGAACCCTTGTTGTTTTTTTAACCTATTAATCCTACGTTCGCCGTACTTCTAAGGATTTCTTGATTGTCACAACTAGTCTACTTGCCTACATATTTACTAATCTCGTTGAGCTAAACACTGGTTTACAAAGGAGGAACAAAAACATTCCATATGCAGAAGATGGAGTCAAAGGCTTCAATAGTGAAAATAAAAAATGGATTACACATAATAGGGATTTTGTTAATTTGCCATCACTATCTGAGTTTATTGATTCTATGTCAGAATGTGATGATGAATCAGTCTGTTTAAAATTATTACCAGATTTAATTACAGTGCATTTGCAAGGACTTATGAATATCTACAAGAATTAAGTTATGTAGATAGGAAATAACACTATGAGGTTTTTTAATATTGTTTATTTTTTATTATTTCACTCACCTCATACTTCATAATTCATAGCAGACCCTGGGTTTCTTCACATCTTTTGTGACATTCTCAATGCTGCGTCACGTTCACAACTGACGTCCAACGGCCTTCTATCCTGCAGACTGACCTCCGCGCCATCTGGTGGCCGACCGAAGGATTTCCAAATCAGTCCTCTTTCTTTATAACCGGGTATTTCAAAATTCATAGTTGTATTTTCATTCTTGCATATGTAAATTTTTTCCCAAATTGTGAGTTCCTTCGGTTTTTCCAATTGTTTAAGTAATTTTGTTTTGGTTTCTATTCTATTCTAGGCAAAAAATTCAAGAAGTTCACATACCATCCTTTGGTATTTGAAAAGTTTCAAAAAATTTTCAACAAATTCAACATTAAATTAGCACCTAAAAATGATTACAGCTTAGGTAATTTAATAAAAACCAACAAAAATGAAAAGATTGAAGACTGCAAAAAATCAGGAATTTATCAAATTAATTGTAAAGATTGTGAAAAGATATACATAGGAAAAACAAAAAGGAATCTAAATACAAGATTAAAAGAACACCTCAGAAATGTTAAAAATGGAGAAACCGAAAAATCTGCAATAGCTGCACATGCCTGGTCAGAAAAACATAGAATAGAAACCAAAACAAAATTATTTAAACAATTGGAAAAACCGAAGGAACTCACAATTTGGGAAAAAAATTACATATGCAAGAATGAAAATACAACTATGAATTTTGAAATACCCGGTTATAAAGAAAGAGGACTGATTTGGAAATTCTTCGGTCGGCCACCAGATGGCGCGGAGGTCAGTCTGCAGGATAGAAGGCCGTTGGACGTCAGTTGTGAACGTGACGCAGCATTGAGAATGTCACAAAAGATGTGAAGAAACCCAGGGTCTGCTATGAATTATGAAGTATGAGGTGAGTGAAATAATAAAAAATAAACAATCTACAAGAATACCTTCCCTCAACTAATAATGTTGGCCTACAATGGATACTTCAACCATTTAATGAAACAACTGTTGAAAATTAAGTGCAAAGATAAAGGGAAAATTAACTGAGCTTACTTCAGCTCAAAGTTTAAAGCTGACTTTCCAGAAGGAAGTGGTGGATCAATTCTGGCTAGCCAGAAAAACAGAATCTGGTGTCTACTTTACTCACATTGTTTATTCTTTTCTGTGCCTCTGTGAAATTGGATTTTCATCAATGCTGAACATCAAGACTAAGGGCCACATGCAAATACATTAGTCTCTACTCAAATTACTTCCAATCACTGGTGAGCTGATTCACTGTGAGCAATTGCTGAGATCGAATTAACGGCTGACTTACCGGTCATGCATGAAAGTTGACGTTTTCGTAATATTGGCAACGAATTACCCAGAGTTCTCAGCGATACAACCACTTCCGTTATTTTCGTCTGCTATAGAGGAATGCATTTACACTTGTGTCCCGCAAATAATACCGTATACAACGACGTCTGCATCGTGCAATATTACGCCATTTCTCCTGTTCTTCCAGTTGAATTTTTTGGTAGACTCTATCAAATTCCTCTTCTCCGCGTATACCGAAAACATGATCGAAGTCTTCAAGGTCCAACATCTTGGATAAAGCTGCAAAGGTTTCAAACTACATCGGTTCCCTTCGGGATTTTCACGATAAGTTTCTATCTTGAGCGATGATCTTAAGGTACCTCGTCAGGTAGCTTACAATTATTATCGCATGAATAGATTTCTGAGTAAGCAAAATGTATTTGGATAAAACTTTCTCAGCAGAGAACGCCTTTTACTGTCTAATGCATTCAAATGTTCGACCCTAAATTAAGCTATGTAGGTACGAAATAACACTATGTGGTTTATTTTAATGTGTTGTTTTTGACTCATCTCATACTTCTTAACTCCCTTGCAGACTCAAGTTTCGTCACTGCATTTGTGACATTCTCAATGCTAATCACGATCGCAACTGACGTCCAACGGTTTTCTTTCCTGTATGATTGATTTTTGCACCCTCTGATGGCTGACCGATGAACCTCCAAATCAATCCCCTCCCCTTTTCACCGGGTATTTCAAAATTCATAGTTATGTTTTTATTCTTGCACATGTAAATTTTCTCCCAAATTGTGAGTTCCTTCAGTTTTTCCAACTGTCTAAGTAATTTTGCTTTGGTTTCTATTCTTTGTTTTTCTGACCAAGCATGTGCAGCTACTGCAGATTTTTCTGTTTCTCCATTTTTAACATTTCTAAGGTGTTCTTTTAACCTTGTATTTAAATTCCTTTTTGTTTTTCCTATGTATATCCTTTCACAATCTTTACAATCAATTTGATAAATTCCTGATTTGTTGCAGTCTTCAATCTTTTCATTTTTGTTGGTTTTTATTAAATTACCAAAACTGTTATTTTTCAGTGCTAATTTAATGTTGAATTTGTTGAAAATTTGTTGAAACTTGTTAAATACTAAGGGGTGGTATGTGAAATTCTTGAATTTTTTTACCAATTTCTTTATCTGTCTGAAGAGTACTTTCATTTATCATTTTTTGTTCCTTTAATTTATTTATTTTCTTGTGAATTATCTTTTCTTGAAATCCATTATCCTTTGCAATTTTTATAATGTGTTTTTTCTCTTTATTGAAATTTACTTTGCTAATGGGAACATTCACAAATCTGTGTGTTAAACTATTAAATACTGCCTGTTTGTGCAATATATGAACAAATCCTGTTGCTCTTATATAATTATCATAAGTAATGCCACAAGTGATTTCCAAAATTTTCAACAAATTCACATTAAATTAGCACCGAAAAATAACAGTTTGGGTAATTTAATTAAAACCAACAAAAACGAAAAGATTTGAAGTCTGCAACAAATCAGGAATTTATCAAATTGATTGTCAATATTGTGAAAGAATATACATAGGAAAAACAAAAAGGAATTTAAATACAAGATTAAAAGAACACCTTAGAAATGTTAAAAATAGAGAAACAGAAAAATCTGCAGTAGCTGCACATGCTTGGTCCGAAAAACACAGAATAGAAACAAAACAAAATTACTTAAACAGTTAGAAAATACAAAAGAACTGACTATTTGGGGGAAAAAATCTATATTCAGAAGAACAGAAACAGAGTTATGATTTTCGAAATACTGATGGAACATGATCTCGTTTGGAGGTTCTTTGGCCAACCACAGGAGGGAGCTGACATTGACATGCAGGGTTTACAACATAAATCCAACCAGTCTGGGCAAGATGCTGAGGATGATTAGGATCTAATCGAAACATGTTCAAGAACAAATCAACATTAATATTGAGGTAAGATAAACAGATTCAAAATAATATAATTACTTAAACAGTTGGAAAAACCAAAGGAACTCACAATTTGGGAGAAAAATTACATATTCAAGTCAAGTTGGTAGAGCATTTGTACGGTAAACCAAAGGTCCTGGTCTGGGCGAAAATTTTTCTCTTCAAATTTAATTTATCTTTCAATGAGAAGTGTTAAGTTAATAATATAAACATTAATAGAAGCCCTACTGGCTTTTAAAAGTAGTGTTTAAATTCCCAATAAAAGTATTCTTAACCAAGGAATCGCCATTTGCAAAGAGAGAAGCCAAGACTTCAAGCATTTGTTGCGTGGAAATTACAATGTATATAAGAGAAAAATTTGCGTCTAGATTAGAACTCGGCCCGGTAGCTCAGTTTGGTACAGTAAACCAAAGGTCCTGGTCTGGGCGAAAATTTTTCTCTTCAAATTTAATTTATCTTTCAATGAGAAGTGTTAAATTAATAATATAAACATTAATAGAAGCCCTACTGGCTTTTAAAAGTAGTGTTTAAATTCCCACTAAAAGTCTTCTTAACCAAGGAGTCGCCATTTGCAAAGATAGAAGCCATGGTATGGCAAACCAAAGGTCCTGGGTTCGGGTCCCAGTCTGGGCGAAAATTTTTCTCTTCAAATTTAATAAAAACATAGCTATGAATTTTGAAATACCCGGTGAAAAGGAGAGGAGATTGATTTGGAGGTTCATTGGTCAGCCATCAGAGGGCGCAGAAATTAATCTACAGGAAAGGAAACCATTGGACGTCAATTGTGATCGTGATGTAGCATTGAGAATGTCACAAATGCAGTGACGAAACTCAAGTCTGCAAGGGAGTTAAGTATGAGGTGAGTCAACACAAATCAAGACTAAAGTAGGAACAGACTGGGGTTATTGAGTTAATAATGCATGTAATTAACACCCAACCACACAATCAATGATTAATAGGAAGAGGCTTATAGTTCTTGACTAATCATCCTGATGCATACTGTAGTAAAAGTTTACATACGTTCTAGACACAAACTGTAAAACAGTATATTTATGTTTCTTACAAATAATGCAAGAAACAGTTTAAATGTAATATGTAATGGATGACTGACACCATCCTTCCCTATTGTTATAATAATAATTTTTAATAGTTCCAAATATCTACTGTGACCCATAGAAGTCATGGTCCACAGTTTGGGAACCAGTAAGCCTAGGCTATTCTGTTCTTGTTTTGTGAAATAAAAAACAATTTTTGCAATCCAAATAATGATGATGTATATTTAATTTTAGGAAGTTATATTTTGAGGTTATTTTAATTATATTATTTTTGGTCTGGACATCTTACCTCAATATTAATGTTGATTTGTTCTTGGACATGTTTCAAAACAATTCTCTGTTTTATCTTCAGCTTTCCCAGACTGGTTTTATTTATGTTGCATTATGTTGCACCACCTGGATGTCGATGTCAGCTCCATCCTGTGGTTGGCCAAAGAACCTCCAAACAAGGTCACCCTCCATCGGAATATCAAAATTCATAACTCTGTTTCTGTTCTTCTGAATATAAATTTTTTCCCAAATAGTCAGCTCGTTTGTATTTTCTAACTGTTTTAATAATTTAGTGTCTGAATTTATATTATGTTTTTCAGACCAAACATGAGCAGCAACTGCAGATTTTCAATTTCTCCATTTTTAATATTTCTTATGTGTTCTTTGGTTCTAATTTTTAGGTTTCTTTTTGTTTTCCCTATATATATCTTTTCACAACCCATGCATTCAATTTGATATATTCCTGACTTTTTATTTTTATCAGTTTTTCATTTTTGTTGGTTTTTATTAGTTTATTTAAACTGTAGTTATTTTTGGTGCTAATTTAATATTAAACTTCTCAAATATATTTTGAAATTTATTATGTACCCAGGGGTGATATGTGAATTTCCTATATTTTTTCATAGGTGGTTCTTCTTTTTCAAGATTACTTCTGTTTATCATTTTTTGTTTTTTATACTTTTCTATCCTTTTTTGTACCATTTTTTCATCAAACCCATTTTCTCTTGCTACTTTGATTATGTGTTTTTTCTCATGTTTAAAATCTTCTTCGTTTAGGGTAAGTTTACCAATCTATGAGTTAAACTATTAAATGCTGCTAATTTATGTCCAATTGGATTGAACCCTGTTGATTTTATAAAATTTTCCGTATGAGTTTCTTTCCTATGAATCCTGAATTCAATTTTTCTTTTTTCTTCGTTTCTGACCAATTTAAGATCCAAAAAAGGTATTTGTTTATTGTCTTCTATTTCTTTGGTGAATTTAATGTTTGTACTCTGTAAATTTAATAGTTTTAGGGAATCTTCTACATGTTTTTCTTTAACAATACAAATTATATCATCAACATATCTACTCCAAAATTTAAACATTGTGGGATGTGCTTTAGTGATTTTACATTCACGAAGAAGATTTCAAACATGAGAAAAAACACATAATCAAAGTAGCAAGAGAAAATGGGTTTGATGAAAAAATGGTACAAAAAAGGATAGAAAAGTATAAAAAACAAAAAATGATAAACAGAAGTAATCTTGAAAAAGAAGAACCACCTATGAAAAAATATAGGAAATTCACATATCACCCCTGGGTACATAATAAATTTCAAAATATATTTGAGAAGTTTAATATTAAATTAGCACCAAAAAATAACTACAGTTTAAATAAACTAATAAAAACCAACAAAAATGAAAAAACTGATAAAAATAAAAAGTCAGGAATATATCAAATTGAATGCATGGGTTGTGAAAAGATATATATAGGGAAACAAAAAGAAACCTAAAATTTAGAACCAAAGAACACATAAGAAATATTAAAAATGAAAAAGAGAGAAATTGAAAAATCTGCAGTTGCTGCTCATGTTTGGTCTGAAAAACATAATATAAATTCAGACACTAAATTATTAAAACAGTTAGAAAATACAAACGAGCTGACTATTTGGGAAAAAATTTATATTCAGAAGAACAGAAACAGAGTTATGAATTTTGATATTCCGATGGAGGGTGACCTTGTTTGGAGGTTCTTTGGCCAACCACAGGATGGAGCTGACATCGACATCCAGGTGGTGCAACATAATGCAACATAAATAAAACCAGTCTGGGAAAGCTGAAGATAAAACAGAGAATTGTTTTGAAACATGTCCAAGAACAAATCAACATTAATATTGAGGTAAGATGTCCAGACCAAAAATAATATAATGATGATGTATTTAAAATATATGACAAGAACAATGTAACATTTGTAAAGTAACATTTGATTAAAATCAATCGTAATATTACCCACATCCATCCATCCATCCATAGTAGTTCTGCTTGAGGGCAGGTCTTTCACTGCAATCATAGCATTTTTTCATGCTATGCTTTGTACTAGGAAATTATAGGTGTGGTATCTTCCCATTGCTTTCCACACCGGTGAAGGATGATGATGACCAGATGATTTTCGGGGATCATTGGTCCTTAAGCTTCCTGACATTTGTCTTACAGGTGAGGAAAAATCCCGAAAAAAACCACACCTAGGAGCCTGTCAAACTCGGACCCAGTGCGTGACAAGGCAGCATGCTACTACAGCAAAATATTCAAATTTGTACTTTGTCCCCAGGGCCGAGCCGGTCCCAAGCCCGGATGAGAAAGGAGGAGGGGGGAGTAACAACCTCGTTAAAAACCAGGGTTCATTTGGCTCTGACTGATAGTACTCTGTAAGGGCCCCATGCCAGGATTACGGTGAAGACCTCAACGACAGAGTCATCACAGGAGTCCTTCAACATGGCAGATCTGGTGGAAGAGGCAACCCTATCTCTAAGGGAAATAGAGAAATGCTGCCTTGGGGTGAAGAGGGATCTTCAAAGGCTATGAGAGGAAAACCCAGACAGAAATTTTCATGGTCCTCCGGGTTGGGGGTTTATGCTGTGGGCTAGCTCCCCACACATTTAAAAAAAACATAAAATGCTAAAAAATGTGGCTAATAAAAAAGGCAGGCAAGAGGGCTAAGCATTGAAAATGCCCAAGATCGTAGGCTTTGGAGGTTTGGCACGGGAACACGGCAGCAGCTGTAAAAACACGAAGATAGATAGATAGTACTTTGTCCATTAAAATAGTATTAATTTAAATTATTTTTTAAATATAAGTGCTGGACATACGTCTCAACAATGTATATTGAAAAAAAAAGTTTGCAACTAAAATCAATAACAGAATGATGAAATTTTAATATCTTACATCTCTTTCTTCCTTTGGCTCTATGGTCCTCTAAGTACCTTCGCCTCCTTCATAACATCTGCCCATTCTTCCCTATTCCTAGCTTTCTGTCTCCATCTTTTAACCTTCAGTTGCCTTATGTCTTCCTTAACCTTATATAACCATCTTAGTTTCTGTCTTCCAACCTTTTTTCTCCCTTCTAAAATCTTTCTTGCTCCATCCACAATACATGTCCTACTCATTCCAATTTAACATGGCCACCCTTTTTCAGATATTCCTTTTACATTGATCCTGTCAATCATCTACCTTCACCAAGACAAAGACGGCATCTTCCGTAAATCCTTAATATATCTCCGTATTGAATGGTTATTTACAGAAAATCCCAGCATTCTTTTTTGTAAATGTATATTAACAATATGTAGCCTTTTTGTTTTTGTATGTGTTATCAATAATAACAAACTTTTACATACAGACCTAACTCAACAATACTTGAACTGTACTTTTCAATTTTCTCTGACTGCCTGTCATGGACTGAACATTTCTTTTTATTTTTTCTTGCCCTATGGTTACTTCACTAAAGATCTAACAAAGGAATTGTCGACCATTGCATGTCAAAACCTACCTTAAAATTTCTCCCAGAGAAGCATTGTGATGTACTGAAACCATGTCAAAAAGTTAACTGCTGCTTTTAACTGCAAGGTACTAAAATCCAGTGCATATTGAAAATAATTTTTAACTTTTGCATATTATTAACTATTTTGGCACAGAAGTGCATCAGATTTAGAATCTGGATATTTAAACTAAAGGGAAGTAATACAACTCCTGACTTGGTGGATTAGATAACCCTCACAACCAGCTGTCCATGCAGCATCCTGCCTCACTCTACTCCGCTCTACTCAAGCAGGGATTCCATCTAATTCATACAGGGGTTGTCATTGCTGGATTCTGGCTTCAATTTCTGTGCCTTGTTGTTAAAAATAGCATATATATATTTTTTTGGACACAGCCGTGGTGCATCACAGTACTTCTCTGGGAGAAATTTCAAGGTAGGTTTCAGCATGCAATGGTTGACAATTCCCTTTTAAGTCATTAGTAAGTCTGTGTTTGTCTTATTGTTCTGTTGCTTTATCATTGTGTCTGTTCTTACAGACTCAGGTAAGGGCAAATTGTTGTACATCCATAACAACAGACACAAAGTTAATAGGCTATCTTGAGGTATAGTCATTTAATGAGAAAACTACTTCTGGTAAACATAATAGTTGCAAAAAGAAGAAATTGACACATAGGGATAGGAAGGCATTAAGGAGGATTCTTGCCTCATAGACGAAGGTCAGTGCAAACAAAGTGACTGAGCAGTCAAATGCATACAGGGTTCATTTATAACCTAACAGGCACTCGGTGTTTTGCCTGTGCGCGTTTGGGTATGCCACAGCCGTCTTTGCTCCTACATAAACTCCACGCGTAAAGCATGTATAAAAATCTTACCTTATAGAAGATGATGGAAACATCATCCACTCTCGACTAAACAGGCATTATATTGGGAAAACACATTCTGATTCACTTGTTTAGTTTTAGTTTTAATAAGTTAGTTGCTCTATGTGCAGAAGACTCTAAAATTCCCACCTGTTGTGCTAATTTTGGTATGGATTTTGTTGGTGTATGTTCAAAACTTGCACCTATTTCATCTAACTTTTCCTCTGTTAAAACTGTACATTTACGCTTTCGTTTTCTGTTTAACACAGGACCAGTGGTTTTGAATTTCTTCACGATTTCGTGAATTGTAAATCTGGAAGGAGGCACTTCACCAGGGAACTTTTGAATATACTCTGTACAAACATGGCTTGGTGATGCACAATGAAAATCATTTTTACACAAAAAAAATGCATTGCTCTAGATTCAATCGCCTGTTCATATTGCGGGACGATACACTACAAGCAAGAGCTCGGGAGAGGTGAAACGCCGTGTGCCGTTAGGTTATAAATGAAGAACCTTGTATATTGAGAATGCAGCATAAAAAAAGCTTAGGGAACTGCATAAACAAAATATGCTATACATGACAGAGCTGCAGTTCCCTGATATATTTAATGTATTTCACGAACAATAGGCCTTGACCTCCTAAGCAGCTGCTGGCCTCATGTGCAGTGCTATGTACAAAGGTGGATGATCATCCAGCCAAGATGGAAGTGACATGAGTCACTGATCCCTGCATTTACAGCTGGTTTTCTGAACCTGGAACCGCTTCTTGTTCTAGTTATCCAAATTCCCATACTCATCAAAATTTCATGAGAAAATTTGGAAACTCAAACCAGCGCATATCTCCTGTAGCCGTGCATTAAGGCATGATACATTAGACAATTGGCTATGGTACATAATCATATTTAATGTAGAATGTCCAAAAAGGGAGACTTTTCAGTAATGCAAGAAGCACAAAACCTGAACTACTGACAAAAGAAATCATATAACATGGGCTAACGATTCAACCTTACAATTTCTCACCAGTGCACAGTGATCCACAATGCGAAAAAATCGGCAAATATCTGGAAGTCACTATTTGGGCTACAAATGATCCTCATGTGTAAGGTTAACAATTTTAAGAGTAAAAAAAAAATCTGGGTCTGCACATTTAATGCGAGGACCTTTAATTAATTGTTATGTGCAAAGTATTCATTATGAGTTGTGACTGATTTAACAAACACAATTTATTTGCGAGATACTGTCCTTTGAAAAGTAGATTAATCTACAATCACAAATAGGCCTATGCATTTAGAAAATAATAATAACTGGATCATGTAATGCAACTATACGCCAGGTTGTATGATCTAACAAATTCTGTAACTGCGCATCTGCAAAAGATTCACTAAAAATTCTTACTAGGGTAACAACATTCTTTGTTTTTATGGATACAATTAAATGACTGATAGATATTAGCATGCCTTTCTTTTGCTTGTTCTCTTATAAGTTTATATTGCCTTTGGCTTAAATTAGCTTCAATAATTAATGAAATTGAAGAAGAGATCAAAACAAGAATATCGGAATAAAGCATATTTTGCTAATTTTGATATATTCAAAAGCAAATTAATATCAAAAAATGTTAAATTCAAATTATATACAGCAATAATAAGACCAATCATATGTTATGGAGCTGAAACCTGGGTACTAAAAGAAGCAGATAAACTAAGACTATTAACGTTTGAGAGGAAAATATTTAGAAGAGTGCTAGGTCCAGTAAAGGAAAATGGAAATTGGAGGTTGAGAAGGAATGACGAATTATACCTCAAGAATAATAAAGAAAATATAGTTAGTTTCATCAAATCCAAAAGATTACAATGGTTTGGACATACACTAAGAATGCCAAAGGGAAGATTGCCGAATGATATTTTGAATTGGAAGCCACAAGGAACAAGACCAAGGGGAAGACCCAAGGATCGATGGGAAGATGACGTAATTGAAAATTTGAGAGAAATGGGGATTTTTGATTTGAAACCCACTGCACAAGATAGGAAGAAGTGGCGTAAACTGGTTGAGAAGGCCAAGACATTCCACTGGAAGTCGTAGAGCCTGACGAAGAAGAAGAAGAATTAATGAAATAATTTCACTTTCATTGTAATGTTTTACTTGGAGTTGTGATTTTGATAATTTTGAAAATTGAACAGTTTTTCTGCTCTTGTTGGAGTTTTTTAAGATTGCTTCATTTACTTGTTCCGATGTCTTTTCCTCTCCTTGCTCTATTAAATGTACTTTAGTTGCAAAAATGAGTTCTTTAGACGACTTTTCAAATCAAAGTTCTACTACGAATTAAAAACACTTCACTTTTGTTAAGTATTTTACTGCAGAACAGCAAAACATCTACACATTTTTTTTTTTTTTTTTCCACATAATGTTCAGATATAGTTTCAATGTTTGTAGAATTTAACACAAATTGAAACAAATGTTTGATTTGA
Organism: Diploptera punctata; assembly: GCA_030220185.1. NCBI lineage: Eukaryota > Metazoa > Arthropoda > Insecta > Blattodea > Blaberidae > Diploptera > Diploptera punctata. The sequence continues at coordinate 1,310,156 of JASPKZ010002300.1, read as the reverse complement.
TTATTCTGACCTTCATCTGATATTTCACGGAGAGCTTCGTACAGTTCCCTTCTAGATTTGTAGAATTCCATAAAAGACCACCACAAATTACACAACTGGATAATATGTGTGAAAGTTTAGATATTAGTAAGCTTAAAGAACTGCCTTATTTCACAGGCATTGCACTACTGCTATCAGCTGTCAGTTATTGTAGCAACATGAGAATTCCCATCCTGAATGCAAGCGCACACACACTCATATTATCTGCACAACATGAGTTTGTTAATGTGCTACGTAAATCTAAAGCTGCAAACTATTGTAAAAGTTTTCACTTGCACCAGTTTAGCAACACTTTAAATTATACTTGGCTATAGAAGTGATCATGGGAAATGGCCGCAAAAGTGTTATAACTCAAGATAACTTTGGTTTTTTTCAAGTCCAAAATAAAAGTTATTAATTTTATTATAATTCAGATGTGGGCTCTTTATCTGTGAATTAACAAGAAGGTATATGTCTATTTAACATGATTATAGTGAGAGGCATTAAAATAATTATCACAAAAAGTGTTACTAGTATGTCCAAAATGTGGCATAAAAATTCCATTTTTATGATGCATAACTTCGCAGCCTCACAATTAGGTCTAATAATTAGTAGAGAGGGGGCATGCTGTAGCGTAGTAGTTAAGGCACTGAGCTACAAGCCGGAGGGTCGAGGGTTCAAGTCCCGTTGGGGTCAGGATTTTTAAACTGACCCAAACCCTCTGGCAGCACTATGGCCCTGGGGTCGACTCAGCCTCTAACGGAAATGAGTACCAGACGTTTGTTCTGGGGGGAAAGGCGGCTGTCACGCAGGGTTGACAACCCGGCTGACATAAAGTGCCGATTGTCTAGAAAAAGTGGGAGCCTTAACCTCCCACTACCCCAAGGGCCTCCGGGCCTGTTGTGGGATCACTTTACAATTAGTAGAGAGAATAATTTATTTGACAGATTGGTACCCCATTTATTTGTGTAGAGGACTGTTTAGGTTTTCCCCTCTAATGAAAAGTAAAAATTTTGATTTTTGCCAACTTTTTTAAATTCTGGATCACTGTATGTGTTTTTATAAGGTGAATGTTGGGGAAAGTATACAATCCTGACCATCTTCCTCCATTGGTGAAGCATGGTGGAGGTAGTGTATGTCATTGCATTCACATGGTTTATTTGGAAGGAAGGGTAGCTACTGAGGTTCATGAAGACATTGTAGGTGATGCCAATTAAATGATTCTGCCTTAAATAATTAATTAATGATTAAAGATTAATATTTTTACAATGAAAATGTAATATTTTATTATAAACTACATAAACATTTAAGACATATAAATGGAATTAAACTGCTAAAGTGACAAATTAGCAGCTTTCACTTGATCAACATACTTTGGATAAAATGTTTTTCTTATAATAATATTTTTTTTTGTACCCAAAGGGGGATACAATTTTGCAGGATGATAATGCCTCATTCATACACCTGGAATCATCCGAGACTGATGATGAAATTACATATCTTTCCAGGCATGGACAATCAACTCTTTCAAATATTATTGAGACTTTATTGAATATATGTGTGGGAAATAACACTATGAGGTTTATTTTAATTATATTTGCGTTGTGTTTTTTGACTTGCCTCATATTTCTTGATCTTTTTATGCATTGTGATGTATCGAGAATGTTGCACAGATAGCAACGAAACTGGTCTGCATAAAAATTGATGCATCAAGAATATTGCACAGATAGCAACGAAACCGGTCTTCACAAAAAATAAGAAATATGAGGTGAGTCAAAAAGCACAACTCAAATATAATTATTAAGACTTGTTTGTATTGGAGTAATCGTAGTAAAATATACATCTAAAAATACTCAGCCAAAAAGAAATATAAGTAAAAACAAGCATTTAGGTAATTTTTAATGTAGAAGACATAATAATCTACAAGTTTTTGTGTAAAAATTTACAAAACTTAAGGTTGTAGAGAGACCTGTATAAAATATATGCTACAGTAAATATTTAAATGTGGCCATACAGACACTAGCATGAAGAAATAGGAAGAGCCAAGAGAGATTTTTAATGTTATCTCCAAGAAGAGATTCAATATACAATCCTTGCATTAAAATTAGGAAAGTCAATGAAAATACGTTCTTTTGTTAAAGCAACATCACATATCTGACGATATGAACTGAAAACCAGAGTATGAGCACTAAAGGCGATGAAACTCTGACTTACTTCCGCTCGCTCTCGTAAGTGAGAGTGGCTGAAAGGGAATGCAGCCACGAGTCTTGTGTATCAGTAACAGGAGCTTGAGAATGAGAAGTCACAGAGTTTTTGCAGTGAGTTGAAGGTTGAAGTCATTTAGTGTTTATGCCACATAAAAAATGTTTACTGCATCTACAAAATCATACACTTTTCAATATCCAAAGAAATTCCTTCTTTTATGAATGAGCATTTATTATTATTATTATTATTATTATTATTAATGAAATATAAATCTATAAAACATTTAAAGGTCAGTCATTCCATATGAAATTGGCAAAAAATATAAAAACTTAACTTAACTAAGCATTTAGGTAATTTTTAATGTAGAAGACATAATAATCTACAAGTTGCTCAAAAAAATTAGGGGATATTGTAGAATAACCTATTAAGACTAGGTTTTTTGGAATAGTATTAGATGCAATCACTTTCTATTACTCCAAGATAATGTAAATAAGAGTTTGAAGTTGTTATGTAACCTCGGTACCACACCAGAGGGCAGTGTCTGTACTGTTGATGTGAAAGGGTGGTGTGGGGGTGAATGTTTTGTTGCTGTTTTTAAATCCAGTCCAGTTTTCAGTTAGTGAATGACTTGCCTTAGGGACAGTGATGCCTCGACAACGTGATTTACCTGAACCAATGGCTTGGAGGGCCATAGGAAGGATGGAAGCTGGACAGACACAACAAGAGGTGGCACAAGCCATTGGGGTGTCTCAAAGCGTGATTTCCAGTCTTTGGAATCATTTTCAAAGAACATACTGTTCACAGAAGAGCCGGACAAGGTCGACCAAGGGCAACAACAGCAAGGGATGACCATTACCTCTTGTTAACAGCCCGTCGGAATAGACAGCAACTCAACTGCGAAATACACTTCAAACAGCAACAGGACGCAGGGTGTCATCTCATACTGTCCCTAATCGACTGCATGGAAGTGGTCTCTATGCCCGTAGGCCCATGGTGTGTACCAGGTTAACTCCACAACACCGTAGAGATTGCAGAAACTGGGCGGAGGAACATCGTGGGTGGAGGCATGCTGAATGGAGATCAGTTCTTTTTTCTGATGAGTCGCGATTCAACATGGAATGTGATAGTCGGCGTGTATTCATCTGGAGAGAAAAAGGGACACGAAACAATCCAGCTTTTGTACGTGAAAGATCCCCATATGGTGGCGGTGGATTGATGGTGTAGGCAGGAGTCAGTAGTGGTGGACGTACGGACCTCTACGTTATCCAAGGTGGTACTTTGACTGCGGTAAAGTATAGAGATGAGATTCTCCGACCTTTTGTCATGCCTTATGCTGATGCCATAGGTGATTCTTTTCTTTTTATGGACCATAATGCACGACCCCACAGAACTGGCTTGGTGGACGACATGCTGGAAGTGGAGGGTATCGAGCGTATGCAATGGCCAGCTTCCTCCCCGGACTTAAGTCCGATTGAGCATGTGTGGGATGCATTAGGCAGGTGCATTGCAGGCAGACCAGCACCTCCCACAACTGTTCCAGAGCTGCACATTGCTCTTATGGAAGAGTGGCCATGTATCCCCCAAGAACTTATTGCTAACCTCATTGCATCAATGCCATACAGGTGTGAGGCAGTGCTGGCCGTTCGAGGAGACCATACACCATACTAAAGAAACATTTTCACCCATGTTAATGTTGCTTTGTTTGTTTGCCATATTCCTAATCAGGATCTCTTTGACATCTGGTGTGGTACAGAGGTTACGTAATGACTTCAAACTCTTGTTGACATTCTATTGGAGTAATAGAAAGTGATTGCATCTAATACTGTTCCTAAAAACATAGCCTTAATAGGTTATTCTACAATATCCCCTAATTTTTTTGAGTAGTGTATGTATTTATGGTGCATTGAACACCTAAATTAATTTCAGTCTCAGTTTGATATATTGTAATTAAAGGATAATAGATCTGTAAATTTACTGTATTTTTAAAAAGAATACTTTTGTTTGAAATTAATTTCTCGAAGTGTAACTACTCCCTGAACTTGAAAAGACAGACACATTCATTATACATCATTTCATGCACTTCCGCTTGAAAATTAGTACGCTGATATTTACATTTTTCTAAATGGTGTAAATTTAATTAATTAACTGATTAATTTATAATATTTGTATTTAAATGAAATTAATGTACAATTGACAATTTCAATGATTTTATATTAACAAATAGTAACAAGTTTTCTGTATTAACCAACTATAGTCTGACATTTTTATTTATTGATAGATGAAAGAAAACCTCATAATTTTCTTAACAATTTGGCATGGAAATAAATTGATGTAAATTCTGAACACTCGTTTGGTGCTGTTGAAGTACATTTTATTTTTACAGTATTAATTACATATTTAATTAATTTGTTCACATGTAATATATAGGCTTATATCCAAAGCTTGTAGAATATAGGTTCCTCAGATAAGTTATTTAATACATTCTCTTTAGCTTTCGCAGTCATTGTATAATTATTTTGCTTATAAAGACTGCTAATGGGTAATCTGATCCAACGGGTCTCCCGGTCGCTTTTGCTTGCATGCTACTCCTGCACATGCATTTGGCATTTCCCTCTCATGCCATGTTTTTGACCAGCTCTAATGAACACATTACCATCCGGTAAGTCCTAAGGAATTAAAACAGTTTTCTTATGAATGATGTAGAATCCTTCTGATTACCATCCTAGATTTTTATGCATCCATTTTCAGGAGAATTGTGGGGTTGTTAATGCCAAAGGTATTCCTATGGTATATTAGGTGGATGTTCATATTATTTTGTCCAACCTCTGTATATTTGTGTGTATTTTAACATACTGAAGAATTTATTATGTATTTTAAGCATTGGACTTTTTGACATTCAGTTATCTGAACAATGAAATATCCAAACTACAGCTGGTCCCAACTTATTTGGATAGTGTGTATGTGTATGTTTGAATGCCACCCACTAGACTTTTCGTGCTTTGGGTTCTACACTAAGTGGATAGATGGCATTAATGTAGTCTATTTTCAATTTATGCACCACTTTGGTATGACTGTGTTACATAGTTATTGTGTATAGAGAAGAGCGTATGATGAGTGCATGTTTAAGTGTCATGTAGTGCAAGTGAGAAAGTGAAACCTGGTGTAAACATATAATCTACTTGTAAGTTAATTATGGGAAATAACATATGAGGATCTTCAATTAATGATATAATGCATGTTTTGTTTTCACGTTAAAAAGTATATGGAAATGGTTTACATGTTAAGTGGCCCCTTCACAGATAATTTAAGTGGTATTTCATAATGCATATTCCAAAGGAAAATGCTTATTTTAGATTTTAAATGCATATTTTACTCCTAAATGTGGTATTAAATTATAATTTTCCCTTCAGCTAATTAATAATAATTAATATTTTTTAAATTAATAAAGTCTCTGCAATCAATTGGATATAAGCATAATGTGTATATTTACATCTGTGTAAGAGGAGAATACCCGTGGGCCTTGAGAAATAAGATTGCGGTATTGCTAAAATCGCATTTGATGAGCTTACTGAAATATTAAATAAAAATCCTGGCTACAATAGAAATTGTCAAATTAGCAAAATGCTCTCTGGTGATAGTGAAAAATCTGTAACCGAAGAGGAATTCACTGAAGAAGAACTGTGGTGTTTTTCACATGCACCTGTGACATCATGTGATGTAGAATGGACATTTTTATTGTACAAAACCTTCTCCACTGACAGATGAAGGAGCTTCACACAAGAAATCCTCATGAAAACCTTCCTTATCTCTGTAACTGTCAGTATTAAGCTAATATCATCCACAAAGTAAATAATTTATTTGATTTATCTGTTTTTGCATATTTTCTACATTTTTCATGCATACTTAGTACTTTATTTTGCATACAAATCCGGGCTCTAGATATAATCTACTCTTGTCAGAAAGCACCAAATACACTGCTTAATGTTCCCATACAAATGATGTATCACTATCAAAGTATCATGTGCCTTCTCAATGTATCTATTGCAGAAGGATTTGAGAATTTAATCCAAGCATCTGGTCTCTAATACACCAATTAAAAACTGTCCCAATATAGAAAATGTTTCAATTATAATTTCTAACCCCCACTGAGAATCTAAACTGGATGTCAAGGACAGAAATGCTACCTTATGAGCTAGAAGAGCAGTGTTGATTATGTTTCACTGTATTTAAGAATCATTAATCATATTTTACACTTAATCTCATGTTTGTATAATATTCAGAACCATTTCAGAGAGTTGTTCCCTTCATTTTCAACTGGCATTTATCTATTGATTTTACAGGTGGCAATCCCATAAAATCAAAAGTCAGATGCAAGTTGAAAATGAAGGGAATAGCTCTTTGACCAATCCTGAAAATTACACAAAATGTAAGGTGAGGTGCAAGATCTGATTCATTTAATGATCGTTAAATATGGACCTCATAGTGTTACTTCCTAAAAATATCAGTTTTCACTGTATTTATTATAGAATATTTTAAGGGCTTGGCTGTAAAACATGGTAACCGACAAATTCTTGAAAATTGAGTTGTAGCATAAAAACTGTGATATGTGACCTTCTGAAGCATTTGGTGCATGTAGTTTTATTTACCATCTATTGATCATCTGTAATCCATTGACGAATGTAAAAACTACATACACCAAATGCTTCAGGAGGTCATACTTTATATGCTACAACTCAATTTTCAAGAATTTGTCAGTTAACATGTTTTACAGCCAAACCCTTCATTTATAAATGTATTGGTCTACCACTGTGGTCTCAGCGTGCTGCCTTGTAATGCAGCAGGCCTGGGTTTGATTCCCAATCGGGACAGGCTCCTGGGTGAGGTTTTTTTTGGGGTTTTCCCTCACCTGTAAGACAAATGTCAGGAAGCTTAGGGCCCAACGGTCCCCAAATATCATCTGGCCATCACCATCATCCTTTATCATCATCCATCACTGGTGTGGAAAGCAATGTGAAGCTACCACACCAGTAATTCCTTAGTAAAGCTGCAAAGTATTAGCATGAAAGACCTGCCCTCGGGCAGAATTACTATAGAATAGAATAATGTATTGTGGATGAAATTTGTAAAATCTATACAACAAAAGCTGAATATTTTACAAATGACTTGGAACCAGTGATTTGCTAAAACAATTAATTTACTTTTATTTTGATAAGAATACATATGAAGGTAATTTCCCAATGTTATAAATGAAATAAAATCTTTTTCAGTACTGAACAATACAAGTTCTATTTCTCGGATGTATGTATAAAAGAGATATCTCTAAAATTGTTAAAAAATGAGTTTCCTAGAAAGGACAATTTTTTATGGACAAAAAAAGAAAATGCTTATATTGAAATATAGAGGGGATATCTGATATTGTCAATGGTGATGAGGATATTTCACTGTGTTCTTTGGGTATCCAACAATTTTGGAATTCTTATTGTATAAAGAGATATAACTTGGATACAGACATCTTTTTACACATCCATCCGAGATTTTAAGATAGTTCAGCTGAGGCTGAGAAGACCACAAATAATATTACTTCTCCATACAGCAATATTTCATTGTAACAGAAAATATAAACCTATATTATAAACATATCACATAACATAAGGAAATAACATGAATAAACTGTGAAATCTGTCCAAATTGGACATTGGATCAGTCAACATCCATTTTTAGAAACTTTTATTGGTCCCAACAAAAGCACATTAATATTTTTTGTGTGTTATTTTTCCTGTATAAAACAGAAATTATATTGAGCTGACTAAAGCAGTAACATTTCAGATATATATTTAGGAGGTCCCGGGTTAAAACTCCTGTGCTTACTAACCTTAAGTTTTTTCCTGATTTTCCTCAGCCATCAAGACAATGTTGGTTTGGAATTTTCATTAGCAAGTAGATACATTTCATCACATTCACCATTTCATAGTATAATTAAAAAATAGATATGATCTTAGATGTAAAAGCACCTATAAATAAGTGAAATTTAAAACGTGGAAACTGTCCAATGCAGGAATGGAAATAATGAATATATTATATATTCATATAAGGTATTATAATATAATAGAGTAGAGCATTAATATTTAATTTTAGGAAGTTATATTTTGAGGTTATTTTAATTATATTATTTTTGGTCTGGACATCTTACCTCAATATTAATGTTGATTTGTTCTTGGACATGTTTCAAAACAATTCTGTTTTATCGTCAGCTTTCCCAGCATATTTCTCTGAAGTAGATGTCACTGTATTTTAAAGTGATATGTATTTTAGAAGGAATTTCAAATTTAAGTTATAGATATAGACATGCAAGGAAAGATGATTTTTAACTGAGCCAGTGTTTGAAAGCTCATGTTCCCTTGGTTAGATTTTCAAAATAACATTATATTTTGTTATAATCAAATAATGTACTCCTCAGGGGTCCCCATCTAGGGGATATGTGAATGGTGACTACGAAGGTGCCCAAGCTGAGCAAAACATTGCTTCCACTTACTTGTGTTTTGCTTTTATCTTTCCTATTTAGCCTCTCTTGGCTAATTCTTATTTTTTCGACTCTGATGATATTAGAGCATTGAGGCCTAGGAGGTCTTTTCCAACTTTCATTTCTCTCTATCGATTTATCTAATTCTTCTAATGCTTGTGGGCACTCACCTTGATGGGTGAGAAGGGTTAACCTTGTTATTGTCATATTAGGTAAACAAGGAATTAAAAAAAATGCCCACATAATCTGCATGTACATCAATGCAGCACCATTGCAACTTATACACAATATGGATTCTTCTAAAGTGAAATAAGCATAAGTATGCAATGGATTCGTGTCATCAGCTACAGCTGGATACACATAATGAAGACTGAATCAAATAATGTAAAGTTACTGAATTATATTGGGTGCAAGATTCATATCTATGGCATTTTGAAAAAAAATTGCATGATATGTGATTCAATTGGGAGCAATAATGAAGAGAAAACTGAAAATAAGAATATATAGAAAAAAAATCAATAAAAATTTATGGAATTGGTTCATCAATGTCAATTCAAAAAATCCTTATTCTGAACAGTATAATATGATTACCAGTACTAAATATATACATTATTATTTAAGTTGCTTGTGGGATGCTTTTGGTTTACTCTAAAATAATGCAAAAACGAGAAAAACAAATTCTCCTTGATTAATATAAAAAAAATTAGAAAGATAATACTGGGAACATGTAAGTTCTGCCTTGAACAGATTTCACCGTAATACAACAAAATGTATAAATAAGGCTTATTATATGAATATTTTATCATATTCTAGCTTTCCTATGTTTTTTTTTCTCATATTCTTACAATTTCTTTCAGCCTTCTTTTAGATCTAATGCTAGAACTATAAACTTCTACTAAATTCTATTCACTCAAATTTGTGATCCGTAATTCTTGTTGTATGATATAATTTATGTTTTATTTAATATTTCCTTAGGGTCCTACCTCCATACCTTGCAATGATTATTCTTTCACCATATATGTTCAAACTAATTTTGCTATATGTTATAAAAGAACTTCCCATTGAGCACACATAAAAGTTCTAATGCATATTTTGTAATAACTTTGTCCTTGCTTCCTAGTAAATAAAGTTATAATGAACAGATCCAGTATCAACATTTTTATCTGTATTTACAATAGATGATATTTTAATTATTTGGTGAAATGTCTTATGATATTGTGGCAAGCATTATGTCTGGAGTGTATATACCGTTTTAATTATGAAAATCTCCATGCAATATTTCAAGGAACTTTTTGTTATTGGAAAAGAATCTTTGTTTCGATGAGTACTTTAAAGTCCTTACAAGAAAATAAATTCTCTGAGAATTAGATATTACAGAGATTTTCTCTCCCTTGTTGTCTCTTCTTAAGCTTTATCATTATATACAACATATATTAAAGAATGAATTAAGAATAAGATAATTTTATTGCATTGAACGTGGGACCAAGAGAGTAGGGTAAAGGGAGGATTTATGCTTGGAGGGGAATGTAGCCTGAATTAGGTCAGTGGTCAGAGCTTCAGCACGGAAAGCTGAAGGTTCGGGGTTTGATTCCTGGTTTAGGCAAAATTTTTCTTTAAAATTCATCGGAGAACATTTTTTGAAAACTCACCTCATAAATTTTGTTTTTTTCAATCATGTATAAAATAAATTTATATGGTGCGTTTTCAAAAAGTGTTCTCCGATGAATTTCAATGATTATACCTCATAATGTTTACTTCCCAACATTAATTTAATATAAAAAAATTTTCTCTTACCATTGATGACAATAATTTAGTTGTGTTCATTAATTTACTTATTTCTATCATAGTAATAGCTTTAGCTTCTCAATATTAATTTAATAAATAATGCTATAGCTGTGTGGAGTCCCTTCATGTCTTCTTCAGGTAGAAGCCATTCATTGTGTATTTGTGAATGATGTAAGGTAAAGGAAGGATTTATGTTTGGATGGGAATGAAGCCTGAATTAGCTCAGTGGTCAGAGCATTAGCACAGAGAGCTGAAGGTTCGGAGTTCGATTCCCGGTTCAAGCAAAAGTTTTTCTCTTTACCATTGATTACAATAATTTAGTTGTGTTCATTAATTTACTTATTTCTATTTTATTTATATTAAAAACATCATGGCGATACATGCCTAGATGGCTCTTGGCCTACCAGCTGGCCTCACATTCACATGTGTTAATTACAGTGATCCTGCCAGTGTAGGGGTGACATGTAGCTAGCATGTTGAGTCTTCCAGCCATTATATCTGGTTTTCTTGCAGCTATCTATATTATTCATAATACTGGGTGAAATTCCACAAGAAAATTTCTTCCCCCTTAGGGAATTGAAACTGCACTTCCTATAACTCTGCATAAATGCATGATGCCTTAGACCACTTGGCTATAGGACGGGTCTTTTGTATATTATTTTATACAATTTTTCATTATATGTTGATAGAACTGGTCCTTTCTCAAAAAAAAAAAAAAACATGAAATACATTTTTATATTTCTCAAATTATTAGCCACAATTTGAAGTAACTTTTAAAGTATTTACATGACAAAAATCAATTACTGAGATCCTCTTATGCCATAAATTTACATAAAATGTTATGATTTTTATACATTATTGATAATGAATCACAATACCACCATCAATCTGCAGAACCTGAAGCATGAAAGTTCAAGCAGGTTAGCATTACATACACACATGTACAAATTCTATTTAATCAAAATGCAGTAGAAGAAATATGGTAATAAAATATGTAATAGTACATGAAACATCATATGTAAATTTAGAACTTATAATACCATGACCTATTTTCAATTTTTTTGAAATTTTATATTATAGAAAAGTCAGAACACCAGATTTAGCACGTCACTGTCCCAAAAAAAAAAAAATGCAATGGTATAATAATGTGAAAAAACTTATCTATACCATTTCTTATTAACATGGATATTAGTCTTTGTTCCTCTGGTGGCAGCACATTGTGTTAATAGGGTGAAAAGGAGTTTAAAAATGTCTGCACCAGCAGCAGTTTCTTGGTTTAGAGGTGAAGTGGGGGAATTCTGATCACAATTTTAATTTTATTCACAAATCACTATTAGAGCAGACATCTATAGGGAAATGTTTGAAACATTATGTGAAGTGCCAATGCCAGTTGATCAGTAACTCTGCATTGTGATTATTTTGTATAATTATATTATAAGGAATCTAAGCCAATTTGTGATAGGTATATTATAATAATAATATAATTGTGCACAATCGTGCAAAATTAATTAATTGGCATATTGCGCTAATGACATTGTCACTTTGGAACACAATTCCAGATGATATCTTGTACATTTTAGTCCGCACAGTTTACATCTGCAACTGTCTTCGATTTGATGGTAAGTGATATTCATACACACTTTGTGATGGAAGCCGTGGACTGCATAGCGGTTTATCTGGGGCCTTAGTTCCTTGTTTGGTCCACACCAGCTCCTATCTATCATGGCAGGTGTACCGTAGAATTCTTCAGGAATGGCATCTCGCTTCTGTCTTCTCTCTTGCATCTGTTATTCATAAGCTTTAGTTGATGGCAGGTAGTAGCGCATTCTGAGGTCTTCCAGGAAGAACTGTTCTCTTGCTAGTATATAGACCAGTCTCGAGGGAGTGAATTTAGAGACTGCTAGAATTTTCTTTAGATATGAGGCCTTGACTTTTCCCAGATTTTTAAGTCATTTATCTTCAGATGTTCCCAAACTATCTCTATTCCATATGCGATTATTGGCATTATTTTTGCATTGAAGAATTGCACAGCTATGTCTATTGATAGTAGGGCAGGTGATTTTATTTCATTCATGGCTCTTAGAGCCGCTGCTGCTCTTTCTCTGATGTGTATCTTGAAGGTGGTGCCAGAGATCTGAAAGATAATGCCGAGATATTTATAATGGCTGACTTTTTCTAACTCTCCTTGACCTGTTCTAATGCAGTCTCCAGTCTTCACTCTACCTCCTTTCCTAAAGACCATTGTGACCGTTTTCTCTTTGTTTATGGCCAGGTCATTTCCTCCTGCCCAGGTGGTTAAGGCATTAAAGCCTTGTTGGAGAGCATCCACCTTTCTTGAAGTGATGACCGTGTCATCAGCATAGATATATAGAGACATTTGATCTTCCAGTCCTTGTAGGATGTTGTTGACATCTATTGTGGCTACATTAAATAGAAGTGGGCTGAGACAATCTCCCTGTGGTAGGTATATTATGTATTTACGTTATGTAGGTAGAAAATAACACTATGAGGTTTCTTTAATTTATGTTGAGTTGTTTTTTATTCACCTCATGCTTTTTAACTCCCTTGCAGACCCAGGTTTCTTCACTGCATTTGCGACATTCTCAATGCTGTATCACATTCACAACTGATGTCCAACAGCCTCGTCTCCTGCAAACTGACCTCCGCACCATCTGATGGCTGACCGACGAACTTCCAAATCAATCCCCTCTCCTTATCACCGGGTATTTCAAAATTCATAGTTATCTTTTTATTCTTGCATATGTAAATTTTTTCCCAAATTGTGAGTTCCTTCGGTTTTTCCAATTGTTTAAGTAATTTTGTTTTGGTTTCTGTTCTGTTTTTCTGACCAGGCATGTGCAGCTATTGCAGATTTTTCTGTTTCTCCACTTTTAACATTTCTCAGATGTTCCTTTAATCTTGTATTTAAATTCCTTTTTGTTTTTCCTATGTATATTCTTTCACAATTAATTAATTGTAAAGATTGTGAAAGGATATACACAGGAAAAACAAAAAGGAATTTAAATACAAGATTAAAGGAACACCTCAGAAATGTTAAAAATGGAGAAACAGAAAAATCTGGTCAGAAAAACACAGAATAGAAACCAAAACAAAATTACTTAAACAATTGGAAAAACCGAAGGAACTCACAATTTGGGAAAAAATTTACATATGCAAGAATGAAAAGATAACTATGAATTTTGAAATAGCCGGTGATAAGGAGAGGGGATTGATTTGGAGGTTCGTCGGTCAACCATCAGATGGTGCAGAGGTCAGTTTGCAGGAGAGGAGGCCGTTGGACATCAGTTGTGAATGTGATACAGCATTGAGAATGTCACAAATGCAGTGAAGAAACCCGGATCTGCAAGGGAGTTAAGAACTATGAGGTGAGTCAAAAACAACTCAACATAAAAATATTATTATGTTGTTTATTTTTTATTATTTCACTCACCTCATACTTCATATGAAGTATGAGGTGAGTGAAATAATAAAAAATAAACAATATTAAAGAACCTCATAGTGTTATTTCCTATCTACATAACTTAATATTATTATGTATTTATCAATTAAATGTATTACTTTTTTCTGAATGTGAACACGGGAAGAATTGTCATATAAAAATTACTAAGAGTTTGAACATACAACTTCTAAATTAAATAGTCCAAATTATTTCCAACGTGGCAAGTGCTGACTGGAATGAACCCAAGTGACTCCCCTCCACTGTTTGCATATTTTATTATTTTTATTATTAATGTTTAAATAATGCAATTATGGAGATGGTGATTTGCAGATATCATGCAATAGAACATGAACTACACAAAAGCATAGTGGGGTGCTGAATTGCTGGTTGCATGTAAGAACTAGGTTAAGAAAGGGGATAATTGAATTGACAAGCTGCTGTATATTATGCTAAATGACAGGATAAAATTAGGTAATGTGACAAAAACAGAATTTAGGAAGATCTCCAATTTTTTAAAAAATAGCAAGAAAAGAAACTGGTCGAGAATGTGATAATTTTGTTTAAACTGTTTTATGGCATAACAATAGTAGAACTGAAAAAAAAGAAAAGAAAAAAAAACCAATGCAAATATACATTTTCTTATGCTGACAAAAAAACATAAAACACAATTTCAACAAACAAACAAACAAAAATGGCTGGAAGAGAGTGGCTAGAGGGAAGGCTTTCTAAGATGAAATTCTGGGGTATCATTATTTATTTTAGGAAGTAATATTTTGAGGTTCTGTTTATCAAGTCTTTTTGAGTCTAGAGATATCTTACCTCAATTTAATGTTGATTTGTTCTCGAACATGTTTCGATATAGAAGAATATATGAAACATGTTTGAGAACAAATCAACATTAAATTGAGGTAAGATATCTCTAGACTCAATAAAACTTGATTCTGGGGCATCGCTTAGAAAATCATATACAACAAGCATAAATCAAATTGCTGCCTTCAATAAAGAAGTTAAAAGTTTTTTCAACAATTCTACTAAAATTATGATGAAATACAAATGCATGGCTGATTGGATTTTTAATATAGATGAAATGGTATCAATATAGAGCAGCCAAGTTGAATTCTTGCAGAGAAGAGGAAAAAACTCTTGGCACTGTAGTTAGTTGAAAAAGAGTATGAAATATAATGGTCATTTGTGCAATGGTTCATAGATATAACTAAAGTTCACTATTCACATTAAAGACTGAGCAAAGCAATGAAGAAATATGGATCTTCTTACCAATGCTCAAACACTGGCTAGATAAATGACACTTCTAACCCTCTACTATTTATATTAGATGATACACAAGAAAATAAATAAATTTAAAGAACAAAAAATCACTAATGAAAGTACTCTACAGACACATAAAAATATTGGCAAAAAATTCAAGAAGTTCGCATACCATCCTTTAGTATTTGACAAGTTTCAAAAAATCTTCAACAAATTCAACATTAAATTAGCACCGAAAAATGATTACAGCTTGGGTAATTTAATAAAAAACCAACAAAAATGAAAAGATTGAAGACTGCAAAAAATCAGGAATTTATCAAATTAATTGTAAAGATCGTGAAAAGATATACATAGGAAAAACAAAAAGGAATCTAAATACAAGATTAAAAGAACACCTCAGAAATGTTAAAAATGGAGAAAGAAGAAACCGAAAAATCTGCAATAGCTGCACATGCCTGGTCAGAAAAACATAGAATAGAAACCAAAACACAATTACTTAAACAATTGGAAAAACCGAAGGAACTCACAATTTGGGAAAAAATTTACATATGCAAGAATGAAAATACAACTATGAATTTTGAAATACCCGGTTATAACGAGAGAGGACTGATTAGGAAATTCATCGGTCAGCCATCAGATGGCGCAGAGGTCAGTCTGCAGGATAGAAGGCCGTTGGACGTCAGTTGTGAACGTGACACAGCATTGAGAATGTCACAAATGGTGTGATGAAACCTAGGTCTGCAAGAAGTTATGAAGTATGAGGTGAGTGAAATAATAAAAATTAAACAATTCTAGCCATTTTAGATTCTTGCCCTTTTAGATTCCTACGATTTTTGTTACAAAAATGAAGTAATCATGCTTTCATTTCCTCCTTACACATCACACCGAATGCAGCTACCAGATGTTGCATTTTATGTTTTATCAAGCTGCAGATTATAGATGATTAATCATCCCCATAAAAAAATCACTCCTATTAAATTTCAGGATTTTTTCAGATGGCTTACATGAGAGTACAAAGTTTTTGGGAATGCCTTTAATCGGTTCAAGGAAACTCAAATTTTTCCTTTGATGTGGTTTTTGAAGGGGACATTCTTCCCTCTACTCTCCCGACTCTGGACGATGTGAAATGAAAAGAAATCCATCTAAATGGAAATCACAACATGAATCCTTCCTTGCATGTTAATCCAGATCTCCTTTCTTGTACACCTGTCAATCCAGAACCATTATATTTCTTCCATATCAATAAAAATCAAAATTTTGAGCTCTCACAATAAGAATTCAAATCCTATTTCTAGTAATCATATAATAATTCAAGGCCCTTCCAAGAAATTTCTCTATTCCCAGAATTTACCATGAAAATGAACCTGAAGTCTAAGAAAAGGAAGAAAATACCCTCGAAAAATAACAATGTCCACTCCAAAAAAAAGAGACTATCTGGAAGCAGTAAGAGACAAGAATAGTTGAAGAGAAGAAATGCAAAGCTGGTATGAAAACACTGACTAGTGCAAAAATCTGGGAAAAGTGTCAGAATAATCTGGAGCCCACAAAGACAAGGAAGAAACCTTGGAGGAAGATAATTCTGACATTTCTTCTGAGGAAGACATTGCATCAGTGGAACCATGTGATGACATTGGACCAACAATTTGGAACATGAAGATATCTGTATCTTGTGGTGATGTAGGCTGGACAGGGAATTGTGGTACAGGTGTATACAGAATGGATCCACCTGCAGATATACAGTGGATATGACAAGCAAATAAATTTATAAAAAATGTATTGCTTCCTATCTAGCAGGCCTGGATTCGATACCCAATGGGATTGAAAATTTTATTGTTAACTCTAACTCACTGGCACTATTGAACCCGTAGGTTCATGGCCACACAGACATAAGCTCTCCATATAACCCTATCCTGAGCCATTGTTTTCCAATCATCTGTATAATCCACTTCCCTCAAATCATGGTTAATGTTATTCTCCCACGTCATTCTTGGTCTACCAGCTGGGCATTTTCCCTCTGGTTTTCCCACAAGAAGCTTCCATGCACGTCTTTCATTCCCCATTTGTGCCACATGTCCTGCCCATCACAATCTACAAGACTTAACTGTTCTCATTATATCTGGCTTCCTATAAAGACCATGTAGTTCACTGTTATGTAGTCTTCTCCATTCACCTGGTAGAATAATAGTTATATATATTTTCAGTTTAACGTTTTTTGAAAGGAGTTGGGACGTCAAGAGTCTCTGTAATGCATAATAGCACACATTTCCAGAATTGAGTCTATGTTTAATTTCTTTGTGCATCTCATTCCTATTTGTAATTATTGTTCCTAGGTATTTGAATTCAGCCACTTCCTCAAAATTTCCCTCATATGTCATTAGCTGTCCATTTCCATTTATAATGTATTTCTAAGTATGAACATTTAGTTTTATTTATATTTACTTCCAGTCCCAATTTCTTAGTATTACTCAGTAGTGTGTGTGTGTGTTGGTCTTTAGTATCTCCTCGCTATCGCCCAATAGTACTACATCATCAGCATAAACTAATATGCTTATTAATACCATTGAGTTGTAGGCCTTCTTCAGCCTCTAAAGATTTGATGGCGTGCTCTAGTACAAAATTAAACAGTAGAGGAGATAGTGCATCTCCAAGTATCCGAAAACTGTTTGCCTACAGGCACCCTACTCTTTGTGTCTCAGTTTATCTCTTTTTTTTATATGTTGGTACGATAATCAATTTTTTCCATTCATCTGGAAGAGCTTCTTTATCCCAAATCATAGTAAGCAACTAGCTTATCTTGTCCATCAATTGTTCTCCCCCTGATTTTATCAGTTCTGCTGGGATTTCATCTGAACCTGATGCTTTAGATAGTTTCAATTTTTCTATCGCCATTTCAACCTCTAAGGCACTTGGTTCTGCGACTAGCATTTCTGCTGTCTGTACATTATCCTCTTCAATATTCTGTTCTGTATGTATATTTGATAGCTGATTAAATTAAATTTTCCATGTATTTAATATACTCCTGGAATCTGCAATCATATCCCCATTTTCATTCCTAATTATGTTTGTTCTAGCCTGAAATCCTTTCTTCTGTATCCTAATTCCCAGATATAATTCACTAATGTCCCTATTTTTGGCATTCGTTTCAAGATCATTAATCTTCTCTCTCAAATAATTAATTTAATTTCAAAATTCTCAATCTCGGGATCAGAAAAGGTGGTGGTGTACACATTTTAAATGCTATATTGTGCATCAGATTCCTGCATTAAAATGCAAATTTCTCTACAGTACATGTGTTCAGAAGGCATGTGGTACTGTTGATAGCAATTTGTCTGTCAGATGGGGTCGTTAAGCCTGGTGGTCCCCTTGGTGCTTTTGATAGGAATAGACTATACACACCTTCTCCCTACTCTTCATCATCATGCCTCATACAACACACTTTACATTACACAAACATAAAAACATACACTCATCCTGCACTCCTCTCTGTACACAATATAAGAATACATCATTTATGTAAAGTGGTCTGCTGAAGTGGTTAATAAATTGAACATAGACCACATTACTGCCATATATATGCCCACTTTGGAACCCAAAGCACGTAAAGTGCAGTGAGGTGGCATTAGAACGCACAGAATATACAAATTTATTTAAAAATTCATCAGAATTCAGTTAAGATGCATCGACAACTATAGTCTGCAAAAAATATAAAAATGTCAATAGAATACAAATACGAATTAAAAAATTTGTACTTCACCATATAAAATATTATCATCTCATCAGGACATGTTTTGGACATCACCACCTCCCCCTTCTCAAGTGAATTCTGTAACATGTCCACATGAGGATCATATTTTATGGGGTAAATTGTCAAGTTTCTAATTCATATTTGTGCTCAAAGAATTATGCATGTGTCTTTATTACAAATTTAACATTTCAAATTGAAAGTCAAATTACATTTGAAGAGAAAAATATACATCTGGAACCTTTAGCTTTATATGCTAATGCTCTGCCAGAGCATTACCTTATAAAGCTAAAGATCCTGTATTCAAACTCCAGTCTGGGTGTACATTTTTCTCTTCAAATATAATTTATACATGTGATTAATATAATAAATTTGGGAATTTTTACATTATTAGCTTTTCTTAATAAGAATCATATGAATCGTGAATTCTTCTGATATCTGAGGTAAGAAGAATTCACAATTCATTTGATTTTTATATACATGTGATTTTTGTTTATAAAGCCAGCAATTTTTGTCTTTGCGTATTTATTTTTTTCTAATTTTCAATAGGTGATCACAATTATCCAAACCTTGGGGGAAATCTTTTTAGGCGCAGACACTAGAATACTATTTTTTTCAGATTAATTGATATTATATTTTGTATCTTTAATGTATACTCAAGCAGGTAATAAAATAATAAATTACTCTATTACTCTTTATGAATAATATTTTATTTGACTAACTGCTAATGACTGATATATTCTACCACTTCACCCCTACTGGTTTTCTGCTGCACATGGCATGTAATAATTCCTGGATCATGAAAAAGCTTGAATTTTAGCTCATTCAGATAAGGACTATGTTTTTAAATCCTGACAAAACATATCAAGTATCTTGTAAAAACATTTAACATTTGGTAACTATATAAGCTATAAATAATATATCCACTACAAACCTTATCAAAATCATTAAAAGGTAAACAATTTTTTATAATTCTACTGTACACTATAAGACAAATTTGATAATCCTCTCCAAGTATATTTCAGATTGTCATCATAAAACACTGTAAATGCACAAACAAATTGTTTTTCCCCCTGCTGTTCTATACCAAAATATAAACAATGATGTACTTAATACCATTATATATATATAGCATTCATGTACGGTAGTAGTTATAGTCTTCACATCCAATTAAAAAATCCAATTAAAAAAATTAATTTGAGGAATGAGTATATTACTGTGAATTTTTTTCAGCAATCACCAGATGATAAGAATTGTTACAGGTCAGTACTATGCCATCAGAAGCCAGCAAAAGAAAAGAATAGCCACCCAAAGGAATACTTTGGATAAGAACTGTTCCTCCTCAAACTGAGGCGTCCCTCGAGGTGCTAGAAAATAAATTAAACACAATTTCAACAACAAGAAATCTATATATTTAAAAATGAATATGCTGTGTGTATGTAAGATTGTATGTATGTATGCGCCCGAATAACTCCCCAAAAGCCTGGAGCAATTTCAACCAAATTTAACACATATAAATTGCAATCTGTAAAAGTGGCTATAAGGGGTAAGAGATCCTAAGCAGTGAAATATAAAATACATTTTGACATAAATATGGAATATCTGGAATAATTTCAACTGGGTACACATTTAATTTACAATCTGGAAAAGATACTTTGGAAGGGGGTAAAAGTCCCTTATCATCCCTAAGGAGGGTGAGGGGGTGACACATAAATTAATAAAAAAATTTACCAATATTAATATTGAGTGCATAGTTTTGTGATCATTTATCTGACTCGTAACAATCCTGATGATACCAGTAGCTACGCTCCGCTAGCATAGCTCTCATAGTCATTTGACCACACAAGCCTCACCACTACATCATTGGGGGAATGCACGTAGCATAATTAAGGAAAAATGCCTGAAGCAAAGTAAAATGTTGAAGTACAAAAATTAAAATAGTTTGTATCTCAATAAGGTGAATAAGTATTTTCGGCTGATGGGAAAAATATTGTCACTTGCCGTGGTGATACACAATATCAAATTCCATACTTTCACTTGCATTTTATTCTTAAATAAATAGTTCACTGTCATAAACAATTTATTGTTTTTATTTTATAGATTATCTACTTATATTATTGTTGGATCATAATTACATATTTTTTGTATTCATATTTTGGCGATTTTTAGGTGAAAAAATCCTAGCTGTAGTCATTAGTGTTGAACTTCAAGTCTGGGTATAAAACAGCTGATAAATTTTGCTCAAAGGCCTTTTATTTCAGGGTTGAGATGTTTTTATGTGCGGTAAATCTACAACTCAGAACTCATGGCTTTATTTTATTTCTGAATCTTAATTCCTGGTGAGGCTTGTGTGATCATGTGATTCTTGACAGCTATGCTGGTGATAGTATAACTATACTGCATGAGATGTAAGTATGTGATTGAAATTTATAAATCTCTCTTGTTTTCAATGTCCAAAAGTATTTCTAACTACAAGATATTGATAAAGGGATGATATCAGCATTCAGTCCCTTGGATCAGATAACAAAAAACATTATTTTAAAATACAATAGTAAGTAACATTAAGAGGTTTGTATATTTTTTATTTCACTCACCTCATCACATCCTTTGTGACATTCTCAATGCTGTGTCACGTTCACAACTGACGTCTGGCTGCCTTCTATCCTGCAGACTGACCTTTGCGCCATCTGATGGCTGACCGACGAACTTCCAAATCAGTCCTCTTTCCTTACAACCAGGTATTTCAAAATTCATAGTTGTATTTTCATTCTTGCATATGTAAATTTTTTCCCAAATTGTGAGTTCCTTCGGTTTTTCCAATTGTTTAAGTAATTTTGTTTTGGTTTCTATTCTATGTTTTTCTGACCAGGCGTGTGCAGCTATTGCAGATTTTTTGCCTGGTCAGAAAAACATAGAATAGAAACCAAAACAAAATTACTTAAACAATTGGAAAAACCGAAGGAACTCACAATTTTGGAAAAAATTTACATATGCAAGAATGAAAATACAACTATGAATTTTGAAATACCCGGTTGTAAGGAAAGAGGATTGATTTGGAAGTTCGTCGGTCAGCCATCAGATGGCGCGGAGGTCAGTCTGCAGGATAGAAGGCAGCCGGACGTCAGTTGTGAACGTGACACAGCATTGAGAATGTCACAAAGGATGTGATGAAACCCTGGGTATGCTAGGAGTTATGAAGTATGAGGTGAGTGAAATAAAAAAATAAACAATATTAAAAAACCTCATAGTGTTATTTCCTATCTACATAACTTAATTAAGAGGTTTGTTTAATAATTAAAACATTTTGTCTGTTCATTCATTCTTACCTCTTAGAGTTGTTTTTGTTGAACGTATGTTTCAGAGCTTCTTAGCCCCATCGTCAGCGATTACAGACTATAATTAAAACATTTTGTCTGTTCATTCTTACCTCTTAGAGTTGTTTTTGTCGAACATATGTTTCAGAGCTTCTTAGCCCCATCGTCAGCAATTACAGACCGTAATCGCTGACAATGGGGCTAACAAGCTCTGAAACATATGTTCGACAAAAACAACTCTAAGAGATGAGAATGAACAGCAAAATGTTTTAATTAAAAAACATTATTGTTCAGCAGCCAAACACATATAAGCTGTCAATCACATACTTGATTCTCACGGACTATACTGATAGATTTTGATGTGAGATTTTAAATTTAACATTTTCCATTGCTGAACATTATTATTTTGAAAAGAAAAATTAACATTTGAACACTGGACCTCTCATTCTCCGTACAAGTATGCTATCCAATACACTATTCAAGCTATGATACAAAAGTTAACATTTCTCTATTCATATACATTTCTCAAATTGTCCGAAGGCAGATACACATTGCTGCCAATGGCCAGTTTCTATTGAAATTTAAAATCTCACATCAAAATATTAGGCTTTACTGCTTAAAAAGGTAGTGTAAAATTCTCATTAAAAATATTTCAATAGGGACCGGCTGTCGGCCATTGATAGCAACATTTATCTGCCTTCGGACAATTTTAGAATTGTACATGAATAAAGAAATATTAATGTTTGTATCATAGCTTGTATAGTGTAATGGATAGCATACTCGTAAGGAGAATGAGAGGTCCAGGGTTCAAGTGTTAATCTTTCTTTTAAAAAAATAAAATAATATAATGATAGAATTCCCATGTAGCTGTAGCCAAGCGGTTTAAGAATTCAATGCCTTAGTGTAGTGCTATAGGATTTGCACTGATTCGAGTCTGCATGGAGGTAGAAATTTTCTCTTGGAATTTCAGCCAGGATGGGACCAGTTACAATTATTTTTTTGTTAAAATTACACTATGAATAACTTAAAACTTATGAAATATATTAGATAAAAAAATATTAATAAAAATTAATATTTTGAAGGCAAATCTCCTGCATATGGCATTAGTCAATAACTAAGTGTGCAGTGTGGCCCCTTCTACTTTGCATCATAGTGGGCACATTAAAAAAAAAACTTTAATTTTACAAACATGAAAGCATACAATATACAATATATTTTCTTTCAATTTCAAAGATATAAATTACACCTTTTTGGTGCATATATATTTCATTACCTTTATACCTAATATGCTATACATTCTTATTATCTCGCCGTTTGCGGACCCATGTTTACTGGGACATTGTTGCTTCTATTATCGTGTACTTTCAACCATGTAAGTTTGCGCCATCCTTTTTGATACACCCTGTATAATTTCTCAGTGAAGTATCAACTATAATTCTTTATATCAGGAAGTTAATCAACTATACAATACTACAAGGCAATTAAGGTCATATAATTTTTTTTATCATCTGTAATACATTTACATAAGCACAAATTAGAAAAATAATATTAAATTAATTTTGTTAATATCGGTCATATTTATAAAATTTAAAGTCAATAGTAAAAAAGTAAATCTAGACTGCAGCCATGGTTGTTGCATATATTTGTTATAGAAATCGTAAAAAAATTATGAATTTTTAGATCTATGTTACTTTTTCTTAAATACCCATAACTTGAATTTTTTTAAAAATAATTAATCCTATATTTTAGTTTGTCCACCACTGGTGGTCTCAAGGTAGCATGCTGCCTTGTCACGCAGAGGGCCCAGGTTTGATTCCCAGTTGGGGCAGGCTCCTGGGTGAAGTTTTTTTGGGGTTTTTCCTCACCTGTAAGACAAATGTCAAGAAGCTTAGGGCCCAATGGTCCCTGAAAATCATCCGGCCATCATTATCATCCTTGACTGATGTGGAAAGCAACAGGAAGCTATCACACCTACAATTCCCTAGCGTAGCATGAAAATGCTATGATTGCAGTGAAAGAGATGCCCTCGGGCAGAATTACTATGGATGGATATTTTAGTTTTATGTAGTGCTAAGTCATAATGTTAGGTAGTCTCATAAGTAATGTCGGTTTTTATATAATTTTTGTGTGTCTGGTGGAATTTTGAAGGTGTGATTCACTGGGATTTTGTTCCAAATAGGGATCCAGTTAAAGCAGATCTTTTATTCTCAACAACTGAACCCTATACTGCACAAACAACCATGACAAAAATTCAGGAATTGGGAGGAAATGAATTGCTACCACATCCAGCATATAGTCTTGATCTTGCGCCTTCACATTACCATCTGTTTCGATCCATGGCTCATTTCTTGGGTGAAATTTAAAAAAATATTGAAAATGTTAAAGCTGTGAAAGTGGTTCTCAATTAATTCTTTATATAAAAAACCAGAGACTGAACTGTTGCAGGATAATAAACCTCAGTGAAAGACGGCTCAAGATCAAAGAATCTGATGGTTTCTACTTTGAGGAGTAGTTCAATTTCTTGTCGAGAGACATCCCAAATAAAATTTTATTTAAAAAAGACATTACTTATAACATTATGAGACAGTATCTACATTAACTTGTATTTACCTGCACTAGGCCTAGTCTCTCCAAAATTGAAAGTAGAAGTGAAGAATCCAAAAGGGAAGGCACCAATTCCAAATGACATGTGGAACCCACCATCCCCAAATCCAAAGCCTGGAAAGCCCTAAAGAATGGAACGAAATAAGGAATTATCAATTAGAAGCAGATAAACAGATTAATTTGCTATTATCAAATTTAGTGGCATATAATAATTAGACTGTACATCTCTCATCTAGAAAAAATAAAAATATGTAACAATTTTAATTTTCTACACCCATAAAAGTATTGTAAGTTTAGTATAAAGATGAATCTAATTAGTAATTACCAATCTAAGAATTGGTAAAATAAAGTGAACCCACTTATGAGGCTCTTGGGGTAGTGGCTCCCACCTTTCTAGATGATCGGCACAAAATTTCAAAGGTTGTCGGTCCTGAGTAATGGTCTCTTTTACTAAGAATCAAATGAATCGTGAATTCTTCTTACCTCATACTTCTATATTTTTTTTAACACAGCACTGCAGTATCGGCGACCATCATCAGCTGTTTTCATGACTGTCAACTTTTTCTTTTGCCGGTAATTATCCAAACTGCCATCTGGTGTTCTTTTGAAGGAATCATTTTTTAAACTGCCATCTGTTGTATTTTTTGAAGAACTTTGTAATCAAGCTTGGTTCATCCGGAATCTCGAAGTTCATGGTTCTAGTATGTTTTTTTTAATATATATCTTTTCCCAAACTATTAAATCCAAAGGTTTGGATAGATGTTTCAGAAGTTTTGCTTCTTTTTCAATTCTATGATTCTCTAATGAACTATGTGCTGCTATAGCTATTTTTTCAATTTCTCCATTCTTTATGTTTCTAAAGTGTTCTTTTTATGAGTTTCCAAGTTCCTTTTTGTTTTTCCTATATATATCCTATTGCAATCTTTGCAATCAAATTTGATAAATTCCAGATTTTTTGTTGTCTGGGGTGTTAATTTTATTATTAGTTAACAGAAGATTACCCAGGCTGAATTTGTTAATTGGAGCCAATGTTATATTAAATTTTCTGAAATTTATTATGAACTTCAGGATGGTAAATAAATTTCTTGAATTTTTCATTTTTCTTGGAATCATGTTATAGGGTGGTGTATTCCTGTAACCTTTTCTGTTGTTAAAGTTCTTTAATTTATTCTTCATTAAGTCTTCATCGAAACCATTTATTTTAGCAATATGTATAATATGATTTCATTATGAAAATCTTCTACATTAAGTGGACTTTTTAATTAATCAGTGTAATAGACTATTGGAAATTGCATGTTTATGTGAAACATGATTAAAACCTGAAGATTTTATGTAGTTGTCTGTATGAGTGTCTTTTCTATAAATATTAAATTCAATTCTTTGCTGTTGTTCATTTCTTATTAAGTGTAAGTCTAAAAATGGGATCTTGTTATCTTATTCAATTTTGAAAGTGAATTTTACTCTTTTACTCCCAGAACAAGTGTCTGGTATTCACTTTTATTACAGGCTAAGTCGATCCCAGGGGTCATGGTACCACCAGAGGGTTTGGAACCATTTAAAAATGCTAAACCCACCAGGACTCGAAGCTCTGACCTTCTAGCTTGTAGCACATTGCTTTAACCAACTATGCTACAGCATGCCTCAATCTCTTTTTCTTCTTCCTTCCAAGTATTAGGCCACGGCCTGTTACGATCCTATAGAAAATTTTTCCTCCAGCATTTCATAGGATGGCCCAGTGATCTTCGTCCTCTTGGTATATAATTATAAACAGCTTTGGGGATCTGATTTGAACTCATTCTTTCTAGATGGTGTTTCCAATTTAGTTGGTACTGTTTAATATATTCCAAAATTAGCGTAGTCTTCAACTCTTTTAAGATATCGGTGTTCCTTTTGCTCAATCTAAGAATTAATAATATCTGCATTTTTGAATATATTATTAAAGAAGGACAACAGTCTTTCATGGAACTGTTTGCCTGCATATTTGTACAATTCAGAATTCAAGCCATCTGTGCCAGTTGCCTTCCCATTTTTTAATTTCTTTTAAACTATTGTTCAATTCTTCCAATGATATTATGGAATCTGTCTCATTATTATTAATATTAAAGTAATAACAGTGCATAGTTGATTTTTTGGTGATACCTCAATGTCACTTAGGAAGAAGATGGTGATTTGTGGAGGGGAGATTAATGACTGAATGGGCACATGTTTTCACAAGTGTAGCTGGAACCAAACTTACCCAATAACCCCTCAGAATTATTAAATTATCATTTTAATTCATCCAACTCCATGTGTACCCAAGAAGGAACTGTCGCCAGAACTAACAATCTCACTTTGTAAGGTATAAAAGTATAAGTTTGTGGACTTAAGATGAAATTAATACTTTTTTTTAAATTCTAAAATGATAATATATTTAGCTTGAAAAGTTTTTTGCTACTACCTTTAAATTATCTTTTTCCATTACGTAATTTTTTTATTATGCTTTTAACCTAGTGAATATATTGTAATAGTAGGAAGGCAATCTTATAAACTAAAGGAAACATACATACCCCATTATTTTCAGGTTCCGAGCGCTGACCAGGAGGGCGCGGAGGAACTTTATTTCTACAAAGAGAGAAAATATGTTAAATATTTTATTTCAAAACACTGGCACATCTTTGGTCATATTACAATTAAGATATTTGGTTGTATATCAGTTGCCTGCATAAATTTATTCCTATGTGTGTATTCACATGTCTTGTGGAATTTTACAATAGTATTTTTTAACACATTAGGAAATGATGTTTATGGATGAAATGAATCATGGAAATGATAATGCAGTGCAACAAATTTGAATTTTGTGTCTTGCCGTATGTACTAAATCATATAGCTGATTGCGAAAATGAAATCAGAAATGTGCCATCTTGTACCAATTTTTCTGGAAAAGATACGCCATATATACCACTTTCAAGAAATTTGGAAACGACTCAGTAACAATACAGGAGGAATCTGTAGTTGATTAATATGCAGGTCATCTAACAAAATTAATTGTTTGTATTATAAGAGTTAGAAACTTTTCCTGGAAAGTTTCTGTTTGTGAGTGGGTGGATGGTGAAACTTCTTGTAAGAGTGTGCAGCAGTAATCCGCCAAAAGGTTTGGTGACCATCTTCCCTTATATTTTCTTTCTATGGCAGCAATATCTTGGTGAAATCTCTCACCATGTTTGTCACTCACATTTCCAAGATTAGGTGGGAAGAAATCAAAATGTGAATGAAGGAAATGTAATTGCAGAGACATGTTGCACCCAATAGCCTTGTAACAGTCCAGCATGAGTTCTGTCAGTTCCCTATAATTCTCAGACATTATGTTTCCCAAGAAATTGTCACATACATCTTTCAATGCAAGCCAATCTGCCTTCTCAGTATCTGTCAGCAACTGTTCAAAGATAATATATTTCATCAAGTTATGGATCTGAGACCCAATAAAAATTCCTTCTTTAATTTTTGCAGTACTTATCACAGGAAATTTAAATAGTAAACAATTAAATGCCCTGGTCATCTTTGTCCATTGCTTTCACAAAATTCTTCATAAAAGCCCAATTTTAGAAGTGGTAGTAACAGCACACTATCTATGTCAACAACAGGTTCATGCCACACATTTGTTCACCAGGTTTGAAAATTTCTCTCAAAGGCCACTCTTTGACTACATAATGGTCTTTCCTTGCCCTACTATTCCAGCGACACAAGAAACGGCAATATTTTGTGTAACCAGTCTCCATTCCACAAGAAGAAGATAAGTGTCGCAACAACATAAATAAAATGCAGATAAAATTGCATTTCCAGAAGAAAGTTTAGCTGATAGCAAAAAATGGGTTTCACCATTCTCATCAGGGCACTAAACTACATAACAAATCACATATTTTTGTTCTGTGGCAAATTTTCATTGTCACACTGTGTAATCTACTTCAGTACTGTGAAAAACCAAGAAAAAAATTCCAGTCACATCGGTCAATCCTGGTTCTAACCTCAGGACCTCTATGAATAAGACCTCATACATTACCATCCAAGCCACCAAAATTCAGAAGGTAAATACTGTATTTTATATGTATGTTTGAGACAAGATATGAAAAAGTAAAAAACATTCAAATATCTGTTTTTGTTTACAAATGCTAAGCACTTGGCTCTCTTGCTTTCCAATCTTCTTCTCAATCTCTTTAATATCTAGCCTCGTGTCCAATCTTAGATTGAAGTGCTCAGGTAGCTCCATTGGGAGAGCATTGGCATAGAAAGCCAAAGGTCTGAGCATATATTTTTCTATTTAATTAATGTTGGGAAGTAAACATTATGAGGTATAATCATTAAAATTCATCGGAGAACATATTGTTTAAACAACTCACCTCATAGGATTCATGCTTCCATGATATCGCGATTTCAAACATAGTCATGTTCATCGTCAGCCATAAAAATTGTGAAATTGAAAAATCTGCAATTGCTGCACATAGTTTATTAGAACATCATAAAATTGGAAGAGAAGCTAAACTTTTAAAACAAGTAGAGAAACCTTTGGAATTGACAGTTTGGGAAAAAATATACATTCAGAAAAACAAAAATAGATCAATGAATTTTGATATCCCTAACGAAATTACATTGATTTCGAAGTTCATATATTCAACCATAGATGGCAGCACTGAAGATGGCGACAATAGAATAGTTGACGGCCGAAGAATTTCGTCAGTCGGAGTTATGGCTGACGATGAACATGACTATGTTTGAAATCGCGATATCTTGGAAGCATGAATCCTATGAGGTGAGTTGTTTAAACAATATGTTCTCCGATGAATTTTAATATATTTTTCTCTTCAAATACAATTTGTCCTTCAGTGAGAAGTATTAAATTAATAATAAAAACATATCAAAATCATACACAATAAGAAATTAAATACTGACTTACAAGCAGAAAATTCATATTACAATTCAGTTCAATGTTTCCTGCCTTCTTGGTTTTTATTTGAGAGTCTAAAGATTAAAATTTACAAAACAATGTTGTCTTTGGTATAGTTAGGTATCAAACATGGTCTATTATATTAAGATACAGGAACTGATAAATCTTCTGGTAAAAAAAATTTACTATAGAGTAATTTTCTCTGACTCTAAAGCTGCAATTCAGGCAATCTGCTCAAATATTAGAAAGTGCAAATTATGGAGCATTACAAAAATCTAAACCAACTCTGTGGTGCAAGTGATTAAACACTCAACCCTCCACCTCTGGATCCCAATTCACATTTTGATCACTCCATGTGGGGTTATGGTGGATGAATTGGAGTTAAGGCAGGTTTTTCTCAGGGATTCTCCAGTTTTCCCCAGTCAAAAACTTACTTCACCCCATCCTCATATTCATGTCATACATTTTGTTACATTTCATTTCATCTACAACAATAATGGTGGTGTGACACACTTGGTCAGTCAGTATCCTTATATGTCATGAAGCTGCAATAATAGAAACTCGACATGGCATTATGCTGGACAATGGACATTAATTACAGTACATACCATTCGTCCCCTCATGATGCTCCCCTAGCAAGAGTTTCTTGACCAAGCTAATATACTAACTAAACTTCATGATGCAACAGGCCTAGAAGGCCCTTGGCCTATCAGTTGGGTGCTGGCCTTACATCTACATGTCAATCACAGAGGTGGACGATCATCTAGTCAGTATACGATTGACACATGGTCAGCATGTCTAGTCCCCAGTCACTATAGCTGGTTTTCTTAACCTGGAGTCGGTATTTATTGTAGCTACCCAACTTCCTCATGATGCTGGGTGGTCACCGGTCCCATGCTAGCTGAAATCCCATGAGAAATTTCTTTCTCCCATGGGAACTCAAATCAACACAAGTCCTATAGCTCTGCATCAAGAGATCATGCCTTAAAACCAAACTAATTTAGTTATGCTATTTCCCCTAGAGATGTCAGTGAGTGACATATTGCCAGTATATTGCCTTAATAGGCAAGTAAGGTATTACTTGGATGAGGAAGGCTGGCTAAATGTTGCTCAGAGGCACTAATTTAGGTTTGAAATTCTTTTACATGCCCAAAAATCTTCAGACTCAGGATCTATTGCTCAAAGTCTGTCCTTTGGATTTTTCCATCCTAAAAATCCATTGAGCCCGAGATAGAGTATAAAATTCTAAGACAGTTCCAGTAACTAAACAAAATAATATGTATACAGCGGATTGCAGCTCATTGTGAAATAGCAGACCCCAACTCAATATTTGCCAATAAAGATACAACAAAGCAACAGAGGAAAAAGTTTTCATTCATATCAATAAAATTTGAATCACTGCTCCTATAAGAAAGACAAAAGCATGGGGAAGGTAAGAAATGACTTATATTCCTCTCTTATCCAGATAAAATCCTAAAAGGACCAAGGAAAATGACAGTTGAAGCTCTCAAACTCATGACAAACCATGACTGTCTCGCAGGTCATCTAACACAAATCCTATTAAATTTGATTTTTTTTAATTTGAAGAGAAAAATTTTCGCCCAAACCGAGACTCGAACTCGGGACCTTTGGTTTTCTGTACCAAATGCTCTACCAACTGAGCTAATGGGGCAAGTTCCAATCTACATGCAAATTTTTCTCTTATACGTTGTAATTCCTGCCCACCAAATGCTTGAAGCCTTGGCTTCTATCTATGCAAATGGCAGTTTCTTAGTTAAATAGACATTTATTGGGAATTTAAACACTACTTTTAAAAGCCAGTAGGGCTTCTATTGATGTTTTCATTATTAATTTAACACTTCTCACTGAAGGTCTCTTCAAATTTAATTTATCCTTCAGTGAGAAGTGTTAAATTAATAATGAAAACATCAATAGGAATCTTATCTTCACCATTGTGTCCTCTATGTAGTAAGCTTGCATAAATGGATGAAGTTCACTTGGAAACCTATGATGCATTTCATTCAGAAAACACTGTAGCTCAGATGTAATGGAAAACAATAATGGTAATGGCTTCATTGCCAGATGCAAGGCACTATGAAAAAATGTAAGGGAAGAAATTGAAGAGTATTTGAAAATATGATCCTAAAATACAGTAAAACTTATTCAATCCAGAATATGAATAACATGTAAATCTGATGATATTTTTATTATTAATTTCATACATTTCAATGATGGATAAATCATATTTGAAGAGAAAAATTACAACGTATATAGAGAAAAATTTGGGTTTAGATCGGTACTTGCTCAGGTGGTAGAGCACTTAGGGTCGTATGCAAATACATTAGTCTCTACTCAAATTACTTCCAATCACTGGTGAGCTGACCCACCGTGAGCAAGTGCAAAGATCGAATTAGCTACCCACAAACTGGTCATGGATGAAAGTCGTCGTTTTCGTAATATTGTCAAGAAATTACCCAGAATTCTCAGCGATAAAACCACTTCCGTTATTTTCGTCTGCTATAGAGGAATGCATTTACGCTTGCATCCCACAAATAATACCGTATACAACGACGTCTGCATCGCGCAATATTAAGCCGATTCTCCTGTTCTTCCAGTTGAATTCTTTGGTAGACTCTATCAAATTCCTCTTCTCCGCGTATACCGAAAACATGATCGAAGTCTTCAAGGTCCAACATATTGGATAAAGCAGCAAGGTTTCAAACTACATCAGTTACCATCAGTTCCCTTCGGGATTCTCACGATAAGTTTCTATCTTAAGTTACGATCTTAAGTTACCTCGTCTGGTAGCTTACGAATTTCAACAATTATTATCGCATGCATAGATTTCTGAGTAAGCAAAATCGTATTAGGATAAAACTTTCTCAGCAGCCTTTTACGGTGTAATGCATTTATAAATTCGGCCCTTCGTCTAGAGAAACAAGGATCCCGGGTTCAAGTCCCGGTCTGAGCGTATAATTTCTCTCTTCAAATATGAACATGAATAAAGAAGAAATACCGACAATCTGGAATGAAGGAATTATCTGTCCTGTGTTCAAGAAAGGAGATAGACTGTTATGTAATAATTACAGACCTATAACTCTCTTGAACATAGCATACAAGATTTTTGCAATAATATTAAACAATAGACTTTTAGAAATAATAGATGGGAAAATGAGTGAGGCCCAAGCAGGATTCAGACCAAACAGATCAACAATAGACAATATCTTTGTAATGAAACAAATCTTTGAGAAATGTCACGAATACAATATTAACTTATATATTTGTTGATTACTCCCAAGCTTTTGATACTGTACATCGAAACAAAATAATTGAAAGTCTAAGTGAATATGAGATACCTCAAAAACTAATAAAATTAATAGCTTTAACCTTGATAGATACCAAAGTAAGATTAAAATGTAGCAACGCACTCAGCGATGCGATTGAAGTAAACTCTGGGGTCAAACAGGGAGATCCTTTATCTATGAACTTATTCTGTATAGTAATGCATATGGTCTTAAAACAAACTGGATCTAAGAGGAAATATTTCAACAAGACTAAAACAATGTCTTGCATATGCTGTTGATGTAACAATAACAGCAAGAAACAAAAAATTCCCTACTGGAAACCTTTGACAAATTGAAAAATGAAAGTATAAAATATGGGCTTGTAATCAATCTAAATAAAACAAAATATTTAAGATGTATGAGAAAATAAAACAAATTTGACTGAACTAACTATAAATAGTGACTGTATTGATCAAATTAACTCCTTTAAGTACCTAGGCACAATACTAAACGATAATAATACTGTTGAAGAAGAGATCAAAACAAGAATATCGCAAGGGAATAAAGCATATTTTGCTAATTTCCATATATATTCAAAAGCAATTTAATATAAAAAAATGTAAAATTCAAATTATATACAGCAATAATAAGACCAATCATATGTTATGGAGCTGAAACCTGGGTACTAAAAGAAGCAGATAAATTAAGACTATTAACGTTTGAGAGGAAAATATTTAGAAGAGTGCTAGGTCCAGTAAAGGAAAATGGAAATTGGAGGTTGAGAAGGAATGACGAATTATACCTCAAGAATAATAAAGAAAATATAGTTACTTTCATCAAATCCAAAAGATTGCAATGGTTTGGACATACACTAAGAATGCCAAAGGGAAGATTGCCGAATGATATTTTGAATTGGAAGCCACAAGGAACAAGACCAAGGGGAAGACCCAAGGATCGATGGGAAGATGACGTAATTGAAGATTTGAGAGAGATGGGGATTTTTGATTTGAAATCCACTGCACAAGATAGGAAGAAGTGGCGTAAACTGGTTGAGAAGGCCAAGACATTCCACTGGAAGTCGTAGAGCCTGACGAAGAAGAAGAAGAAATATGAACATGTAAATCTGTCCAATTTGAACAAATTTGTTAGTCCTGGGAAAATAATAGTAATTTTATGTTTTTTATTTTACATAATCAACTTTTATAAGATTCATGATGTGTTCCAATGAGGTATTCAAAATTAAAATATAAAATTATGTGAATCAGGTGAATATTCCATAATTTTATATTTTATTTTACATAAACCAGAATCTGTCCAACATGGAAACAGGAAGATATTTCAATGAAATTTTTGAACATGTATTCCATAAAGAAAAAAGAAAGATAGAGAAACAAAATACTGTGTTTTCAATAAATTAAATTCCTGTTAGGCCAAACAACAAATAAGGGATGTTTCTTGTTGCTGGGGGTTATTCTATTTGCCGGCCAGGTAGCATTAGTCAACGGATTAGTAATATTCTTTCTTCACTCAACCACCTTTAGATGAAATAACACGCAAGATCTGTTCACTGAAATATCTGAAGTCAATATGAGTTTGATACCTATAGGATGTACAGAATAAACTTGGCTAATTTGTATGTGTCATTGTCATTAAACAAAAAAGGTAAATATGACAGTATTATTTAATGACATATATTAAATTATAGGATAATATATCAATCTTACTTTTAATTGGCAGCTAAATGCAGTCATTTACAGGTAGGCCTACTTAAAAATACATATATAATTCTGTATATTCTAAGATTGATGTAACATATACATTTGTTTCTTTTTATAACATGGAATTTTTTTCTAACGCAGAAAAAAAATTGCTCCATGTGATTCTGTTTTGAGCAGGTTTTACTATATAAATATCTAGGTCCAAAAGGAATGAGAATAGGAGCCGCTTCAGAATGAACTCCATATTTGTATCATGGTTCTAATATTGTCAAGGTTACTAATCTAGGATCCTTCCGGGAAATTCTCGTATAAGACTTGAAAGCATAATAATAGTCCCTTCGATTGGTTGCTGGCCAAAGGAAGGCAAGACCAGTGATGGGGCTGCCATCTTATAGCCTCTGGTCAGGCTTTTCTGGAGAAGAAAAGAAAATAAAGGAAAGAAGAAATGGAAGAAAGGAAAGACTACCTAGCCCTCGGATGCCCTAATAGTGTCGGGGTCGAAAAAAACAAGAGTTAACCAAGAGAGGTTAGATAGTAAAGTTAAAAGAGTGCAAAACACAAGTAAGTGGAAGAAATGTTTTGCTCAGCTTGGGCACCTTGTGGTCGCCATCCACATATCCCCTAGATGAGGACCCCTAAAAATTTTTAGACAGATTTCTTATTCTCCTTAATATGATATGGGAAGGACAAGAACCACCACAAAGCTGGAACAAATCCATTGTAATACCAATCTTCAAAAAAGGAAGTCGCCAAATCAAAGATAACTATCGTGGAATTAGCTTGTTGAACTCTGGATATAAAATTTATGCTAATATTGTTAAGAATAAATTGAGGAAAATTTATGAAAATATAATTGGAGAAGAGCAGAATGGATTCAGAAAGGGTAGATCTTGTACAGATGGATTCTTTACTCTAAAACTACTATTAGAAAAGCACAAGGAATTCAATATAGAAACTCATATCGCCTTCGTTGACTTCATAAAGGCTTTTGACAAAGTAGACAGAAATATATTACTACAAATTTTAGCTGATGATAACGTTCCACAACAATATATTACTAATATCTTCAACATCTATAAAGATAATGAAATCTCTGTTAAACAAGATGGCAAATTATCTTCTTGGGAAAAGATCAACACTGGAGTAAGACAGGGATGTGGACTTTCACCGGTGCTTTTCATTATATACATGAATAAATTAATAAATGAATGGAGGAAAACAAAACACGAGGATATATACCCATCAATAGGAACCTCAAACTCGATGCTATTCTTTTTGCAGACGATTTAGCTCTCCTGGCACTTTCCGAAAATGATTTGCAACGATCAATTTTAATTTACAAAAAATAGGTGCCAAATTTAATATGGAAATATCAATTAACAAAACTAAAATTATGGCATTTCATGGGAAGGACCCCATACAAAGTAAAATCTGTCTCCAGAATAAAATTTTAGAGAGATCTAATCAATTTAAATATCTTGGATATTATCTCTCTATCTGGGATGAAAAGGATATCCCTGAAAAAGTTACTAGTTATAATAAAAGTTCAGGAATTATTAATCAAGTTATGAAACCATCCCTTGTACAAAAAAACACCAGATTACGTTTATATAACACTTTGGCTAGACCAGTGTTGACCTATGGTAGTGAAGCATGGACACTAAAAAACAACATGAAAGCAGAATAACGGCTTGTGAAATGAGATTCATGCGCAGAACAGCGGGTTACACCAGATGGGATCGGAAAAGGAACACCGATATCTTAAAAGAATTGAAGACTACGCCAATTTTGGAATATATTAAACAGTACCAACTAAATTGGAAACACCATCTTGAAAGAATGAGTTCAAATCGGATCCCCAAAGCTGTTTATAATTATATACCAAGAGGACGAAGATCACTGGGCCGTCCTATGAAACGCTGGAGGGAAAATTTTCTATAGGATCGTAACAGGCCTTGGCCTAATACTTGGAAGGAAGAAGAAGACTAATCTAGGAGATTGAGATGGGAAGGTCATGTAGCTCAAGTGCAAAATAGTAGAATTGCTTTCAAATTTTTATTGGAAAACTCTTGGGGAAAAGACCGTTACGAAGAGTTGGGCTAAGATGGGAGGATGAATGAGGAACTCCATAATTTATATCATCATTCTAATATTGTCAAGGTCTAGAATAATGAGATGGGGAGGTCATGTAGCTCATATGCAAAATAGTAGAATTTCTTTCAAAATTGTTGTCCTTTAAACTGCTTTTGTGACCAGAGTTTTTAAGATATCTCAATAGTACTAAAATGTCAATATAGATAGCAAACATAGCTGCCAGAATACATAAATATAAATGTCTGCATTTGCCATTTTTCTTAGATTACATATATTTTCCATGAAAGAAAACTGAATTTTGACTGTATGTATGGTGCAGTTTCCCTGAAAAATGTGGGAAAAATATAAAATCAATAATTATAAGCATTGACATGCCTTCACTAACATGTTTGGTAATGTACTACTATAATTGATTATAAGCACTAGATGATGAATACAAACTTTGAAACAGTTTATTTTATTAACCACAACCATTGCGTAGTGACTGGTTTGAGCTCCTAGCTTGAAGCTGGTTCATGTACTATTTTAAATATTTTTACTCAGATCCAAAGATTATATTTAAATTTATTGAATAATATATAATATTATGTTACTTTTGGATCTTCTAGAGCAGCGGTTCCCAACCTTTTTCGACTCGTGAACCCCTTCCACAACGATCTGAATTGGGTGAACCACTGATTATTTATATACAGTACATATACAGTAGACATACATAAAATTTAATTCCTAGCAAGTAATAATAATAATCATATTTAAAGAGAAAAATTATACGCTCAGACCGGGACTTGAACCCAGGACCCTTGGTTTTCTAGTCCCGGTCTGAGCGTATAATTTTTCTCTTTAAATATGATTTATCCATCATTGAGATGTATGAAATTAATAATAAAAACATCGAATAATAATAATAATAATGGTAATAATAATGGTAATAATAATAATTATTATTATTATTATGATAATGCCGCAGAAATGAAGGAAAAAATAATAGGCCTAACCTTGAAACCCGCCATTATAGAAAAGTTTTGGCAAACCCCTTGAAATATTTTGCAAACCCCCTAGGGGTTTGCGAACCACAGGTTGGGAAACAATGTTCTAGAGGACTTCCCCTATATTTCTGTTTCATGTGTACCGCCTACCTTCATGCATAAAATGTGCTTAGTTTGAGTTTACCATGGCAGGTGGAGGGTCTAAATGTTTGAGTGATAGTGAAATAGTTGGGATTTTAGTTGAATATGAAGTGTCTAGTGAATCTGAAATTGAGTAAAGTGACTCAAGTGATGTTGATGATATTACTATTGCAGAAGTTATTACCAATGAAAATGACAATGAATAGGATATACACTTTATATGGGAAAATATTGATAATTATATTGGACAAAAATAATGTTTGTGGTGTTTCTGGATTCCGTAATGAAGCTCAGAATACCATTGTAATTGTAGAATGCTTTGAATTATTATTTTGATAGGGCAAACAATTGTTCAAGGAATAAATAGATATGCCGGAGAGCACATTTCTTATTTAAATACTGAAGAAAAAATCTATACAACATACCATCATTGTAGAAAGAAAATACATGTCTCAAGCCTCTGCAATGGTCAAGATTGTCATAAACATTGATATTAGCAAATAACAACAGTGAAGACGATTAATATAAGTATTATATGGCACATTTAATTAATTAAAACAATTTATATAGCATATTCAATGCATAATGCATATGATACATTCCTCTGTCACCTAAACATGACAACAGTACTTTCTCATTTCTCAGTCAGAGATGTATACGTAATAATTAAACTATGCACTGTTCATGATTGATAGCCATTGATTGTTGGCAGTGAGCAATAACAAAGACATACTGTATGTGTTTGTCGAGTGGAATGGTAACATAACAATAAATGGGACAAAAATATCTCCTGTAAATCTATGACAAGGGACCAATCATTTTTACTTCTCTTCAGAAGGAAGTCATAGTCAGGATTTTTATGAATCCTCAAACCATAGAACCAGAGGCGAGAATGGTAATCAGTGTAATCACTAATACATTAGAATCAACTTGTATCATCGGCTGTAAGAACCAATTATGAAGATAGAAGATAAGCTTATGTTCTTGGGAATTGTGCTAGAGATATACTTTACATATCTGAAGGTTAACATGTCACACCTCTCTACAACACAGAAATTATGACTTAAATTTCTCTGAAAGAGTTTCTTTGAATTTTTTCCACCTAATAAATTCTATCAGTCTTGACCATTTTTTTCTTACTTCTATTGTGTTATCAGTTTATGCCTACATCATATGGGCAATGTAATAATTACAATGTTGAAACACTGCATATTTAGTTGCTATCATCATGGTATGTGCTTGTCATTTTGCCAGTTAAGCAATCATTTCTAACAGCTTATTAAAACTTTTGTGTGTTATTTATTAATGCTTAACTGTATTCACTCTTGACCAAAGACATGTTTCACAAGCACTTTATTTAAGAAAGTTCATAACTCTCTGCATGCCACTGGTAAAATCTCTGTCAGAGATTTAAATTGCATCTGCCGATGTGATCGGCTTTGCAAGTAGTTTAAGGGTCGAATCTATGAATGCATTAGACCGTAAAAGGTGTTCTCTGCTGAGAAAGTTGTATCCTAATATGATTTTGCTTACTCAGAAATCTATTCATGCGATAATAATTGTTGAAATTTGTAAGCTACCTGACGAGGTAACTTAAGATAGAAACTTATCCGGAAGGGAACCGATGTAGTTTGAAACCTTGACGCGTACCTTGCTGCTTTATCCAAAATGTCGGACCTTGAAGACTTCGATCATGTTTTCGGTATACGCGGAGAAGAGGAATTTGATAGAGTCTACCAAAGAATTCAACTGGAAGAATAGGAGAATCGGCATAATATTGCACGACACAGACGTCGTTGTATATGGTATTATTTGCGTGATGCAAGCGTAAATGCGTTCCTCTATAGCAGACAAAAATAACAGAAGTGGTTTTATCGCTGAGAATTCTGGGTAATTTCTTGCCAATATTATGAAAACGATGACTTTCATGCATGATCAGTTATTGGGTAGCTAATTCGATCTTTGCACTTGCTCACGGTGAGTCAGCTCACCAGTGATTGGAAGTAATTTGAGTAGAGACTAATGTATTTGCATGCGGCCCTAAGTATTACCTAGCAGGTAATGGACAGAAGCATCAGAGCCGATCTAATCAGTTCATGGCACCTAAAGGGTTAACATGTGTTTGTCTTTCTAAACAAAAGCTTAGATTTTATTAAATTCTGATTATATGTAAGTTACCTTGGATCTTCTTGTTTGGTACTTCCTCTCCCATACAGAGGAACTACTTTTTCTTTGCTGATGGCTGCTTTACAAACAGGGCACACCTGCCGATTTGGACGAGTCTCTAACCACTGATGCAAACATGGCCAACTAAACACAAAATTCATTTCACAAATGCGTTTGCACTTGGAAGCTACTATTTTCATTGATAACATCACAAAGGTGAAATTTACATTATATTACCATTCAGTGCATCTGATTCATGTGACCACAAAGGACACATGCCCACTTGGGAGGTGGAAGCCACTGTCTCTTCCTAAGCTAGTATAATTTTACATATTTTAAGTCAGAGATAGACACCTCACAATTTGTACAATTCTCGAGTATATGCATATAATGTGTTTTTATTTCAGAATGCATTCTCAAACATGTACTCCAGGATTGTATAAATTATGAGGTGAGGTGTCTGATTCTCAAAATGGATGATGTCATGCATCAACTGGCTAAGTGCCTTTTTTTAAAAAATTGAGATTTGATGCCATCTGTTGCACCGGTCCATGAAGTGTATGCACACTTTTAGCACCAAATCTTTATAACATAGCCTTATATTAAAGAAAAATGTAAACACCATCAGTCCTACAGAGATCCTATGTTTTGCAACATATGGCTATGAAACCAGATTTTCATAAATGCTAATCTAAATTTTGCATCTTGCAGCTAAGTGCCAAATGTTTCTGCTCTTAGATTGTTGATGCATAACTGTCAAACAAGGAAAATAACTTGCAATATCCATCATCATCACTCCAGGGATTAGGCAATTGCCCGTTCCGACTTCATATTGCATCAGCCCAACGTCTTCTAGGTCTTCCAACATCACGCCTTCCTCTTGCTTGATAATTTCTGGCTAACAATGGATATCTCTCCTTACTCATTCCATCCATGTGATCAATCCATTTCTGTCTGTAATTCGTGACTTTATCCAATAAAGGCTGTACTTTCAATTCTTCTCTTATATCCTCATTTCTTATTCTATCAAGTCTTGTACATCCTTTTACTTGTCTTAGGAACCACATCTCTGCCGTCTGTATTCTATCCTTCTGTCTTTTCACTGGAGCCCAAGTTTCACATCCATACAATATTGTGGGAACCGCCATAACATTATACATTTTTATCTTGGTTTCTTTTCTAATTTTATTTTTGAATGTTCTCTGTATTGTTCCACACACCGTCTGAAATTTATTTATTTTGGAGTCAGTATCTCTTTCCACATTGTAGCCAACATCACAGCCCAAATATTTGAAACTAGACACCTGTTCTATACTCTGAATATCCAGTATTGTTAATTTGGTGCTACAATAAATAGTGAAGATTGACTCATAGTTAAATATGGGAAATAACATTATGAGGTTCTTAATTCATAAATTAATGAGTCATTTTTAACATCTTACCTTATATTTTATGTTTATTTAAACACAGGAACTAGTTTTCAAGAGGAGGATCTCTCTCATTTTCAACCGACATTATGACTATCGGATTTTCATTGGAATCGTTATTGATGGAGATTCCAACGATAATCCGGTAGTCATAATGTCGGTTGAAAATGAGAGAGATCCTTCTCTTGAAAACTAGTTCCCGTGTTTAAAGAAACATAAAATATGAGGTAAGATGTTAAAAATGACTCATTAATTTACGAGTGAAGATTGACTTAAACTTTAAACATATTTTTCTCGAAACTTATATAATGGCACATAGCCCACTGATGCAAAATGCCGTTCAAATAATAAAATAAATCTCATAGTGTGTTACTTCTTATAAAAATATTAATTGCCAATTTACATGCTGATGACAGAACATGTTTTTGAAAAGCCTTCATTATTTAATGTTGTATGAAGTTTTTAAACAGAAGTTTTAGTTGAGGACGAATGATATATCAAGTACGGATTTTAAGATTTTAACATTTTTCTAAGTAAGTTGTATCTTCTCATAAGTTAATTGTTAAAACTTAGGTACACATTACATTATACACATATTCCATTGTAAATATGGCAATTTTAGATTATCTGTACCTCAACTTTCTCATATTTTGTGAAAAAAAAAACACACACACACACAAACATATATATATGTTCAAGTATAGTTCGCCAATGAAGTGAATGAAAGCGCGGGACGAAGGGAGAGAGGGAATTCCAAGCGATAAAATACCAACCTGCCTACTGATAATAGGCACAGTCATTATATGTCACGTATCTGTGTGGTTTATTTTGGGCGCATTCCACATATTTATATTTTTATGTCTACTTTGTATAGTTAAATTTCTTTTTGAGTTTAGTTACAGTGCCTAATATTTACTTTAGTTTTAATAATGTCTCGTAAGAAAGGACAAACTATTCACAGCGAGGCAAGGGAGATGATTAAGAATGTTATTAAAGTGTGTGATGTAGAATCGAGATCAGGAGAACTGAAATATTTAATTTCCCCCAAAAAATAAACGTGTTGCTAAACATTGTGGTATATCAGAACACAGTGTATCCAAAATATAAGGAAGGAGGATGTTGTGGCTGGTGAAATTTCATTATGTACTCCAGGAAAAAAGAGACCTCGGGCTGAGGAACATAAGGCTCATTGTGACGATTTTGATAGAAGAGTGATTCGAGTTATAATTAAGGACTTTTATCAGAAAAAGATGATAGTTCCGACAGCTCCCAAACTCCTTGAAGAAGTTGAAAAAACAATAGACTTCCCTGGCAAGTAGACGCTTTAAGGAAGTTGCTACATTCCATGGGTTTCAGATGGAAAAAATGCGGCACTAAGAGAAAGGTTTTAATAGAGCATCCAGACATAATTTATTGGCGGGCCAGATACTTGAGAACTATTAAAAATACAGAGATGAAGGAAAAAACATTATTTATATTGACGAATCGTGGGTGGACAGCAACCTGAGCTTCAATACCTGCTGGCATAGCGATGACATCTTGGGTATTACAACGAACACCTGTTATTCAAACCGCTTAATTCTAATGAATGTAGGCAGTAAAGATGGTTTCATTCCCGGAACATCATTAATATTCAGGGCTGGACTGGCTACTGGTGATTACCATGGCCAGATGAATGGTGATAACTTCGCTAAATGGATGGTTGAGAAGTTGTTCCCCAACATACTCAGCCTTGACAATGCTCCGTACCACAGTATACAAGAAAATAAGCCCCCATCGAAGTATGCTGTGAAACTAGAAATGATGAAGTGGCTGGAAAATAACAATATACCATTTTCTGCTGAAATGAAAAAGTTTCAACTTTTTTAATTAATTCAACGCTTCAAACCAGCAGAAAAATCCTATCATATCGATAGACCTATAGGAATGCAAGGACACATAGCTCTTCGATTGCCTCCCTATATGTGCCAACTCAATGCAATAGAACTGGCATGGGCTGCAATAAAGAGATATGTTAGAGAAAATAATGTTACTGGTGACCTGTCCCTAACAAGACTAGGAATTGACTCAAAGTGCGGTGAACTCAATCACACCGACAGATTGGGAGGGCTACATCAGTCACGTTAGGTCTCTGGAGGATGAATTCTGGAAAAAGGATGGATTAATGGAAGATGTGATGGACAGTTTCATCATATCATTAGGAGGAACGGATTCGAGTGGAGTGCAAGACAATAGTGAAAATAGTAGTGAGGATTGTTCATCAGACTCGGAACTGGCACGCCCGCTAAGCTTCTAATGATAAGGTAAGTTATAGTACAATCCCTCGTGATATGATGTGCTGACTAATGAATTCCTATTCCTTTCATACACTTCGTCTGCGGACTATAGTTAATCACAACTGTTACAATAATTTGTGTGTTTTCATTTTTTTTATTTCAATTTAAGTACACATACTCACAACATACAATCTCCTAGGAATACAGTATTTACTTACTCCTCTTATTTACTGGTTCGCCAAGCTCAAGGTACAACATATCTTTTTTTGTGTATCCCTGTCATCCTTCATCCTCGTATCATATAGAATACAAAGATTTCCAACAGCTAATCAAAATTTTTTGTTAAATTTGCTATAGTTAGAAAATGTGAGCTGTTTTGGCGACATCAATCTGTTTTTTTTTAGCAATTCCTCCAATGAGTATGGAGACTAGCTTCTTTGTGCTTTGGAATCGATGATGATGATCATCATCATAAATTATATTATTTTTGGTCTGGACATCTTACCTCAATATTAATGTTGATATCAACATTAATATTGAGGTAAGATGTCCAGACCAAAAATAATATAATTAAAATAACCTCAAAATATAACTTCCTAAAATTAAATATCATCATAAATGACACAACAGCCCTTTCTGGGCCTTGGCTTTCTTAAGAAGTTCCACCATCCATCTGGCTTTTGCTTCCTATAATCTCAAAACAAGTAATTTTTTACAGGGAAGGTGTGTCAACCCTGCATCAAACCCCAGCAAT
Source organism: Diploptera punctata (assembly GCA_030220185.1). NCBI lineage: Eukaryota > Metazoa > Arthropoda > Insecta > Blattodea > Blaberidae > Diploptera > Diploptera punctata. Next base: position 1,265,478 of record JASPKZ010002300.1, on the reverse strand, counting down.
CCTGGAGGATCTATGTTTCCTGTCGGGAATGTCTTCCCTAGTTGACCTGTCCAAATTTTAACATCAGGAACTCGGTTTTTGCCCTTGGATCCTTAGGGTTACCCAACAGCCATGACGAGGACGTGGATAAATCAGATGGGCAGAATAGATGGCATTTCACAGGTTCTTATTGGTGTATACCTGCCATCATTATATACACCCCTGGGACCACATACTACCCCTTTAGCTCTCTTTTTGACGATGATGTTCATCTGTAATTCAAAAAGTTCAAATATAGGTCAAAGATTGCCATTGATGAATGCTGATGTCAGTGATCAATATTGAAGAGAAACCACATGCATTCAAAAACAATGTGAGCGAATATAACAATGATTTTGATGATGTTCGGTGACAATTTTCACCATGGACAAACCTTAGCTTTATACCAGACATTATAGTAACTAATAACTGTTGCTTTTTACTGGCTTCACATACACTAAATGAAGAATACCTATTCAAACTTCTTAACACTATTCATTAGTTAATTATGAGAAATAACGTTATGAGGTTCTTCAATTAATAAAATGAGTCTATAATAAGTTTCGTATGTTTAATTCTAACCTCATATTGTTGTTTCTATTGGACATATGTTTGAAGGTTGTTAGCCTCATTATAGTCTCTGTAACTACAGAAGATGAAGCTAACAGCCTTGAAACATATGTCTAACAGAAACAACAATATGAAATAAGAATTAAACAGACAAAATTTATCATTAAGTAAAACCTCATAATAATGTTAATATTATTTGTTTTTAAACATCTTAATGATGGACAAATTATATTTGAAAAGAAAAATATTTTTCTTTTCAAATATAAAACCTCATAATGTTATTTTCTAATGTATTTTCAAAAGAAAAAAAAGTTTATTCTTATCTTACCTTATACATCATGATTTTCTAACATGAGAACTGGATTCTAACATGGATGTTGGCTGAGGATGAGAAGGATGCCTCTTGAAAAACTGCAGTTTCCATGTTAGAAAAACATGATGTATGAGGCAAGATAAGAATCTACTCACTAGCTAAACAATACTGAACAGCATTACTACTGCCATCTGAGGACAGAAATTTAAATAGTTTAAGATAAAAGGATAGCCAACCTTTGTATAATTTCAGTAACATTGTATAATTTATAAATAAAAAGACATAACACAACCTAACTATCTCTATGTCATGATATGTTTATACTAATGTACTATAATCAAAAACAAGATATTTTATTATTCAGAAGTGTATGAGAGTTCCAATCTTAAATTTTCAGTATGTAATAATGTTATATATATGAAACAATAGATATACAATCAAAAATTGACTAATAAAAAAAAAGGATCATTGCACACCCATCCAGTTTTCCCATATTATTACACAAAATGAAAATTGCTCTAGATGTCTCTAGACAACAAATTATTCAGTGTTATTGGAAATTCCACCCAGGCACATTCGTAACATTAACTAAATGTTGCTAACCTACCCAAATCACAATTTAACCCACCCAAATATACCTAAACATAACAAAATCCATTTCCTTTTTTTAAGATTTTTAAATTAGATTTATGTGAAATACTAATTCACTGTTCAGCTATTCTATGCCAGGATACAATCTGTGAATATTCGATCGAAGAGCAAGTGACTGCTACTATCATTGGGCAATGTGATAACACACATTCCTGCTAGAGCCTACAGCCAATATGTTTACTCACTTATAAGATGCATATAAGGGGATTCTATCCCATGAGTCCACCTACATTAGTGGGCATGTTAGTGTACACCAGATTAGTTTGCGTAAGTTAGGGTGAGAAAATAGGCAAGTTAATGTAATTAATAATGAGTGGAGAACATATTTTAATCGACTCACCTCATACATTTTCAAACTTCTTTGATACCGACGGTTTCAGACAATATCATGTCAGTCATGAAGTAGGACATGATATTGTCTGAAACCGTCGGTATCAAAGAAGTTTGAAAATGTATGAGATGAGTCGATTAAAATATGTTCTCCACTCATTATTAATGATATAACCTCATAATGTTTACTTCCCAATATTAATTTAAATATAAGTTAATGTAAACCAGATTTAATACTGAGTGGAGAACATATTTTTATCGACTCACCTCATTAAAAAAATATATGAGGTGAGTCGATAAAAATATGTTCTCCACTCACTATTAATGATATAACCTCATAATGTTTACTTCCCAATATTAATTTAAATATAAAACAGACTTGTTTATGTTCACTTGTTTATTAACTTGGTTTTGTGATAAATTGGCTACACTGTTTAAGCAGTGACTAATACATATTTTACATGATAAATATGGTGATTTTAGGTTACTTTCAACTCAACTTCTTACTTCATTTCAAGGGATTTCTCACATTTTTTTGGAAAAATATCAATACAGATATTTCTCCGAGGTAATTATTCATATACTACAACAATAAATTGAGAGGTGGGCAAAAAACTTAACATCTCACATTTTTTTAAAGTAAGTGTTTTCGCATTATCAAACTTCTTATTGAAGTTGTCTCTGGATCAAAAACCAATAGATGCCAGAGTTATTGCCTATGTTGATAACTCACCATTTCCTGGAAAACCTTGACAAGCCACATATTCAAGATGTGGCTTATCAATTTTTTTTTCCTTTCATTAAGGTTTACATTTAGAGAAAGTTGACTTCCATATAAAAATTATACAAAATAAAATTGCATCAAAATTTAATATCAAATTTCACATATGTAACGTGAAGAGATTAAGTCATAATATCGAAGAAAAAATCTGAAACAAATTTATTACATATTTACCACATTAAACTCAATTATCTCAATAAAAACATTTTGTGGGTTGTTAAATTTTTGCCCACAGCCCTCAATTGTGATTTTTCCATTTTTTTTATTTGAATTTATGTATGTCTTTCCTTTGACCATTCCATCAATGACAGCTCTTCAGCTCAAAGCGAGTGCAACCAAAACAAATTAAACAATCTCATATTCCGAGTTAAATTAAAAGTCATATGAAATTAAACCTTCCCATGTCTAAAAACCAGAAATGAACGATAAACATGTGCATGAAATTACCTTTTCATCATAATATTTGCATCAAATTACAGTTTCATCAAAATATGCACAAGTTAGTATATTCAAAAAAATATGCAAATGAAATTGCCTTTTCATCGAAATATCCGCATAAAATTTATCTATTCATAAAAATATGCATATGAAATTGTCTTTTCTTCAATTTCTGTTTTTCTAGGGAGTGAGGCATTGTGATAAGTCAGTTGTGTATTACAGTTGTAGTATATGAATGATTACAGTTTGGTTGGCAATTCTGTTTTCCCATAATTCTGACCTAACTTTTGGAGTAGCCATATTGTTTTTCCATGATTTTTAAGGTTAGATTTATGTGAATTTCTATTTCATTTCCTACCTATTTATCATACATTTTTATCATCAATAACTGTGTGTGTGTGTGCCTGTGTACACCTCAAGTTGGTAACTAAATTCTTCTTCTTCTTCTTCTTCTTCTTCCTTCCAAGTATTAGGCCAAGGCCTGTTACGATCCTATAGAAAATTTTCCCTCCAGTGTTTCCGGGAAATTCTCGTATAAGACTTGAAAGCATAATAATAGTCCCTTCGATTGGTTGCTGGCCAAAGGAAGGCAAGACCAGTGATGGGGCTGCCATCTTATAGCCTCTGGTCAGGCTTTTCTGGAGAAGAAAAGAAAATAAAGGAAAGAAGAAATGGAAGAAAGGAAAGACTCCCTAGCCTTCGGATGCCCTAATAGTGTCGGGGTCGAAAAAAACAAGAGTTAACCAAGGGAGGTTAGATAGTAAAGTTAAAAGAGTGCAAAACACAAGTAAGTGGAAGAAATGTTTTGCTCAGCTTGGGCACCTTGTGGTCGCCATCCACATATCCCCTAGATGAGGACCCCTGAGGGTGTAACTAAATTCTACAACAGTAATTTCCACATTTTTGGGAGTTTTTTGTAAAGTTATGATATTGCACTTTTTCACTGACAATTCCCGTCAATGATAATAATCAAGGATATAATGGAAAATAATTGGGCTATTCATTCTATTTTCTTAGGTGAGCAAAATGAGAAGTTAGGATGTGAAAAATAACAAGTTATTGTACACCAGATTAGTTTACAATTTATTGGATAATTTGTTGCATCATAAGTGAACAGTCAATAATATAGGTGGATTCCTGGCATATAATCCCCAATAATTTATATAGTTTGTAACCTGTGGCCCATTGCAATATGCATATGTAATCATTTGCGTTACAATAGTTGAAATTTCGGCTGAGGTCTACAATTTGTCGATCACGATTTTCTATACAACATTCTTATGCCACTGTTTCACTACACACTTTTACCATTTGTAATAATGTTTTATACTATTTTAAACATTTTGGAATGATCCTATTAACGCTCCTCACAATTTTTTAAATATTTATATAATTATGCGAATATTGTGAAACGAGTTCTACAGACATGCAAATGCTTAATGTGAATTCCACTAGATGGCTCTCCAATCGGTGTTACCAACATTTGCAATTAATTCCAAACCATATTTCAAGAAATTAACTTCATTTTACTAGATTCCGATGGGACAAGTTAATGTGCGTAAGTTTAGTTTACAGTTTATTAAATAATATGCATGTAACTTGTTTTGTTAGGTTAGAGAATGGGAAGTTAGTTTACATCCATTTTTTATAAACGTTTGGGATTTTTTTCCGAGAGTTGGTTATTCTGATTTCAGAGCCATCTAATGGAAGCTATATTAAGCATTAGAGCAACTCGCGCACGTGCACTGTGATTCTGTAGAACTAAGAAGAATTTATGGAGTAAATGATCGACAAATGATGGACCTTTTTCCGAAACTTCCCTTTAAGGGAGCTGATTGGAGTTCAGGATGGCTCATATGAAAATAACCTACGAGGTTAAGAAAATACGTATCCAGTACCAGATACTAAGAAAATATCAATATCCGATTTGGATGTACTGGCATTAAAACCACAATTTGGTAGCTTAAACATCCTTGAGAAATCACATTGAGGTAAATATTTACAACTTATTTTATTTAAAATACCCAATACCCTACCTATTCTGTCAAAATTTAATACATCAGTTTACAACTATAGGAAAAAAATGGCTCACCTGCACTTCTACTAGCGCTTGATTTTTCAGTTATATTGTTGTAAACTATAGCTCTTCTTCCATATTTACTAACATTATTTAATATTTTAAACTTTTTCGAACAATTTTTATAACATTATTAGACAATTTTGAAGTATTTATTTGAATATGCAAATCACAATATTATGACACTGTTAGACAATATTATGATGCTAACTGCTATTTTCTCCACAGAGTATATTACTTAGTCTATGATTTTTCTATCGCTGTTTTGGGTTATCGCTGGTTGGATCAGTGTTAGGGAGTGATAAGTAAGTGTACACCCATTTTTAATAAACGTTTGGTAATTTTAATATTATTAATATATTTTTAACATAGATTTGGGGATGTATTGCAAATATTAGTCATTTAAATTTCAAAGTGACGGATAGTAATCAAGGATGATAATCAATATGTGGTTCGATTGTGGGTTATCGCTGGCTCTATAAACTCTGGCGCATACACAGTGTTGTTCTATAGGACTTTGAAAATATTTCATGCTAGTTTAAGTGCAGTTTTTTTCCAAAATATATATATATATATATATGTATATACATACCAAAATAAATGACCACACATGCTGACTACAGCATCTCTTGCAGTATCTAAGCATATATTGCATTCAAACATTCTCTCGTCCTTTTCCTTTTCTTCTCCATTATTATTTTTCGAAGGACCAGGCTCATTTGCGGCTGCCATTCCAACTTCTCTTGTAATTCAGGACTTAAAACTGTAAAATAAAACATTACAAACTACTCTACACCTTATCTAACGTTCCACATATTTAAAGTTAAAAACTCCTATAATCAGTATAATTTGCTTATAAATTAAATTACGATTAACTTCTTTTTTGTGAAGTCATTAAAATGCTGAATCAATCTAACCAAGACTTTCTACATCTAGGACAGTCATGAATATGTTGTAAACTCTGAACCTATATCCAATAGAAGCAATTTGAAGACGTATTATGTACAGTATAATGCCAATTTAAGTAACATTAATTTTTTTCAGTTATGCCTACCATAAAAATATAACCCAATATCTCCCACTTCTCAACAATCACCATTAGTAATATCAAAAATTCATAAATGACATTAATACGTAAAAAGTTTTCAATTTATCTCCAGCAGCTGATTACAGAATTGATAGGAAACGAATTACATACGTATTACAACATAATTACAAAGATGTACATACTTGTTTTCTTACATTAACATAATAGGAATTATAATTTAGGACATATTTAATAGTAAAGAACAGTATTGTTAATAAATTTATCTGTATGTATTTTAGTCCTGTTTTTGATTCAAATATTGTCGAGAACACCTGACTACCACTTCCACGCGTAGGGCGCCATGATTCAAGCAGTTATTAGTATAATATGAGAACAACCAGGTATGCATTTATCAATTAAATGTACCTAAATATTATTATTGGTAAGTAAGCCAACAAGTAATTTTGAGTCTTTTATTGTATTACCATAAAATAACCCACCTACATGTATTCTAAATGCTTAAATCACGAAACTTAAAAAAAAATCTCTTTGCAATAAGCGTAATTTTATTTTCTTCTTATTTGGTTTATACCGTCAAAAATTGCTGTTCAAATCTAAGATATGGATAATATTTTATATTGAAATATAACAATTGTTAATTTATATTATATTCTCCAAATGCTTGATTGCAGTTTGATTAATAGGTGGTTCGTCCTCTATTTTCGTCTACAACAATAGCCTCAAACAAATGAATGAAATATTCGAATCTGCTCAATGCTTGAGTCTCTTCCAATTTATAGGAGTGGAATGAGGAATCATACATTTATGTACTTTTTTTTAGGACAATGGATAGATTTCGGTTAGGTTGAAGATTATTGGCTGAACTGTAGAATATAACTCGCCATACTACATCATGCAACATTATGACACTTGTACTATTTACTTTTTCCGTTTCTACTAACATTTTGTACAATTTTAACGTTTTGTAACGATTCTTAAAAAATATATTTTTATATATTTTTTTACAATTCTTAAATACGTATCTACGTAGTCAAATACAGTCAAATATTTCAATCATTTCTTCAGTTCTACAAAACCGTGTGCGCATGCGTACAACTTCGTTAATAGATGGCAGGACTATCTGTGTGACCGGTGTGACCAACCTTCACAATAAGATATTGCATTAAAAAAGCTACTTTCACAATAAGAAATTACACTTTAAAAAGTTACATAAATACGTTCATATTGAAACAAGTTATTTACGACGTCTCATGCGATTATCAGAGACAAGTTTGCACGAAATGGTTCAATTAACAATTAATGTGCTAAAAATGTCAAATATGCGTACACTATATTCGTGAACAGGGCTCGGAAGTTTAGGAACTATAAAATGCCCGTAAAATGCCTATAAAAATACTTCCAAAAAGTCCTAAAAATATCTAAAAATGTAAAAAAGGCAATTTAAATTAAATAATAACTTTAATTTGAACTGCATTTTTAATGAATATAATAAAAGAATGTTTTAAAAAGTACGAAATTCTAGTGATATAAAACATACACTGCGAAAAAAAAATGATGACTGAAATGCTTCTTCTTTCATATTTTCTATATATCTTTTAATTCAAAATTACCGGTAATTGAAAAAAAATAATTCTGTGTTCGTTAAAAAAAATGTTCTTTGGTAAATTTAGCATAAACGAATTTTCCCACCTACAATGAATTCAGCGAGACCAGTCTCATGAACTAGCGGTCAGTGGTTATGACTACTATTCATGAGGTCCTGGATTCCGCTCCTGGTCAAAGCAAAGGAATTTTTTTTCCTTCAAGGGTATCATTCCTGTGGTTGCCCATGGTCTGGAATTTAGGTTAAGTTTAGGTTAAGAACTCTCCTGGCGCTTCATTATTATTTATCACCCATCATATCATTAGGGTAACATACTCCATTTTCTAGGCACCCCAACTTCAGAATTGGTTTACAATTAAGCCAATGCCAGGAGAGAACACCAGAAATGTCGAAGTGACAATCTGGTGCATTGAAAAAAAAAATGAATTCAGCGAACCCACTATGTATATTCTGGAGAAATAAATTTCAATTCAAATTAGGATAACTGGGAGCATATTTGGCTAGGAGCATAATTAGGCTATATAAATGATATATAGTCAATGAAAGGTAAAATTGCAAAAAAAAACCTAAAAAAGGCTAGAAAGGTCAAATAAGCCAAAAGAAAACTGTCTAGAAAGGACAAATAAAACTCACAATTTTCTGGCCTATAATGACCTAAAATGTCTTCAGACATACAATAAAAAAAATAAAAAACTTCCGAGCGGTAGTCATAAGTAAGAATGGTCAATGTTGAAATGTCTTCATATTGAAACTTTGATATTTATTTAACCTAGTGGAGTGATGGCCAAATGGTCTTCTCTTCCACTCAATTAGGGCAAACACATTTTACATTGAAATGCAATGGATTTCGGTTAGCCTTACATGTAAAAAAACTAATGCGAATGCTTTACAAAATAATCGTAATACCTATGTTTATTAACTTCTCCCTAAATTATACAATGAAATATACAGTTTTTTTCATATTACTTTACAAAGTTATAATTAAAATTACTTATGATACATGAAGTGCCATGTCACAAGAATAGGAATTTCCAATTTCTTTCTGTTGCCATCAAAACTTATATTAAAATCAGCCAAGGTAAGCTAAATGCTAAATATTTTAATAGCAAACCTGAAGTACATTTTAATATATCTATAAAAAATTAATCTGGAGTGCATTTTAATATAGCTACCTGTAAAACATATTATTTTAACTGAAACAAGTTTATTATTGATATAACAAGACCTTAAATGTGGTACTGATTATATTGCTTAAAAATTCGTATTTACACAGTTATTCTAAAGGATACATCGGTTGTAGTTTTTAATTTATTATATTAATAATATAGTATGCCTATAGTAAATATAAATTAATAAATTAAAATACATTATTGATGTATCAAGTTAATAATAATTTTAATTAATAATAATAATTGATAACTACACCGTTCTGCATTTTAAAACTTTTTTTTTAATCTGATAGGTGATTCTAAACAAATTTTTTTGTGCTGAATTTGAAAATGATCTGCACTTTCTCCCATCATGTCAGGTTTTCAGAATATTCATGAATAAACAGAAATGAAATTATAGCTTTGTGAAACATAATAAAAAATTACTTTCAACAAGAATTTTGTGTGAAAAACTAGGTCAGAATTTGTAATTTACCACTAATCAATCATTACTTGATAATAATAATTAATAATTATAAGCACATTCATAACCATACCCCAATATTGCATTTGAAATTTTCTCCCCTTTGACCTTCTCGCATGTTGTTCAGAGCAGTCCCTTTTTAACATCCAGCAATAGTCATCCATCATGTTAACACTCCACTCCCTTGATATCTCATTTACATATTTTTTTATATCCTGGTGAAATTTTTCACCCTGTTCCTATCTAAAATCTCCTAAATTATCTGGGAAATAATTTAGATGGGAATGAAGCAAATGTACTTTGACACTCATGTTGCAACCAATCTGTTTGAAATTTTGTAGCATCACTTTCACTATGTTAACATAATTTGGGTCTTTTTTATTTCCAAGAAAATTAAAAACATTTCTGAAAGCATTCCAGGCAAACTTCACTTCTCGACTCATAGTATTCTCAAACTGACTGTCCATCATCAGTTTACAAATTTGTGGCCAATGAATACACCAGCTTTAATTTTTTCATGGGATAATGAAGAAAATGTAGCATGAAGGTATTTAAAGTAATCACTGCCTTTATCTAGAGTTTTCACAAATTATTTCATTAAACCTAATTTTACATGGAGAGATGGCAACAATGCTTTTGAGGGATCAACGAGAGGTTCACTTCTTATATTTTTTCGCCCGGTATTAAATTAGTCCTACGTGGAACTGTTCCCTTTCCCAGTGTTCTGACCTAGCTCTGCTATCCCATTCACATAAGAAACAAGGGTATTTTGTGAAACCAGCTTGCTGACCAAGTAATAACCCAATAATCTTGAAATCTCCACAGACTAGCCATAGATGGTTTTCATACTGCAGTTTTTGTAACAAAAACTTTAGATTTTCACATGTCTCCTTTAAAACAACAGAGTGGGCCACATGAATGGAAGGATGAATGTTTCTTTTTTTGAGAAGAATCTATGAAGAACCTCCACTCTTTGGAATTATAGTTTATGCTATAAAATATTAAGACAGCAGGGATGTCTTGGCAATACACTAATTTTTCTTCTTCAGCAAAAAAAAAAAAAAAGGACAAGTTACTTCTCATGATGCCTGCACCATGAAAAATATGTACACTCAGCCAATACTTTCTTTTCTTTTAACCTAGAGCCTAACAGTTCTGCTGATTCTTTAGGCAAATTTAAATCCCCCACTAAATCATTAAGCTCACTTTGATTAAAACATGTATCATGATCAGAATTATATGGTTCATCATCCACTGGAGATTCAGTTTCAGTGCTACTGGATGCAGGGTGTAAAGGAACCGGAATATCAGGACCATGAGGTACAGGCCGAATGGCAGAGGTAATGTTAGGATATACAATTTTTTAAAGCATTATATCCTGCTACCTTAACTGTACAAAAGTAATAATCGTCTCCATGATTTGTAGGTTCCTTCGAGATACCAAAGGGCAATGACTTCTTTTTTTCCATTTTTCCAACTCCTCAACTCTGCAACACAACTACTACACACTTTGTGAGGGCACCACGATTTAAGCCCGGGACACACATATCCGCACCGTGTCCGTACCGCACTATCCCCGAGCCGTCTCCCTACACGGCCAAGTGTCGGTGATGGAGATGGAAGGCCACACTGTTCCGAGTGTTGGCCGTGCTTACGGCTCAGTATTCGTTTTGCACTCTAATACGTAGGTCATGTTGAGAAGTTTCACCAACTGTGAGTTAGGAATGGTGGAATTAGCACTGGAGGAAGATGATATTAATTGGAGACGAAATCGTCGCCGAAGAGGAATGTGGGTCCACAATGCATTGATTACAATAGGTGTTGAAGGGGAATTTGTCTCGCTGCTGCCTCATCTGAAGTGCGATGACACGAAGATTTACGAATATTTTAGAATGTCGATGTACATATTCAACCAACTGGAACGGAACCCATTGTGGAGACAATCAATAACACCTAGAGAACTTTTGGCAGTATGTTTGAGGTATGTAAACATTCATAAAATACAACGCAGGATTGCATTATGCTGTTTAATTACACTTGACTACACTCTAATTAAAAATACAAAGAAGCATGCATTCTTCAAGCCAGAACATAAAAAGTTTGCTTAGTTCCTTCCTACTACCATTTTCATTTCCCTCTGTCAAGGTTATCAGTAATTTATTTTTAGTAAAGAGTAATTTACAAGATACATAAAACAAACTTCCACAAAACCAAATATAAAAATATCTGAACTCTTTCAACCTGCTAGACGTTTCAGTTGCCTGATTGATAGTACATGGTATCTCGTTGTTATTGTATACTGTTTTGTGACGTGAAGATGTGTAGGAGCTAAGAGAACAGAAAATACGGCTGTTGTTCAACATTTGTAGATGCAGATGAAGCTGTTGACGGTGATGACTATGTAGGGGGCGTAGAATGTGGTGGCATACAATATGTTTCCTGTCCACTCGCATTCATTTGTAACTGCCTGAATTCTAGTTCCTGCACAATACAACAATTTTTCCTTTGGCTTCATTTAGCAGAATATGGTTGAGAGATCTTAGAATTGGCGCGATTCCACATAAGAAAGCATCAACTGGATCCTGTTTGCTGGTTTGTGAACTTTGCGCGTTTGCTTTCTCAGCCTCTTTTTCTTTCAGGATGTAGGCCATAAGTTGACTCTCTTCACGTCCTGGAATTTCCTTCTGCTTGCTAAAAGACTGGAAAACTGCTGATATATTATTTGTAGTTGGTAAAGGTGAGGATGTTGCCCGCATATTTGTGTCATTAGTAGTGCCTGGTTCATCTTCTTGGTCATTTTCGTCCACTTTGCTGATGTTTTCGTCTTGGTGCGTTTCTTTAGTAAATGCGTCTTGCGTGTCCTGCGAGTCAGCAGTAGGCTACTTTCAAATCATTATCCTCTTCATTACCTGATGGTGTCACATTAGTTAAGCTATCCCTTTCGCTTAGATGAGGCAACAGGAATGTGAGAAAGTCCTCATACTTATACTTGTGTTTCTTAGCAACCTGTCCATTGTCGAGAGTAACTAATCCGCACCGTGTCCGCGTAAAAAATAAACTCAATTAGTTTGTCGCGGTGCGGGCAGGGAGGGGTGACACGGAGGTGGAAAGGTGTGGACTGACTGGTAAACGTTCGTTTGTTTACTTTTTCTCCGAAAGTCGTCCAACACACGACCGTCATGCGGTACGGACACGGTGCGGATATGTGTGTCCGGCCTTTATCCTGGTCTCCTAACTCAGTACCAAAATATTGAACGTAAGTTTTCTTTACAAAAGCTGTTATATTCTGTCTTTGTTTTACTAATGTATATGACCCACATATATAGCAAAACAGATTTGGATCATTTACACAATCACGTTTCGTCATTTCTAAGAAACAAAACTGTTGTGTTGTACTCTCGCAGAAAAATGAGATCTCACACACTTCACGTTTACACGGCAACGAACAGCGCAAGACTGATCTCCAATTTGAAAACAACTTTTAAAATGGGATAGGTTTATTACCTCAGAAAAGTTTTCTTTGGCCTGATAAGCTGGATTGCACTTCGATATATACAGGGACCCTCTGTCAATTCTCTGATGCATTGTTTGTTTTAATAGCAATATCTAAGAGTAAATATTTCCTTCAATAAATGTTTATGGCCGGAGAAACTAAACATTTCAAGTTCGTGTTTATATATATATATATATATATATATATATATATATATAATATATATATATATAAGGCAAATGTTCCCAATTTCGCAGTATATTACGTATTAAATAAATTTTAACATGTTTATATATTTACAAAAAATATTAGCATACATCATCTAAATGGTTATATTTTCTTAATTAAGATGATGTGTACCTTGATTTTTATATGTTTATAATTTCTTAATTCCTTATAATTTTAATGAGCAATGCTACTATTCCTAATTTCGCAGTATGTGTTCCTTATTTCGAAATACCCCATTCCTAATTTCGCAGTAGTTAGTATTTTTACTAACTCTGTTGAAATTGTTTATATTATAATAGGGCAAAATTACAAAAAGGAAATTTTAAATGAAGGAAAGACATAACAAGGTTCAATTGTTATAAATATATTATTTTCATACAATTTTATTATCAGTTAATAAAATTGAACAAAATATTGATGTGCTTTAATTACAAGACATGAAACACCACCCTTGAAAGGAACTATCTACAAAACATTAAAAATTAGCAAACCAACAGAACAGCTGAATAATTTGAAGTAATTTAATTTCATGTACAAGGGCCTAACTGCAGGATATGACATAATAAAACAAATTTTATGTCATTTATGGAACAATAAGAAGAACATTAAAAAATAGGTCCCTTGTCTACAAAATTACTTACATGACTACACGATGGATAATGAGACCGGAACAGGCCACTAGGTGTTTCTCCTTGAATGCTTGATGATGGTGTTCTATACAATTTTTATTTTACAAAACAATGCAACTACCTCTGCAACAATATGAAATGTTAAAATTGGACACTTACTGAATCTAAGGCAATAAACAAAAAAAAACAGCAGACATTAAATATGTACTACCGTTAACAGGTTACACACAATCATGGATAAAAATAAAATGCAGATACGCCTATTATAATTCAATTACTAATGGTGATTCGTACAGACAAAATTCAAATAGCAAGAAGCAATGAATTCAAATAAGCTGTTGAGGGTTCCGAAAATCTCTTTGGTCGAGATCCTGCTCCAGAGTGGCGCTTCTTCTCTTTCGTCGAATGAGTTTTGCCCGGGAAACTGATATATTTTCGGGGAGACACAGTGCAAGCCCGTAACGCACTGTAAATGATCGCCACCATTGTCATCCTGCCCCCTTTACCCCGTGTATTAAATGAGGACATTTGATTGTGCTTTTTGTTAAGATAAGGGGGGAGGCACAATGTCAACATCAGATTCAAACAGACCAAACTCTAATTCTTGCATCATTTCTATGTAGGCTAGTCTCAATTCTTCATCCGAAGAGAGGAAAAATGGTTTGCCTAACCTTTCTAAACCTTGTTTTATGTCATCGCTAGAATCAGATTTTAGTTGGTCCATCAACGTATTGAATGACATTTTATACACTTTAGACACCTTATTGCTAGATCATCCTTCATGCAGAATGTTCCCTACACCTTCCGCAAGTCCTCACTCCTATATCGCTTTCTATATTTACCTCTTACTTTACCCATTTTAATCTGAAAGGGATACAATAATATTTATTTCTCTCCAGCACATTTAGTTATTGGTATTTAAATTCAGCTGTTTTGTATACCCCTGGATCCCCTCATTCCCTCCACGTATTAGGAAATGTCCTTGAAATAACAATTAAATAACTGTGCAAACCCCCTACCCCCTAAAACCCTACATACAATGCATTTTATGATATTTTGTCAAGATAGATTGGTCAACAGATGTTATCGCCAATTCTTCCATGCTCACAAGCACGTTCCGGGGATAAAAAAAATCCTGACTGAAATTAGACTATTTATGGGCTTTGAAATATTTTTTTAAATATTTTGATTGTACAACTAAATTCGTTAACCTTTCCTACATGTATGTATGCAAAAAATACATTACATTTAGTAAAATACAGTGCATAAATATCTTGTTAAATAAGCAGCTGCACAAAGAACTTCAACATTTTGAAAAAATCTGACCACCTCATACTCTTTGGGCTGGTTAATGGAAACCCCTCTAGATAGCAAAATGAAAAAAAATCCATGGTATAAAGAAGATGCTCTCCTCTTTGATCGTTAAAGAAAACTATTTCCAGGGTTCTTCAAAACTTCGTAATATTTTAAACAAAATTGTATTGCGAAATTAGGCACGTTTGCCCTATATATATATATATATATATATATATATATATGATGAATGAAGATAGATAAACATTTCCAAGAATAATCCTGTTCATTTTAAGCGGACCTAGGACAGATATAGTTAGCAGATTTTAGTAAATACGTATAAACATAATGTAAAATATAAACACCATAGTAGTTATATTATTTCACATTTTAAGTAATAGAGTTGAAACTACAAACCGTTGAGCCTTTCTAACAAACGATAAACACACTGTAATAAGAATTTTAGGGTTAATAAATTCTATCTTCAAGCCACAGTTAGTCCAAAAGCATTCAAGACTGAAAGTGTATAAAACACTGGCTCTTCCAACTCTTTTGTATGGTAGCGAAGTATGGACGTTGAAACAGAAGGATATACAGAGACTTAGATCTGCTGAAATGAGATATCTTCGGAGGACTGCAGGATACACACTACTAGATCACAAAAAAAATGAAGACATCTTAGAAGAATTACACATGGAATCTTTAGAAAACAAAATTTCTGATTATAAGTCAAGATGGATACAACATGTTCATCGAATGGAAGATCACAGAATACCCAAACTAATGTTAAGATATCAACCTGCAGGAAGAAGAAGACCAGGACGTCCACTCAAAAGACTTCTGGATGGTGTTTCTCTTGAGGCCGAAACAGGTCAACAAATGGCCTAAATTCGTGAATGTACTATGATGATGATGATGATAATATTATTACAGTACGTACATTACAAAACATAATATTTCGAATTGTAAAAAATTCTGACGTGGTACGCAAAAACGGATTTCATTTTTGCAATCAGTGTGAAATTGTGATTTAGTAACGCTCACTTATCATCATCATCATGAACAAATTCGTTTTAGGCCATGTGGCCTGTACGGTAAACCTAGCGAAGATGGTCTTGATCTTTCCACCGATGTTTTGGTCTTCCTTGGTCCCTATGTCCAGTTGGGGTATATTGGAATGCCAATTTTGGAAGTCTATTTCTCCTCAGATGATTTTTCCATTCTTGTTGGTATCTTTGTGTATCTTCATTTAAACTTGTTACTCCAAGTTTTCCTCTGATAATAGTGTTCCTTTGGTGATGCAGTCTATTAACTCCTAACAATGATCGTAAGAAGCGCATTTGGCTTACTTGAAGTTTATGAGAGTTTCTTTTATTTAAAATCCAAATTTCACTTCCGTATTTTAGAGCAGCTTTTGATGTGATGTTATGTAATCTTAGTTTTGTCTCTGTCCTCATCTGTTTACCAAAATGTCTTCGTATTACCCCATTCATTTTATTAAAAACAAAATATATGGAAAACGGTGTTATTTTACCGCTAAAGAGTCATTCTACTTCTCTCTTTTTAAGTGAATAAATCGTTAACAAATCAACGTCATGTATAATGTCAATGTATACTGGCCGATGGAGTATAATGTAAGGTTAAAAATACTTGTAGAAGTATAGAATAAAAGTAGCATTGATTTAAATGGAATTTATTTGTGTGGATTACTAACAATAAAAAAAAGAAGGAAAATCTGATTTTAAAGATCAACTTCACTAACCAACTTCTGCGAAAGTTATGGCCTATATTCTAAATTATTGATATTGTGCGCCATTCTCATTATCATTATTATTTTAATGAATGGACTAATAATGCAATTGGATATTATTGTCAGTATTGTCGTTAACATCATTAAAATGGCAGTAAGCATTGCATTCTTTGCAGGATTTATTTAAATGTAATTAGTTCTGAAAATAAACATTCTCTTAGAGTAAAATGGCAAGCTTACAAGATATAATATCTTCACTTCAAGTTAAGGAAGAGCACGTTTCACTTCAGATATTAAAGCATTGTCTTCATTTCGAGATAGAGAGGATATAGTTTCATTTGAAAATATTACAGAACTATCTTCACTTCTAGATAAAGATAAAATATCTCAACTTCAAGATAACGAGGAAACATCTTCACTTCAAGATAAAGATAGTATTAAAAAGGAAGTTAGAAAATTTCCAGTTTTCCAGAGTAAAAGAGATTTGTTAAAGATTACAAAAGATGGAATAGACAGAACACCAACATTTCTTATCTCTGATGAATATATGCCTGTAAATGAAAAACGGGCAAATGCAATTAACTTAATATTTGGAGACTCGTTAACTGAACTGCGAAGTTCGAGTGATTTGAGTGTCTCCATCTTTGATAGTATAAGTAGTATGGATATATCAGATTTACAAATAGATAAGAGAGAATTCAGAGGTCCATCAGTCCATCTTTTATATGGAACTGGTGCATTATTTTCAACCAAACGATCATTAGATTTGAGTCTTCAGATTGAAACGATTAAAAAGGCTGCAAGTGTGCAATCTGTACCTTCACAAGAATATTTTTTCGAAAGACGCGGGGAATGGCGTCGTTATCCCGAAGCTCAGCGCGTCAAATATAGATCTACAGATGTTGTTGTCATTACAGCGAGAGAAACCCCTACCTTTTTTTTGTTAGATATCCCTAACTATACGGCGTGGGTGGGAACCAAGGAAGGGTTACAGATCGAAGCAGACAACCAACATCACAGCTATATGACTGCAGGGAAGGGTCGTTTTACTAAGTACGCTTCTATCCAGACACAAACTTTCAACGCGTCTTTTAAAGATAAATGGGCTTTGAATTGGCATGTAAAGACGGAATCAAAATCAACATTCGTTAATGATTGGGTGATGTTTGACGACAAAAAGGAATTTGAAGAAATTAATAAAGAACAAGAAATAGGTTTTAAAGATTCTTTACCAGCTGTTAAAAGTGAAGTAAAAATGGATAAAAGTGAAAACAAAATGGAAATTGTTAATAAGCAGATGGCACCTGAAGAACAGTTTGCAAAAATAGTTCAAAGTAAGGCATTTCTTGATGCATGTGCAAAAATGGAAAGATTATTAGCAAGTAATGTGTATTGTGAACAACAGAAAATGTTTCGGGGACTTATGCAGCAAGATCCATTACGTATGGATGTGGAATTTAAATATACTGCCAAAATCTTATGGTCTTTCACGAGTGATTATGTTAATGGAAGAACCGTTAGCGGCGTGTGTTGGAATCCAATTAACACTGATTTAATAGCCGTGGGTTACGGGAAGTATTTCTACCATGAACATATAAATGGACTTGTATGTTGTTGGAATATAAAGAACCCTACACAACCTGAAAGAAAATTCAATTTCAAGTCGCCAGTAACAGCTGTTAACTTCTCGAAAGATAGACCAAATTTGCTCGGTTGTGGTTTTGACGATGGCATCGTTATTATATTAGATATTTCTTCGACTACTAAAACTATTATTGCTCAAAGTAATAGTGAAAGTTCTCCATCATATCAACCAGTATGGACTCTCATATGGTTTCACAGTGAGGATTACCAGAAGGGACAAGAGCAAATTATGACTTGTTGTGAAGATGGACGTATCTGCAGATATACAAGAGAGATAATGTTAAATTGCTTCACCATGATGAGGGTTAGCCGCAGGGAGGGCAAAGTGAAAGGTATTGATCAAACACGAAAATGTAGAGCGCATGATATTCCAGTGTCCCGGAATCCTGCTGCCTTGATTCTCACCAGACATCCGACCGATCCCAATATATATTACGTTGGCACTGACGAAGGTTGCATTCATAAATGTTCTATCAATTATTTACACCACCACATTGATATTTTCCAGGCTCATGCAGGTCCAGTGTATTCAATGGAATTTTCGCCTTTCTGTTCAAAATTGTTCCTTACTTGTGGTGCGGATTGGTGCGTAAGAATTTGGTGTGAAGGAATTGAGGAACCTCTTTTGACGCTGAAAGCTACTATGGAAGCAGTACAAGATGCAAGATGGAGTCCTATTAATTCTACAGTTCTTGCGAGTGTCAGTGGGAATCAGTTGCATTTCTGGGATATTAGGCGCAAGTTGCTTGTTCCTGCTTCTACTACAGTTACATCCTGTGAAAATATTAATATCTTACTTGCGTTTACAGTCTCTGGATTGAATGTAGTGGTAGGTGATAACAGTGGTGCAGTGCACATGTATGGTCTAGAGGACATGCCTTTTCCTCCATTCTATCAAGAATCTATGCTTGTTCGGGCCATAAAGAGAGCTTTAACAACTAGACCCAATTTATTGAAAGCTCTTAAAAAGATAGGAAAACCATTTTTATGATTATTTATATTTTTAATAATCAGAGTTATTTTACTATTCTAGCCCAAGCATTAGTCTTAGGGTAGTTATGAAACATATGCCACTGTAGAGCATAGCGTTCTCTAGAATCTATTTAGTGAGTTTCATTAGATATTTAATCAGTAAGGCCTATTATTCCAGAATAACAACTTTTATTTTCTTGCTCACGAACAACTATCGAAGGCTTTAAATTATTTTATATACTTTTATAGAAGACTTGTTATTTTGATTTCTGTATGAAGACTTTAAATATTTTTTTTTTCACTTTTGCGGAAGATGCTTCTTTAACTAATTAAAATAAAATTAAGTTGGTAATATTTCAATATTAATTTTCATGTTTTAAATAATTTATAAAAAAACACACACACACTATATATATATATATATATATATATATATATATATATATATTAGTTAAATATTTTTAGAGGAGTTGGGATGACAAGAATCCCTGTAGTGCAAATTAACATGAATTTACAGAGTTAAGCCTATGTATTTAGTTTTATTGACATTCACTTCCAGTGTCAGTTTCTTTTTGCACATAATTCCTTTTTGTAATTATTATTCGTAGGTGTTTAAATTCTGCCACACTTCAAAGTTTCTCTATTTTACTGATAAGTGCCCATTCCCATTTAATAATTAATGACGTGTGACCAAGTATTTAGTTCTACTAATATTTAGTCCCAGCCCCAGTTTCTTAGTGTTATTTAATATAATGTGTATGCTGACTTTTAGTATTTCCTCACTATCGCCTAATAATATGTCATCAATAGGCCTACTAACAGCTGATTAATATGTTTTAAATGTATACTCTCTTTATCCTCTAAAGATTTGCTTGCATGTTCTAGTACGAAATTGAATAGCAGAGGAGATAGTGCATCTGGTGGGAGGTTTTCCAACTTTCCGTTTGACATTGATTTTATTTAAAGTTACTTTACAGAATGGATCTGATTTATTTCTGAAAAGATGATCCAGTCGTCTTATTCTTGAGGCTTTCATAACTAAAATAGTACCATCATACAATCATAAATTCCTCATTATAGTAATAGTTTTACTAAGCTAAATTTAGTTATGGCCGCGCGGACATAAGCTCTCCATAGTCCGTATATCCTTATCCTGAAGTAATGTTTTCCAAATATTCCCTGTATAATTCATAAACCTCAAATTATAGTTAATGTTATTCTCTCAACTCATTCTTGGCCTCCCCTGCTGAGTTCTATACGTTTTCATGTCTTTCTTTCATTCCTCATTCGTGTATATGTCTCTTGGCTAACAGTGCTATAAATTGTCGTATTTTATAAATTATTTTAGTTTATTATAGGCCTACATGTTAATTTCATATAGGCCTGATTAATGCCTTACCCTAATACAAAATCTTAATCTTAATTGCTACTATTATCTATTAGCTAAGGGTCGATTACAAATTTTTGTTCTTGTAACATATTGTCTGCTTTAACCTGGTTGTTCTAACTCCATCTTTTTTTAAATTTTTCAGGAGAGCTCAATTAAGTTATGGTACTATTCGATTCACAAAATAGGACTGTTTTAAGGAAAGGGGTTTAACTCATTCTGACCACAACATTTACAAACATGAACAGAAGAGGAGTTGGAATATCATGGTTATCAAAAACTTTTTTTTTTTTTTACTGGTTGTAAGCTGGCGATATGTTGGTTGTTATAGTTTTGGTTATTTTGGTATTTTGCAAAGAATCACGTTATATGCTTATTTGTAAGGTATAATGAAATATAAACATTTACTTAAACGGGGGTTTCAATTAAGGTTAAGAACAAATTAGTGTATGAAGAATATTGTAATTCGAAACGTTTTTGCATATTGAATCCACGAAAAAATCTGACTTTGGCAAGTAAACTTTGACAGTGTGACTGTTTTTTAAATTACATCAAATTAGTATCAGATGATATGACATCCGTATTAAATTTGGTTAGGGTATTATTATTTATTTTGATGTGTGAACTATTTGAAATGTAAATCTATACAGCCTGTGTTCTGCCAAATAACTGTCATCAACAACCTTTGATTACTGACATTATGTTTAAAAATATATATATGACATGAAAAGAAACATAAACGCCTGAACGGGGATTTGAACCCGCACCTCTGAATTGATACTTCAGTGCGCTATATATATATATATATATATATATCAATGCCCATGGGATATTTTATTTCAAACAGTAAATTAAGATTTATGCATCACATATATTTAAGTTACTCTGCTCGTTCTAAGCTTCACTTTTATATAAAAGGGCTTACTGTAATATAAATAGTTTATTTTAGTTACGTAATTAGGTATATTTTTATGGTAGTGGTAATAGTTTTATTGAATTACGGTGTTATGCTTTATTTCCGTAATAAATTAACTCGCTGGCATTATCTAACCTGGAGGTTCATGGCGGCAGCGCAATCATACATCCCTATCCAGAGCTTATGTTTTTTTCAATCGTTCTCTGTACAATTCAATTGCCTCAAATCTTGGTTAAAGTTATTTTCCAATCTCATTATTGACGTACCTACTGAGAGCTTTCCCTCTGATTTTCGTACAATAAGTTTCCATGCCTCTCAGAATAGAGATGTATGGAGAGCTCATGTCCACACGACCATGAACTTCCGGGTTCGATAGTGCCAATGAGTTTGTTAATTATGGAATTTTATAGTAAGATATTGAGTCGTGTATTGACCTATGCCATTCATGACATTTATGAGCAAATAAGGCAATTAAATTAATTTGGTCTAGTGGCTTCTGACAAGGAAGAGGCTTTGGCTCAAGAATGGGCTATGCCATTATGGATTATAGATAGATAGTATGATATACACTGAGCAAAGTTGTGTCATCGTTAATAACACTGGTCTAAAAAAATTGTCTCTATATTTTACAAAAATAGTCAATTCCAACCAAATTGAGGTCAAAGAACAGGAATATGACACCAGAAAATTTTTGTTAACTCTTGGTTCAAATATATATATATATGTGTGTGTGTGTGTTGTAATGAACTTTTCCCTTTGGAATCTTACCTATTTAACTATTAACTAGAGTGTTTCTGTTCTTTTGGTTTTCATTTGTAGTTTACTCCTGGGGCTTCTCTCATGACATTCCAACAATAATCTGCAAGCATAGATGAGTTCGACTTGCCCTGATACCTTCTTTCCATTGCGGAAATGTCTAGATAGAAGCACTCTTTGTGCTCGTCACTCAATGCACCACAATTGTTTGGAAAGAAGTCGAGATGTGAGTGCAAAAAGTGGATCTTGTTTGTCATTGCAACCTAACTCATTAAAAGCTGGGTTGTAATTTTCAGCTCCTTGATTTCCCAAGAAATTGTGTACAACATTTTTGAAGGTTTCACAAGCAGCTTTCTCTTTCCCTTCAATGATTCTGTTTCCATCCTTAAACAGTTCTCGAATTTCCAGGCCAACAAAGATTTCTTCTTTGATCTTAGCATCACTGAAATATAAGAATTTTATCTACAAATATTTGAGAGCTTCTCCTTCTTGATTCACTATTTACGTATGTCGTAGCTTTATGTGTAAAGGTGGCAATAATATTTTAATATGAACAACTAAGGGAGTGTATGTATTATTATTTTTTTTCCACGCTTCATAATTTTCCTTTCAGGACAGAATTTTCACATGTAATATTATTTCCAGTCGCGGTTGTCCCACTTGCAAAAAAAGCAGAAATACTTGGTATATATTAACTGCATTCCTATTTTGATGACAATAACCTATAGACTGCTACATATCTGCTATTGATTTACTTCATATTTAATTTTTTCAAAAGTAATTTTGTGTTTTCTTAGCTCTTCTTCACATGTACAGTATGACCCACAGTAACAGGCAGCAGTGCATTTATGTTGTGAAACTTAACAGCTTTCAAGGTGTACTTAGAGGATTCAATGAAAAATCTCAAGTCTTCGGGATTATGCTCCATTATCAAAGATGCTATCAGACCATGTATACCACTGCTGACAACCAGTTTGTTTTCCATTTCGAAGAAAGGCATAGTCCGGAGTTTCAGGGTCCCCTTTCGAGGGTTCGTTGATAAATATACCGTCAAACACAAGAAATACATTAAGTCTCTTTCTCGGTATCTATATACAAACACTTTCACATTTTTCTCCAGGAGAATTCACTGCTGAAGCCTGGAGCCAAGAAGTTCCGTCTTGCTTTTTGGAAACTCCAGACCACGAATTAAATCATTAAACAAAATATGATAATTAAAATAAACCTCATAGTGTCACTTCCTTTAAATATTAAACAAAATATGGTTTATCTAAGTGTTTACAACCTATACTTGTAACAAGAAAATAATTACAAACATTATAAAATTTCCCTCTATCACAAAATTAATTCCTGTTTTTCAAGAGAATGAGAGCTAAGTAAATATTTTAAACCCTCATGTTTGTTTATTTCACATCAAAATGAATATAAATTAACTATTTTTAACTCAGATTTTGAGTGTAGACTAGTGTAATAGAAAGTTAGATCTTCTATTTATAGAATTGTTCTTTCATATCTTGGTTCTGTGTAATCAATAATCACAGGATTAGCCCTATAACATTGGCGTATAGGCTTTTATTGCTAATTGTTAGCTATTGGCGGACATTACACATTGGTTGAATTTTAGGCCTACTTAACAATCCTCTTATATGGATTATTTTCTCAGAAATCTGTAGCTTGTTTACGTACAGTATTCAAAACCATCATCATCATCATCATCGTCATCATTATAGTCCATTCACGAATTTAGGCCATTTGTTGACCTGTTTCGGCCTCAATAGAAACATTATTCAAAACCATATAATATTTTATAAAATTGCAAAATATATGTTGTCGAACGGTAAAGTTATTAATATTGTCGTAGACTGAAATAAAAAACAGTACACTCTTTAACATTCACAAGGTTTACAAGCTCCAGAATTTATTTTTATAATCGAATTTGTTCATTAAGCTAGTTTGTAAACCTCGCTGAAACACTTCTCAAGGGGAATATAGGATATATGGGATAATTAATGAAAATTGTATCTGGAGACAGATACATCAAAGAGCTCTAAAAACTATATAAAATCACCTGATACAGTTACTCCATTAAAGAAGCTAGATTGAGATGGTAGGATATGTGCAGAGAATTAAAATAAAAAAAATTAAAAAATAACAACTGATAACAAACCAGAAGGGAGATGAAAAGTTTGATGACCCAGTAGTAGAGCGATTTAAAGAAACTGGGCATCAATAACTGGCGGAGTGTGGTTAAATATGTATCAACCTGGGGGAAAATCCTAAAGGAAACCGAGGCTTTTAGTGGGCTGTAATGATAATTTGATGATGATGACTACTGCTACATTATCTAAGAAATGTGTACTTTGTTTACTTGCAGTGTTCAAAACCAAATAGTATTTTACAATATTGTAAAAAGAATATATAGTGTCGAATTGGAAAGATACGAGAAAGTTGTTGTAACAGATTATAATAAAAATTGTATATGTCCTTTCATATATTACGCAATTTCTAAAAATGCAGTAATTAAGTAAAAAATGCATCGAAATAAAACATACTTTTTTATCTACAGGGTTCTTCATTTATAACCTAACGGGCACACGGCGTTTCATCTCTCCCGAGCTCTTAATAGATTCCCCCACTACCGGCTGCCTTTGAGGGCGCGCATCTGCTAGCAGCGGCACTCGGCAGTACTGTATCGTCCAGCAATATGAACAGGCGATTGAATCTAGAGCAACGCATTTTTGCGTGTAAAAGTTATTTTCATTGTGAATCACCAAGCCGTGTTCGCACAGAGAAGGCCTACATTAAAAAAAAAAAAATCCCTGGTGAAGTGCCTCCTTCCAGATTTACAATTCACGAGATTGTGAAGAAATTCGAAACCACTGGTTCTGTGTTAAAAAAAAAACGAAAGCGTAAACGTACAGTTTTAACAGAGGAAAAGTTAGACGAAATAGGCACATGTTTTGAACGTACACCAACAAAATTCATACCAAAATTAGCACAACAAGTGGGAATTTAAGAGTCTTCTGCACATAGAGCAACTAAATTATTAAAACTCAGAATGTGTTTTCTCGATATAATATCTGTTTAACCGGGGGCGTCCGACATTTCCAGCATCTTCTATAAGATTTTTATATATGCTTCACGCGCGGAGTTTATGTAGGAGCGGTTGTGGCACACCCAACCGCGTATAGGCAAAACGCCGTGTGCCCGTTAGGTTATAAATGAAGAACCCTGTATACATATGCATACACTCCCATTTAAGCGAGGAAAATTACATCAGGCATATGTCCACCTCCATTGTCTCGGCAGGCAGTTACACGGTTTATGAAGTTTCGACGGTTATGCAGAAACAGTTAACGGTGAGCGTTATCGTGAAATGGTCAGAAACAAATTATGGCCTGCTCTGGGTGAAGTGGATACCAGGTGGATACAGACAATATGAGGTTTCAGCAGGACGGGGCTACCTGTCACACATCCTGCGCGACAATAGCCCTACTCCATGAAAAAATTCCCTCAGTCGTGGCGACTTGGAATGGCCTCCCAGATCTTGTGACCTTACTCCATGTGACTTCTTTTTATGGGATTATGTTAAGTCCAAAGTTTACGTGAACAAGCCACAAACAGTTCTCCAACTTAAGGAAGAAGTTCAACGTGCCATCAATGACATCAAAAGAGATGTCTGTGAAAGGATCTACGCGAACTTCATAGACCGTGCAACTGCCTATCGAGACAGCGGAGGTATAATTTTTCGCACTGAAATGAGGGTGTTTGTAAATGAAAATAAAAAAGATCATTTTTTATTTCGATACATTTTGATATAATTATTACATTTTTTAAAAATTGAGTAATATATGAAAGACCCTTATACATTCTTTAACACTCAAGATTTGCAAGCTCATCGACTTTGTTTTTATATAATTAAACTTGTTCATAAAGCTGCTATGTATTTTTAAGCATTTTTCTAGAGACAATCTGAAAATGCGTATTAAGCGGGAAATAATAAAATATTAGGGCTACGGTATAGAAATAAAATATTGATTTATATTGTATTCCATAAGCATTTTATTAAATACTAGGTCCAATATTGGCACTTGAGATTGATAGCACCAAAAATAAACCAAAATGTTCTCCAACTATAGGGTTTTCAAGCATTTTGGTTTCATTCGCTTGCATCCGCTTGAACACACAATGTACTTATTTAATTGCTATTATTTAATGTTTTCTTACTTGGATGACGTCATTACTATTGAATTTGCAAGTTGCTTTAATAAGAAATACTGTTTTTTTCATGTTTTCGAAGAATTCATAATTTTTCTAATATTCACAATGCGTTCTTTTTTTACGCTAATCGTACTACACAATCTCGTACAATAACTTCAATAGACATCTAGAAAGTGACAACTATTAGGTCAGACACTAAAAAATTCCAGACATTACTCAAATAAAGAAATTGCATGTGTGTATTAGAGAGAGAGAGAGAGAGAGAGAGAGAGAGAGAGAGAGAGAGAGAGAGAGAGAGAGAGAGAGAGAGAGAGAGAGAGAGAGAGAGAGAGAGAAGAGAGAGAGAGGAGAGAGAGAGAGTCAAATTCAAACGTGGTATAAATAAGATCTGACATCTGGTCAAAACACTCCCATGTTAGCTTTCCTTTTCTCTTAATATTTGAGACAATGTAGGTTTTATTCGTTAGTATTCGTAGAGTGAGGAAGCGTCTATCAATAATTTAATTAATCAATTGTGTTGGTGTTTACTTGATGAAAATCCATATTTATTAATTATTCATGTTTTGACTGAAACTAGAAAGATAGGTGTATCAAGGAACAAGAATATTAAGTTTTGGACTAAATCGAAAATACGAATGAAAGCTTTACAACCGAATATTTTATAAGGAGTTGTAGGGACCGACAAAATACCCTATTGCTCTGGATAGCATAAAAAGTGAAAAAGTGGGCGCAGTCTTATTGAGGCCTCTCTCTCTCTCTCTCTCTCTCTCTCTCTCTCTCTCTCTCTCTCTCTCAATATAATATATATATATTTTTTTTTTTGCCTAGCACATACACAATATGACCTTAATATTAAACTCCTCACCACAGAACATGTTCATAATTTTAAGACATCCCATTTTACCACCAAAGAATATTATCTGTTGAAAAAAGTTATGTTTTAAAGAATATGGAAGGCAAAATGTCTGCCTGAAATTTTAGTCTACCATTACTGTCCAATCCAAAGAAATTATAGGCCTAATTATTATTTACAGTCAAAATGATCATATCAAGATTCTTATATAGGCTTTTTTTTTGTCTAATGCCACAGGTTGTCTTTTAAGATATTTCTGGGTTTCTCCCCTGACATTGGCGTAATTGTAACCCACTTCTGAAGTGGGAGTTACGTTACCCCGATCATATGATGGGTGATAAATAATAATGAAGCGCCAAGAGAGTTCTTAAATTAAATTCCAGACCATGGACAGTCGTAGGAATAATTCCCTTTAATGAAAAAATCCTATGGTTTGATCGGGAATCGAACCCGGGACCTCATAAACAGTAGTCAAGAACGCTGACCACTAGCCCATGAGGCTGGTCATTCTTATATAGGTTGTGGCTACATTTCTGTCTAGTCTACCAAGTTCGGTGTTTTTGCCCTAGAGATACCTGGCTTACCACCGATCGGAGTCCATTCTCAGTGTATCCGGTCTAATGATCGATATTTTAACTTCGTTGAGAGCTCCAACTATACATACGTCTTTCATGGGTTTTGCTTTCAATCACTTGTATCCTCAAGAACACGCAAATATTTAATTGTTATTATTTAATATTTTCTTAATGTAGATGACTCCATTACTATTGAATTTGCCAGTTGTTTTAACCCGAAGTATTGTTTTTGTTATATTTTCGAAGAATTTCCATTTTTTCTAATTTGCACAGAGCACCCTTTTTTTACACTCATTGTACTACACAGTCTCATACAATCACTTCAGCAAACACCTAAAGTCTGTGAGTTTTAACTTGACACAAGCACATAATTGGACACAGAGGTGGGTAAGGCCGACCGGGCCGTCATCTGAACATTCAGGTCTTTATGTGTCAACTGCTGAGAGCTGATGCAATAAAAGGTAAACATGAAAGTAAGGCTCCTTTTGATGAGATGACGGTCGGGTCGACTCAAATCACCCCTCTATCCTTAGGCCTAAACCCTAGCAGGTACTTGTATGTTGTACCAAGTTAAAACTCACACACTTTAGAAAGTGACAACCAATATGTCAGACACTAAAGTATCAGAAATTACTCAAATAAAGAAATTGTGTGTGTGTGAAAAAAAAAAGAGAGAGAGAGAGAGAGAGAGAGAGAGAGAGAGAGAGAGAGAGAGAGTCTGAGTCAAACAAGGCATAAATAAAATCTGACATCTGGTTACAACATTCCCACGTTAGCTTTCCTTTTCTCTTAGTATTTGAGACATAATATAAGTTTTGTTCGTTAGTATTCGTAGACTGAGGAAATGCCTATCAATTCATATTTTGACTGAAACTAGGAAGTTGGGGGTGTCAAGGAACACGACTATTAAATTTGGACTGAATCGAAACTAATTAACTCATTGGCACTATCGAATTCTTAGGTTCATGGCCGCGCGGACATAAGCTCTCCACACATCCATATCCTAAGCTAATGTTTTCCATTCACCCCCTGTATAACCCACTTCCCTCAAATCATGGTTAATGTTATTCTCCCACCTCATTCTTGGTCTACCAACTGGACGTTTTCCCTCTAGTTTTCTTACAATAAGCTTCCATGCTCCCCTTTCCATTCCCCATTCGTGCCACGTGTCCTGCCATCACAGTCTACAAGATTTAACTGTTCTTATTATATATGGTTTCCTATAAAGATCACGTAGTTCACTGTTAAGTAGTCTTCTCCGTTCGCCTGTCTGTTCATCTCTCTTTGGTCCAAAAATTTCCCTAAGAACTTTATTCTCAAATATTCGTAACCTTTTCTCCTCCTTATAGTAAGAGTCTACGTTTCTCATCCATATAATGTAACTGGGAGAATCAATTTTTTAAATATATTTTCAGTTTAACGTTTTTTTGAGAGAAGTTGGGACGATAAGAATCCCTGTAATGCATTTCCATAATTGAGCCTATGTTTAATTTCTTTGTGCATCTCATTCCTATTTGTAATTATTGTTCTTAGGTACTTGAATTCAGTCACTTCTTCAAAATTTCCCTCATCTGTCATTAATTGTCAATTTTCATTACATAATTCTATGTGTGAACATACTATATTTAGCTTTATTGAGTTTACTTCCAGTCCCAATTTCTTAGCGTTACTCAATATTGTGTGCGTGTTGGCCTTTAGTATATCCTCACTATCGCCTAATAATGCTACAACATCAGCATAAACTAATAGCTTATTAATACCATTGAGTTGTAGGCCTTCTTCATCCTCTAAAGATTTGATGGTATGCTCTAGTACAAAATTGAATAGTAGAGGAGATAGTGCATCTCCTCCGAAAACTGCCTACACGCTCCCCACTCTTTGTGCCATTTAGACACATTCGAAATTGAATCTAAAATATTAATGATAAACGCATATTAGGCCTATACGGGATTTGAGCTAAATAATTAAACATTTTATAAGGCATTGTAGGGACCGACAAAATATATATTGCTCGGAATAGCATAAAAAGTGAGCAAGTCTTATCGAGGTTTAATTTACTCTCTCTCTCTCTCTCTCTCTCTCTCTCTCTCTCTCTCTCTATATATATATATATATATATATATATATATATCTTATGGCCATAATATTAAATCTATCAGGGAACATAGAACATGCTCATAATTTTAGATATTCTCTTTCGACACTAAAGTATAAGTTATTGAAAAATAATATTGAAAGCAAAATGTATGTCTGGAATTGTCGTTTTCCATTACTGTCCAATGCCAAATAAACTATAATTTTATTTACAGTCTCATTAACTTCAATTATCATACCGCGATTTTTATGTAGGTCATGGCTACGTTTCTGTTTAGTCGTCAACTTCGGTGTTATCTGCTGTCCTAGAGATACCTGGCGTACCACCAATCGGAGTCCTGTCTCAATGTATGATATCCGATTAATGAACGGAAATTTTAACCTCGTTAAGAGATTCTTTCTGTCTATGCTTCACTGAATATCACAGCATCTGGACTCTACACCTATCGAAAACACCATACTGTATATCTGGGTGGACATTTCAATTCTTACTTGACAGATGGCAATTTACAGTTGATGGAACAATCTGATATTTTTTGTAAACAAGATTACTCTTCTGTTTTAATTAATTTCTTCAGGCACAAGGTTATGAGAATTTGGGTTTTTCAGGGGTATTGTGGCCTGAATTTTCTGGTATTTGCCATATAGTTGAGGAAACCCCTGAAAAATCTCAACCACAAAAATAAAACCGACCGGGAATCGATTCTAGCCCCTCTGCGTGAGAGGTAACGATGTTACCCCTACCAAAGGATTGTTAGAGCCAATGTTTGCTAATTTTGTTTTTTTTAATGTCTCGACATTCCTGGTTTCTCTCCTGGCATGGCGTACTTGTAACCCACTTCTGAAGTTGGGGCGCCTGGAAGGCGGGGTTACGTTGCCCGATGATATGATGGGTGATGATGATAATGGTGCGCCAGGAGAGTCCCTAATCCTAAACTTAACCTAAGATGAATATGAATGATGATGATTGCGATGGCCATATGATTTCGGGGACCGTTTGGGCCTTAAAATTTTCCTGACATTTGTCTTACAGGTGAGGAAAAACCCCGATAAAAACCTCACCCAGAAAAACTGCCCCGACCGGGGATCGAATCCGGGCCCGTTGCGTGACAAGGCAGCACGCTACCCCGAGACCACAGCGGTGGACTGTTTGCTAAATATAATACAGTTAATTCTACTTTAGTACTTATGGTTTTTACACAATGCTTGATACGTGTTACAGGAAACGATTATTTATAGGAGGAACACATGTCCGAAAATACGCGGTTTGGCTGCTACGGGGACTCTAAGTTAGTTATTTCTCCGAACATTATCATAATCATCATTATCACATTTATTTATTTATTTA
Organism: Diploptera punctata; assembly: GCA_030220185.1. NCBI lineage: Eukaryota > Metazoa > Arthropoda > Insecta > Blattodea > Blaberidae > Diploptera > Diploptera punctata. The sequence continues at coordinate 1,233,858 of JASPKZ010002300.1, read as the reverse complement.
GCCTGGTGGAGTTAAGGCCATGTGGCTTTCTCGCGCCGTAGCCGAGCGGTTAAGGTAGGAAGCCTTGGCGCAGAGCTACGGGACTTGCGCTGGTTCGAGTCTCCATGGGGGAAGAAATTTTCTCATGGTATTTCGGCCAGTATGGGACCGGTGCCCACCCAGCATCGTGAGGCAATTGGGTAGCTACAATAAGTAGCGGCTCCAGGTTGAGGAACCAGCTATAACGGCTGGGGGACTCGACATGCTAACCACATGTCACCCCTACACTGGCTGTTGATCATCTACCTCTGTGATTGACACATGTGGATGTGAAGGGCCAGCAGCCGGCTGGTAAAAGGGCAACCGCTGAAAAGTGGAAAGACCCTCAATCGGAATCGGCCTTCTCTTCCACTCACCAGGACAAACATATATTACGTCAGAATAACAATCACAATAACTCTAATATTAAATACTAAATGAAGATTTGATCAATAAGATAATATCTATTATATTACGATCTATAATACAACCAGTTAATGGTAGTTAAGATTAAGACTAAAACTAATAATAAAATGTATTCAAGCAAGATATATTAAATTGTTGGTAGAGTGTCCCTGTCTAATGTATATAAAAAATAAAGAAAAAATAATGATATATAGAAAACTAATTTTATGGTTATACAATATTTAAACAAATTAAAATATTTGTTAATCTTAATATTATTTTCATAAATCATTTAATTTATTAATTGTTAAACGAATACTATCAGTGAGGTGTATAAGTTAGTTTGTTATTAAATAATTATTTAGTTTATTTTTGAAGGTTGTTATAAGTTTAACAGTCTCTGACATAGAGTGGAAGGGAATTCCATGTTTTGGGCAAGTGAGGCTGTAAAATATAATGAATAATACACAGTGTGATGAGGAGGGATATAAAGGATAATGTGCTGATGGGATCGAGTGTCAAGGTTATGTGTATCGGATAGTCTGATGAAGCGGCGTGATAAATAATTAGGCGATGATGTGTGAAGTATCTTATAGAGAAGGGATAGGGAATGGACAGGACAGTCCTACGATCCCTTAGAGACGAAGCCACGATAATTGTTCCAGGAACGGTGTAACATGGTCAAATTTGCGAATACCACAAATAAAACGTGCGCAAGAATTATGAACACGTTGAAGTCTTTGAGTGAAAATAGTATTTAAGTCTGTGAAAAGAGTATCATAATAATCAAAATGGGGCATTGCAAGCGTTTTACTAACATTTTCCTGAGAGCGAATGACAAACATTTATAAATATTCGCCGTGCTTAGTATACATTTGTGTGGATGATGTATTTCGTCTTAATGTTGTGTTGTCTCGGAGGAGGCCCTGACATTGAGCGGGGACGTCCTCCATGCCCTTGTGAGGTCAAAAAAGTATGTGTATGATCAATAGTTTACAATCTCTCTCCAGAGAGGTAGTACCACTGTAAGGCCCGTGTAGCTTGTAAAATGCCTCTATAAGGTGAGAGGTTAAACTAAGTTAATGGAATGGAATATAGTAAATAATCTTAATTAGCGTGTGAAATTATATTTACAACGATGATTGTATTAAAGAATTGAAATAAATTATTTCGATTTTTCATTTCCTTTTGAGAGCTTATATCCATCATAAAACTTTGAAGTTATTGCCTTAGGCTGGATACCTATAGATAGGGAGCAGGAACTCTGAACTACATTATAGAGGGATACAGTGGCGTGTCTCCCTGATTAATAATTATTAATAATTATTATATTATTATTATATATTATTATTATTATTATTATTATTATTATTATTATTATTATTATTATTATTATTATATGTGGCACCATAAAACGAAGTCTCAAAGAAAACAGAAAGGAGACACTGTTAAAATTTTATAAAACAATGGCGGTTCCAACACTACTATATGGATCGGAACACTGGGTCTCAACCAAAAACTAGGAACGAAAAATAGAAATGTCAGAAATTATGTTTCTGAGGAGTGTGGCTGGCTATACAATAACATATCGAAAACGAAATGAAAATAGGCTATACGAAGAGAACTAAATATATTTAAACTATTAGATAGAATTACACAATACAGAGATGAATGGATGGACCATATCAATAGAATGGATAATAATAAAATTCCGAAACAGATTCTTCATTACAAACCACTAGGACGAAGAAATGTTGGAAGACCCAGTAAAAGATGGAAATTCTAACATGAGTAATAATGCTTTATTTTAGCTGGCAGAATTAAGGGCACAGGGCCTTCTCTTCCACGCAACCAGCAAATAGTAAAATTATACAAAAATTACCGGTATATATTCATTACAATTTTAAGATATTATTAAAATATAGACTTAAACAAAAGACAATGGTGATGTGATCCAATACTAGCTAATACTAACAAAAACATGGAATATAATAAAATTAAAATAATATAAAATAAAGTAAATAAAGCTTCCTAGATATTATTTTCAAAATTATGAATATAATGTTTTCATTGTGTCAAACCTAAGATATCAGTTAATTTGGATTTAAATAATGATAGTGATTGGCAGTCCCTGACAGGACTGGGAAGTGAGTTGCATGCTCTAGTCATAAATATTGTGTAAGATTCAGAGTATAGGCCTAGACATGTCCTGTGCTATGGTATCAAAAGTAAAGAGTCTTGTAATCTTGTTCTAAATTGTGATGAGCCGATAAATTTTGAAAACGCGTTGATAAATAACTTGGTAAATATGTGTGCAGGATTTGGAATTGTAAAGCATGTGAATGTGAAGTTCTTCTGTCATTTAGACGTAGCCATGATAAGGCCTGAAATGAAGGAGACACGTGGTCATAACGACGGAGATTGAATACAAATCGAATGCACGTATTATTAGCACGCTGTAGTCTGTTAGATAGATCAGTTGTCAGGTTAGTCAGTAATATGTCGCAGTGGTCGAAGTGTGACATTATAAGTCTGTACAAGTATTTGTTTTAATTTCGTGGGAAATAAGTTTTTACCTATTTAGGGAGTAAAGAATTGAGAACACTTTTTTGCAGGTATAATTCACCTGGATTTTCCAGTATAGGTGTAGGTCCATATAGATGCCCAGATTTTTTATTACTGAACTGTAGGGGATGTTTTTGTCATTTAGGAGAATGGTAGGGATATTTTCATAATTTATAATGCTTTGGATTCGTCGATGTCCTATAATTATGCTTAAATTTATGTTTAACGGTATGCCAGAACAAGCGCCGAAGTCAGTACAGCAGGGCAAGGTACGCACACACACACACACACACACACACACACCTGCTCGTATCTAGACCCAAAGTGGAGATAAAATCCACTACCCGTCTAACCAGAACCGCCGAAGTGAAATGTATATATAATCTCTACTTACCACGCCATGGCGAAGAGAAATAAATAAACTATTTCAATTTCCCAAATCAAAGGATAGTCTACAGGATATTTTATATATTTCTCTCGGAAGCAGAATATTAACTTGTAAAGGCGATCTTGATTTTTCCTGACGCGTGAATATCCACGTTTTGTATTAAGATTGATGGAAAGATTAACTTTTACCGTGAAGCATATTGGCATTGTCAAATGTGAGATGAATGGGAAATTAAATGCTAGGTTATTTGCACGATATACTGTGATGGGTTATGGTTCTAGATCAGTATCAGTGATGGGATGGTGGACGGGGGAAGAGAGAAGGTGGATGATGAAGGAGGGAGAATTCTTATGCGAAAACCAGACTGGTTAGTTAGGTGACGCACAGGAGAAGGTGACAAACGGGCATCCGCGCGGCAGCAGAATCAAGCAGCAGTGGTGGTGGAAGTATTGTGGTGTTTTGCAGATTACCTCTCGAGGCAACATGCAATCACGCCGATGTTATTGCAACGGCCAGCAGAGGGAGGAACTATCACTTTTATTCCAAAGTGACAATTTTTAAATATTTCGTTTTTATCTTCCGTTACGTTGTGGATCGACTTCCCCAGGAAGCACGTGATCAAGAATGGAACGACATTAATTCTGTAATACCAAACACACATTTATAGGAATTTTAGGTGAGTTTTCTGTGCACTGTGTTGTGATGATTAGAATGGTGGGTACATGAGATGCAGTGAACTGCAACAACTTGAGTGCATTGCCCACTGAGCACGAACAGGCTACTCCGGTCTCATGGAGCATCTAACTGTCTCTTTCTATAACTAGTCTTTGCTCTTTTCTTTTCGCGACTGTGTTCCAAACATCTTATGTCTTTTATTTGCAACTCATTGACCGTCAGTATCCATATTAAGATTCGATGTATTAGTGAACTGTTTTGTACGGGGCCTTTCTCCTCCTTCGTGTTGCATGCAGCCATGCAAGTCAAAAAGGATTCTAATCTTCTATCTCTTACACTTCGACTGTTCTTTACAGTTCTTTAACTGGTATCACTTTGTTTACAAGGTCACACAATATAAGCAAAGGTGTGATTTTTAGTTGAAGGTTATGATGCAGTTTTCATACAGTATTTTATACTATTTAATGTTAATATTCTGCATTATTCTAATATCGTCGTTTAATTTAAGCCCTATCTTAAGAAAAAAATGGTTTTATGTAATATTTGAATTATACTGTTTATTTACATCTTGCTCCATTACATAAATTACAATATTTCTTGAATGGTATTTACAATATTAATTTGTATATGTTTAAATATTTGTACGTAATGTAATGCAATATTTTACACATGTTACCCAGCCAAAACATTACGCATATCCCAGTTTAACCTCCTGTATCATATATGATACCTTCGGTGATTAATTTTTTCTCGCTTTGAATAATTCTAACTCACTGTGACCGGTGATATTATATTTGTTGTTACCATTAGAATTTAAAAATAAACTTGATTATGACCAAAGGTATGATACCATGGATAAAACCCCCTTAAATACCTCCCTTGTCCCCTAAAAATATAAAAATAGATTCATTTTTGTTTGATGAAAACGTATGTTATTTTGACCCCTAAGAACCTATTAAACGCGAAAATAAAATTATAATTAACAAAATCTCAATTTGAGGACCCCTATAAAAGCCCCCCAAACATCTTTAAACCCACAATTTTTTTTATTTGACTCCCTAGAAACCCCTTAAGTACAAAAATGAGTACATACCTAGTTAAACTTTTCTTCGGGACGCAAGAGGGTTAACATTGAGCTATTATAAAATAAAATAAGTTAAAATATACCTTCTTAGGTAAAATCCGTCGTCCTCAACTTATAAAATGTGTAACCTTTATGCCTGTAGGCCTTTCAGGACATCCGTCCCATCTTCAGCAGTTCGTTCTTCGCTACAGCATCCAGTATGGTGTTTGATGCTACTGGTCCTAATGTGGCTATGTCGTGATTACACATTTTATAAGTTGAGGACGACGGATTTTACCTAAGAAGGTATATTTTAACTTATTTTATTTTATGACTCTTCACCTCAACGGTTTTAACAATGAATTTTATTAGTATTGAGCTATTACTAATTTAACTATTGAGTTTTTTTTTATTATCGTCCTACTGCTTCTAAAACTCGTAGACTCTTCAATACTATTTTATGCAATCCTAATATCCTATATCGTCGGAGTGTGAAAAAGGAGCATGTTTCAATATTTTTACACTCACTACCTTCTTAAGATATTTCACAGAACCATAGAAAGGGGTTATGTTAAACTTGTATGTAAGTTTGATTCATATTTACTGTGCAACTATGAAAGCAAACTGGAATTATTCGGGTAAGATTAATTATTCTGCTGCTATTAAAAAAGTCCATCAAGTAGGAACTTCGTTAACTAAGCTATTTCCTCTGCAAGTCGAATTTATTGTCCGATTCTGCTGGTTTACAGAATGTCTCTTTCTTTTGTTCATTAAATAGTATATATCCAGCTACGTTGCGAGAAAAAACAAACATTACGGATGATAGAACGATTTTTAAATTTCGAGTTTCAGGTAAACCTCCATCATAATAATATAAGTTTACGGTTGTTTATAGAATAGTACATTTATTTTTTACTGCAATGGCATATACCGAATTTCATTGCAAAAAATAAAATAAAAACATTTTGTATCTGATAAACTCGCACTCCCAATGGTCCAATTTTGCTGATTTACAAACTTGGCATTACGTTTCTTAATTGATTGACATATGGCGAGTTTGGTTCTGAAAAAAAAATATTGTGGTCCCTAGAGTGTTAATACACACACACACACACACACACACACACACACACACACACCTACATACAAATTTGCATTTTAGTCATCATTTTTCGGGTTTACTTGGTAGGATCAATGAAGATTTGTAAATATTTTTCAAAAATATTTTATGAGAAAAACTTCAATACATTCCTACGGAATTAGCTAAAATTGCAATTATACAAAGCATTCATTGCTAATAAGGCACCGGGCACAGATAATATTTCCCAGAGTTAATTAAGTTTGCTGGTAGAAATTTGAAACACATATTATATATAGGCCTACTAATAAAGGATATTTGGAAAGAAAACAAAATGCCAGACCAATGAAAAGGAGGATTCATTTTTCTTATTTACAAGAAAGGCGATAAATTATTATGCTCTAACTATAGACCTATTACGCTTCTAAATATAGCTTATAAAGTTTTACTGTATCATTAAATAAAAGACTGATTGAAATAACACACAATAAATTAGAAGATTATCGAATGGGATTCCGTGAAAATAGATCCACGAAAGATAATATTTTTGTAATAAGGCAAATATTTGAGAAATGTTATGAATATAAGATAGATTTACATAATATTTACATTTACATAATACATAGATTTTAAATATATTTATAGATTATACTCAGGCATTTGATTCTGTTAATAGAAGAAAAAAAATTTGATTGTCTAAATTTTATAATGTGCCTCAAAAACTGATTCAATTAATATCATTGACCTTAACTGATATGACTGCAAGAGTCCAAATAAACAACAATATTAGTGAAAGTTTTATAATTCAAACAGGAGTAAAACAAGGATATCCATTATCAGCCACTTTCTTTGGTATTATAAGTGATTATATATTTAAGCGTATGGAATTAAGAGGAAATATTTCAACTAAACTTAAACAATGTATATCATATGCATGTGATAACAGCAATAACAAAACAAACACTAATATAAACTTTCATAAAACTTAAAGAGGAATCGAAGCAATTTGGATTGGTAATAAATACAAATAAAACAGAATACCTAAAATGTGATAACTTCAATATATATATATAGAGGATCTACAAATATATAATATAAATTTGATTTATCTCTCAATGAGAAGTGTTAAATTAATAATATAAACATAAATAGATAATAGTCAAATTAAATCAGTGTCAGCATTTAAGTATATGGGTACAATAGTGAATGGACACAATTCATTGGAAGAAGAAGAAGAAGAAGAAGAAGAAGAAGAAAAAAACAAAGATTTGCAAATTGAAATAAGGCGTACTATGCACATTTAACATTATTTAAAAGTAAAATAATACCTAAATCTGCTAAACTAAGATTATACAAAACACTAATAAGACCAATAGTGCAAGTGAAACTTGGACTCTCAAAGAAACAATCAAACAAAAATTGTTGGTTTTCGAAAGAAAGATACTTAGAACAAATTATAGGACCAGACCAAACTTGGAAAATGAAAACAAATAGTGAATTAAATAATATAATTAAAAATCAAAATATAATGAATCATATCAGATCTCCTAGGATTGGATGATTTGGTCATCTGATAAGAATGAATTAACAGAGATTAGCTAGAATACTATATGAAAGGAAGCCTACAGGACCTAGAGCTGTTGGTAGACCTGAGATGAGGTGGCAGGACGATGTTTGGGAGGATCTGAAGAAGATGAGGGTGACAAACCTGAAATTGACAGACGATAGAACAGTCCGGAGGAAGATTATTGAGAAGGCCAAAACATTCAATTTTGAAGTTGTAGTGCCTTAAGATGATGATAATTCATTGCTAATGAAAGCAATTACAAATGTGTGTAAATACTTTACAATATTTTATGGATATTACTGTCGTTATATTAAAGGAGGTTTACATCGACAATCTTATAATCACGCTTAGGATTTTTAGGTGACATTGTCATGATAAAAAAGGCTAGGAAGTAAGGTGCTAACAACAAGGTGCTCTTTGTTTTATAGTTTTTATCTGTCATTTATTAAAAATAGAAAGTGTACATAAAGAAAACCCTAGAACTCGTAAAAGAAAGGAGTTTTTTTACAGCTGTGATCTAATTGTAACATCGTTGCCTCAGATGCAGCGTGCCCAAGTTCGATCTCAGTCTGGACAAATTTCCTGTGTGAGAGATTTTTTCGGAGTTTTTCCTCAGGTATAAACTTAAGGAAAGCTTCAAGATTCAAACTATCTCCAAATACCATCTGACCATCACAATTATCCATCATATTGACCTTGTTTAGTTTGAATGTATGAGCTAATAGCGTGCCTCGTCTTAAATGTCCGTGTTGTCTCAGAGGTGGCCCAGCTGATCACTTATTCAGGAAGGTCATCCATGTCCTCTTGTGGTATAAAAAAAGGTGTGTGATCAAGAGTTTAAAATCCTCTCCCGACAGGTCGTACCTCTGTAAGGGCTTGATGGCATAGAGCATATAAATGTACGTAGGCTACAAAGGGAGGTTAAAAACTAAGATATAGAAAGAAAGAAAAATACCTTTTTTTATCAAATAGACCCCTATAAATATTGATGCCTCGAAGTAGAAATGTGTTGTAGGATACGATTTCACATTTGTTTCTCATCCAATATGATTCTTGAATCACAAACAGTGCATCATATAATGGTTCTATCCTTTCGATGAAATCTTGTTTGAACGTCTGAGACAGATCCACCTTTGGAATGGTGAACATAAACTTGTTATGCAGCAAGCAATTTAGATTCAGAAACGTAAGTAAATTGAGGAAAAAATCAGTTTAGCTTGCATTTAAATTTCAATCTAAATAAAACTCAGTGCTGAGTTGTTAAAAATTATAATCTTCAAATTCACTGTTATTGATTCCAGTTAATGAAAATTGTCTATTGTTATAAATGTGCTGCATTTAAATTTTGTTCAGTCCTGTGTTCTCTGAAAACAGACAGGTTCACTACTCCCATGTTCATGGCAAACTGAGGAGAAGTTAATTTAATATTGACTCATGTCTCAAATGGGAGTCAATGACCAATCACATTTCAATGTTTTTTTTATTTGCAACCAATCACAGTCTTTTTCACCTCGATTTTATCAGTTTAATTTTATCACTTTATAATCAAGCTCTTCCTTTTTAACATTCTGAACAGGTCACATCATATTTTGCAGTGACTACAAGTGGCTACCAGATTGTATATATAGAGCACGAATGTTAACACATAGTGCTTGCGGGATATAGTATAAAATTGATCATATAACAAAAAAATAAACCACTGTTAGCACTTTCTGAAACGAATTATTTCCCAGGAAATAACGCAGAAAAATATAATTGACATATTTACATCATAGGACATCAGCAATTAATTAATACCTATAATGTTGGTTATAAATTTCTACACTAGGGTGCATTCTTACAATATTGCGATCCTTTGGCAATAAATAATATGATCTGGTTGCAGTGATGAACAAATTAAGCGTAACAATCGTTTCTCATTGTTTTCAAACATCGCCGTTTACATGAACTATATAAACATTTTAAAATAACTATATTTAAATAATGATTTGTGAGTAAACAGCTTAATTTTATTCGTTAAATAGTCTTAACAAATGCCACTCTTGATTTTCAAATTCTCTAGATAAATTCACTCCTCACTTCGTGAGTCGTGAATTTATCGATAATTTGGAAATCACTCGTGGCATTACTTATGATTATTTAACTCATGCCCCAAATGGGAGTCAATTACCAATCACGTTACAATGATTTTTTATTTACAACCAATCACAGTCGTGTTTCGCCTAGAATTTACTAACTAAAGTTTATCATAATAAAGAAAGCACCTCCTTTTTAACATTCTGAATAGGTCATAGCTTTATTTTGCAGTGACTGACTCACTAAAAAATACGGCTACCAGATTGTATATATAGTGCATTAATGTCAACACATACCGCATGCGGGAGTTAATATAAAAACATTTGTAGCAATTGATTATACCACCAAAAAAAACACTGTTTGCACTTTCTTAAATGTATTTTTTCCCAGAAAAATATAATTGTCATATTTACATCATAGGACACCAGAAATGAATTAATATACAGTTTGATGTGTTTCATTTTTTCTCCACTAGAGTGCATCCTTACAATATTGCGTTCCTTTGGCAATAAATAATATGATCTGGTTGCAGTGACGAACAAAAGAAGCAAATGAAGCGTACCGATCGTTTCTCATTTGTTTTCAAACATTGCCGTTTACATTAAATATATAAATATTTTAAAATAAGTATATTTAAATAATGATTTGTGAGTAAACAGCTTAATTTTATTCGTTAAATAGTCCTAACAAATGCCACTCTTGATTTCCAAATTCTCTAGATAAATTAACTCGTGGCATTACTTATGAGTATTTAACTGATGCCCCAAATGGGAGTCAATGCCCAATCACGTTACAATGATTTTTTATTTACAACCAATCACAGTCGTGTTTCACCTCGCTTTTTATCGATTTCTCTTTATCAGCTCCTGCTTTTGTGATAAAGAAAGCTCCTCCTTTTTAATGTTCTGAACAGGTGAAAGCATTATTTTTCTCCAACAAATACATTGAATATAGCAAATAATGACAAGATTCCTTATTTACTGAGTTGCTTACTAAAAAAATAAATGAATAACCCGTAATGTTGATTATGATATATAGTTTGATGTGTTTCATTATTTCTCCACTTGGGTGCGATCTTATTTGGCAATAATAATATGATCAAGGTGCAGTTAATGAACATAACCTCACATTTCTGATTTGTTTACAAACATCGCCGTGTACATTAAATATATAAATATTTTAAAACAACTATAGTTAAACAATGATTTGTGAGTAAACAGCTTAATTTTATTCGTTAAATAGTCCTAACAAATGCCACTCTTGATTTCCAAATTCTCTAGATAAATTCACTCCTCACTTCGTGAGTCGTGAATTTATCGATAATTTGGAAATCACTCGTGGCATTACTTATGATAAATACAATTTAATATACACTGAACATTGTAAAGTAAATTAAATGGCAGAATTCGCTACATAAAATATTAAAAAAAGGAACACAAAAAGCTCAGAATAGGAGAGGTAAGGGGATTATAGACTGTACCAGTTACAATGGAGGTCTACTGTTATTGTTCCAAAAGTCTGTATTCTCTTTTTATTGTAAAAAATGCAGAAATATTTTCTAGTAAAGAAGTAATTGCCGACAGCGGCGTTATAAGTTATTTGAGGGTGTGTGAAGAAAGATGAATATATAACTGTTAAGTTTATTGCCTGGTCTTGCGCTATGCAGTTTAAAGTCGGAAGGGAGGATATCAGGTAGCAAAGACAGATGTTACGGTCTAGGCGATTACGCAAGTCTCCAAGGTTAAAATTTAGTGAAAAATACGTCTAGGGGGAGATGCAAACAATAATTTATTGCTTTTAAGAAATTTAAAAAATGAATTATATATATATATCATCGGTTGATTAATGTCTTTGACATCGTCCAAATCCTAATAGCCAATTTTGTCGGTCCATCCAATCTCTGGTAGTAGATGTTTCTCCTTCATGTATAAATATATTCCCTGACTCCAGGAGGTTTTAGGTCTTCCTCTGCCTCGTCTTCCCTCAGGTTTCCATTTCAAAACAGATTTTGGTAGTCGATCCTCTTCCATTCGCTGGACATGTCCGTACCATCTTAATTGCTGAGTTTTAATATAATCTAAAATAGTGTCTTCAATCTTCATGTTCTCCCTTATAACTGAGTTCCTATTTTTTTTTCTTCTTGAAATGCTTGTGGCCCTTCGTATAAAATCCACAATATTCCATTTTATCCCACAATATTCCATTGAGGCAAGCAATTGCAAACTTTTCTTTATTATATATATATATATATATATATATAACCTCCAAAAACATAGCGGACAGCTAGAAATATTATTGACCTCGAGGAACTTGGAAAGGAAGATAGTCCTGTAAAAGGCAACGCCCTAAATTTAGTAGGCCTATATCGACTTGCACATGTAACCTATAGAGGTGTGTCAAAATATTTATTTTATCCAATGAAAATTTTGTATAAAAATTGAAATGGCGACGGAAAAATAAGCCAAATCCACGACTTTCTTAAATATTTAATATAAAATGTTATGAAGTTAAAAATCAAAGCAAGTGGGGCGAGTGCCCTATCCGAAGTACAAAGCAAGTGGGGCGACTGCTCCTATCCGAAGTACAAAGCAAGAGGAGCGAGTGCTCCCATATAGTCAATAGTCAAGCAAGAGGGGCGAATGCTCCCCGATAATCAAAGTGAGTGGAGCGAGTGTTCCCATTAGTCGTGAGTTTGGCCGTTTCCGAGCCAGGTTTTTAGAGCAAAGTGTATATCTTACTATTGGGGGAAAAGAAAATTAATAAAATCCTTCTATCATGTCGCCTAAAATTAGTTTTATCACTAATTACCTTATATAGCTCCTTATCTATCACCGGCTAAAATCATAAAGTTCAGCCCGACCCTAGAGAAACATCGAGGAACTCATAGCTCGCGCGCCCACATAAAGTTCAGTTTTTTTTCTGTTACAAGACAATGCGACAAAAAGAACTAAAGGTCACAAAAAGGGGAAAAAGATTATGAAAAATTGCTCTTAATCTCAACTTCAGGCAACATTGGTTTCTTTCAGAGGGCTCTAATTTGTCATACAATTCCTAAGTCTACTTATAATAATGCATATCTATTTATAGTAGGAACTTATATTGGGTATTTATGAAAGATTTAACTGTTGTTTAACACAGGGATTACAATATATGTTCATAAGTGCGATTTTTCTAGAAATATGTATTTCCAGGATTTTAAATTTGAAAATATTATAAATGTATTTCTAAGAATAATAACCATGTTAAAGTGTACACTAGAACGTATTAATATTCACTGACGCAAACATATTCATTAGTTATCCAGGAACATGCACAAGTATATCGAATTTCGTTCATTTGAGATTCAACTAAGATAAGTAATATATTGGGGATGATTCTATGACTTTTCTTTTCTATTAATTACATTTAATATAAGATTTTTGTCTAAAATAAATTATCAAAAATTAAATAGTATAGAATTTTAATTTAAGAACTGTTATTTGATATAATCAAATCATAGATATCGTGTGAAGTTACGTTGCAATACTAAGCATCTACACGCGAAAGGGGTTTAGTGGCTAATCTTATTGTAAAATGTGCTGCATTTGAAGAAAGCCCTTAAATCTTTGATGAATTATATGTAATAGATGACACTGTATTATTTTTAATATTGTGTAACATGTAATTTAATTGTTTACAATCCAAATAAATCGGTTGATTAAAAGTAATCACACGTGACTAGTTTGTTGAACAATCTACTGGGCCTAATGTAATTAAACGTATATATTTAAAGATATTTAAAATACTGTATATATTTCGATTAACGTTTTGTAAAGTTCTTAAATTAACATGCATACAGATAGGACTTCTCAAGACAAAATTTTGTCCTTGAGAAATTTGAATCACAGATCTCCAGATTGTTCTGGTGCCTTATAATTCATCTATTAGTAGGTCAAATGGGCGAAATCGGAAATATTTCATTCAAATCCCGGCCAGATATAAATGTGTTGAATATTACAGTCGAAAAACGCTTGCCTATAAGTAATAAAAAACCTCCTGGCGCGACAGGCCTACCAGCCGGCTGCTGGCATCTCATCCACATGTGTCAGTCACAGAGGTAGATGATCAGTCAGTATAGAGGTGACATGTGGTCAGCATGTCGAGTCCCCCATCCGTTATAGCTGATTTTCTCAACCTGGAGCCGCTACTTATTGCAGCTACCCAAATGCCTCACGATGCTGGGTGGACACCGGTCCCATACTGGCCGAAATACCATGAGAAAATTTCTTCCCCCATGGAGACTCGAACCAGCGCTAGTCCCGTAGCTCTGCGCCAAGGCTATAAGTAATAATATGTTTTTAAAACTCTTCAGTCATTTCACAGAAAATAAAGTAAATAAAAACTTATGCTAAGTTCATCATTACCATTTGCGTATTCACAGGTTGGACCAAAGACCTGTTCCCTTCCCATCCGTAGTGGCCTGCCTAATCCTGTCATCTTAGAGCCGGACCTTCTGTGGTATGTATTTAAAAATAATGCTCATTCCTTATTCATTCTTAAGACATAATTATTCTAAGCAAATTTTAAAAATAATGTATTATTATTAATATTATCATTATTTAAACTAGTGAACTAACTCATTGGTTCGTGGCCATAATGACATAAGCTTTCCGTACATCCCTATTCTGGGTCAATGTCTTCCAATCATCCATTACTAAGGTTAAAAAAACAATTCGTGCCATATTACCATTGTATATTTTGCTGTCCGTTATGATATAATCTGCTGCGTTTATAAAATTCATTTCTGCTGTTTGAATTTGTCGTTTTTGTTTTCTTTTTGCTAATACCTAAATTTATTTTTCATAGGGAAGGTGAACGTAGCTATGAGCTAACAAATTGTATTTTCATCTTCTCTTCCGATGTATTGTTCTTGACTATTTAACTCATGCCCCAAATGGGACTCAATGGCCAATCACGTTTTAATTATTTCTGTTTTACAACCAATCAGAGTCGTGTTTCACGACATACTTATCAGTGTTATAATTACCATATTAAACAAGGCTCCTCCTTTTTAATATTCTGAACAGGTCTGACCATTATTTTGCAGTGACTTAACCCACGAGAAATACGGCTACCAGATTGTATATATAGTGCATGAATGTCAACACATGCCGCATGCGGGAGTTAATATAAAAACATTTGTAGCAATTGATTATATCACCAAAAAAAGAAAACCACTGTTTGCACTTTCTTAAATGTATTTTTTCCCAGGTAACAATCCAGAAAAATATAATTGTCATATTTACATCATACGACATCGGAAATGAAATAATATACAGTTTGATGTGTTTCATTTTTTCTCCACTAGAGAGCATTCTTATAATATTGCGTTCCTTTGGCAATAAATAGTATGATCTGGTTGCAGTGATAAACAAAAGAAGCAGATGAAGCGTACCTATCGCTTCTCATTTGTTTTCAAACATCACCGTTTACATTAAATATATAAATATGTTAAAATAACTATAGTTAAATAATGATTTGTGAGTAAACAGCTTAATTTTATTCGTTAAATAGTCCTAACAAATGCCACTCTTGATTTCCAAATTCTCTAGATAAATTCACTCCTCACTTCGTGAGTCGTGAATTTATCGATAATTTGGAAATCACTCGTGGCATTACTTATGATAATCGTATTGTATATTTATTGAAATATTTATATTTTATTTGTTTTTAATGTGGAGTAAACTAAATAATAATATCCTAATATATGGAAGCTCATTAATTAGGCACATATTTTTTAAAGAATGACAGTTAATAATTTCATTTGTATGAAAAAAAAAACTGTTAATAGGTGCTCACTAGGTGTGAAGAACCTTACGCCGGATAGGGTGACAAGGTGGTACACTCACTTGTCAGATGTGTTGTTTCATTGGGAGTGCATCTGTATGAGGGTAGGAAGGGGACCGCCTTTTCACACCTAGTGAGCAATTATTAACAGCCCAGGTATAAAACAATGAACTGTATTTTTTTAGGGGTGTATGTTAACAGGAGGCACATGATTTGACAAGTCAAAGTGAAGACAACGAGTTTAAAATTTTAGTAGTCATTTCTATTTTACTGCACAAATGTTCACTAGCTTAACAATTAAAGAAAATTAAGAATGCTTACTTGATCTAAAGATGATACTATTTTCTATCCATGATAACAATAATTACTTTATATTCTACATATACTTAACTATATGGTCTATGAAACACGTAGATTCAGTGGATATTCCATTAAGGCCCTTCACTACTCCCTGTCTTAGACACCTGCATCCTGTTCTTATCTCCTTAGTGTAATGTGAATTGTACTCGTATTCACTACAAAGGGTACACGGGGTTTTAAAGTGAGAAAAATTAATGTATGTTTATGATTGCCTGGATAGCCAAAATGTAGAATACCACTTCGCAAAGCTGGGTTCAAATCCCGGTTCATCAAATTTTTCTTCTCTAATTGTATTAACTATTACGTGAGGATAGCAAGCATGAGTACATTAATTTCAATATTACATATGTAATTAGCTATTACGGCACGAAAATGAAAATCCCGTTATGATAACTTTTTTTTATGAAGCAGCCCTTACTGTAATGTGAATAGTGTTCAACATGAAAAGTACACGGAGTTTAAAAGTTAGAAAAATGATATCTGTTCGTTGATGCCTAGATAGCTGAAAGGTAGAGTACAATAGCGCAACGCAGAAGATCCTCGGTTCAAATCCCGGTTCAGGCATACATTTTACTCTTTATTACTTTTTTCTGATATTATTAAATAAACTTTGAGATAAAATTAACATATAACTCACCTTTAACTTCAAATAAATAGTGTTTCCTCTCCAGAATAAGTTCCTTGTGCTTTCTTGAAAGAATATAAAAACAAGTCTCCGAAATATCCTTCGCAGATTTTTCAATTAATTCGATATACAATTTACATCTGCGGATTTTTGTTGGACAAATGTGTTATCTGCAGACGACTCCAAACGCACCTATTGTAATAATTATTTTTAAAAATGTGAATTAGTGATCCGATTGCTCTCGGTTTTCAGTATCTAATAATTGAGTTGCTTTGCAGAACCTCGGGACTTCGAAAAACGCTGGTTTAAAGATTTGATGGTATGGTCTAGTACAAATATTGAATGTAAGCAGAGAAGATAGTGTGTATCCTTGCTTCAACCCACTATGAATTTTAAGTCTCTGAACACTGTTTTCCTACCCGTACGCTAATCTTTGTGTCAATGAGACATTTTCGTATAAGTCCAACTTTTGATTAACTTCCAAATTAACTATTCATCTGATTTTCTATTTTGTCATTTTTCCTTTTCTTGGTTTCCTTCAGTTTTTCTTAGGCAGTTCATACTAAATTAATAATAATAATAATAATAATAATAATAATAATAATAATAATAATAATAATAATAATAATAATAATAATAATAATAATAATAATAATAATTTATTTATAAACAAGTTTACAATGTAATAAAACATCCTCCTATGCCTAGAGGTTTTTAAATTTTTATCTACTTTCTCAGTTCTTCTCTATCTTCCCATTCCAATTATTCCAGACCTAGCTCCCTCATACCTCTTCTTATATCATCCATCCATTTAAATCTAGGTCGACCTCTCTTTCCTCTCCCAGGTGGAATCCATTCCAAAACTTAATAATAATAATAATAATAATAATAATAATAATAATAATAATAATAATAATAATAATAATAATAATAAAACACTTTAATCGTTCCGGCGTAATTCCAGATCGAGAAATGAGATAAAGCCCCTATTACTGAAGGTCTGTGATATTACGGATGCCGATTGGCCAGGTCTATAGGACTATCACAGGGACAGATGAAATGGAGGACTCGTGAATAAACATTTACGCCACGGAGCCACAAAAATAATAATAACAATAATAATGACGATTAGTATTGATTTTCATGCATGTTTGTGTTGATTTTTTTTTTTTTTTTTGCATTCTCGAGGTTTTAATACTATTATATAGAACATAGACATTGATAGTAATAATAAACAACTGAGCCCTTGAGTAGGCCTATTAAAATGGGTCATGTCCATTATGTCACATTTCGAGAAAACAAATTTTCTTCTAAATACTGATTTAAATAATATATTATAAATTGTATATGTAGAAAATACATATTTAGGAAAAACATATTTTCAAAGTTCTATAGAACAACAGTTCGCATGCGGCAGAGTTTATAGAGCCAGCGATAACCCACCATCAAACCACATATCGATTCTCATCCTTGTCACATATACCGATTATTATCAATATTTTACTAAAGTTTATACAGATTACGCTAGATGGCAGAACGTCGCTGTGAAATTTAAATGACCAATCTTTGCAATAAATCCCCAAATCTATGTTAAAGAAATATATTAATAATATTAAAATTACCAAACGTTTATTACTTATCACTTCCTAACGCCATTCCAACCAGCGATCGAAAAATCATAGACTAAGTAATATACTCTGCGGAGAAGATAGCAGTCAGCATCACAATATTGTCTTAACAGTGTCATAATGTTGTGATTAGCGTATTTATTGGTGTGCTTTTAATTTATCAAATAATGCTATAAATATTGTTTGAAAAGTTTAAAATATCTAAAAAAAAATTTTAGTAAATACAGAAGAAGAGCTATAGTTTACAAGAATAAACTGAAAAATCAGGGGTAACTAGAACTGCTATTCAGCCAAATATTTATTTTAATAGACACTTGGTAACGCTAGAAAAATACAATTATTAACATTAACATACTCTTGAGCTATGCTCACTTATAAATGCACCAAAAATGGATATAGGACTTTCAATACTCAAGGGCTCATCCGGAGTCGTATAATTTATGTAATAGATAATGGAATTTATTTCCTTTTTTTTTTCAGAATAAAGAAAATACATTATGCATTTACATTTTGCACGGGCCTGCTTGGCCTACGTGCATTATTTTTCCATGAATAAAAAATAAAACTAATCATAATATAAACAAATACCTACAAATACACCTGTATCAAAAAACAATAACAGGCTACATATAAGTAAAAATCTATGTCTACACTACATCACAATAATACATATCTACACTCATCCATATTCCGTATATTAATATTAAAAAAATGCTAGAAAACAGATTAGAAAAAAAAACACACACACACATACACCCACACACTCCCACACATATACACACCGCACGCTCATACCCCCCTCCTCCCGTTTCTGCAGACATCAAATACACTATCAGACTATTCAAATTATCAGAACTGCTTATTATATAATATAATTAAAGTTCGAAAACAAAGACCATATTTAGTATAGAGCGTGGAACACAGCTCTACCGACAAACTTTCTCATAGCTCTACCAACAAACTTTCTCTGGTTGTTCACGGTTGTTAACATATCAAAAACACATTACTCTGTAATAAGTCACCGAAGACTATGGGTTCTTTGTATCAAAATACATAGCCAACAACCTTGAAAAACCTCTAAAAATTTGTCGGCCGAGTCAAATTCCATCCTGTATTTTTACTTTATGTTAGTAGAGCGGAAGATAATCCTTAAGGTCTTAATTCTGCACAGTAAAAACTCAATACTATCATTATTATTAACAATAATAATATTATAAATAAAAATAATTCGGAATGAACGGATTGCAATGTAAACAACTAAGAATATTCCATAAAAAAGTTATTACTAATACTGTATAATATTTCAAAACTGTGTTTATATTAAAATATCGTAGAAAACAAATAAGTGGAATTTAGGCAATTTTTTCAGACCATATTCCATTCATTTCGCTTTATTTTTATTACTCTACCCTAATGCAATCACCACTTCTACTGCCATTTTAATACTATTACTACAACTAATAATAATAATAATAATAATAATAATAATAATAATAATATCAACAAAATTAATAAAGAAGATATCTTAAATTGTCTTAGATCACAATTTTCATTCGTAAAAACTATACACAAAAAACTTAATTTAAATTTTAGTATAGATGTAGATTTGTAGCTAAATATAATGATTTCAGGATGCTCTCATTTCAAGTATAATAGTTCAGAATCGTTAGTTCTGGTTATTTCTTCAGAGATAATATCAGGTAGATGCAAGATTCGGTGAATAACGTGTACTCTCGTCTGAACCGTGAAAATTAGACGGAATTACGCTCGGCTGCACTCAGATTTCATCCGGCAGTATCCACACTTCTTAGTCTACAGTCTGTGATATTCACTTCATCTCGTCAACTTTAATGAAACGCACGTAAGTCTTACAATTTACAGAGATAATTATGTAAATCTTAAATTTTTTCTATTTATTGGATTTCTTCGAAGAATCAGCAATTTCCAGTCAGCCGTGATCTGTAGTCTACTTGTCTTACATAACATTTACGCGGGTTGCAGTATAGTGACAATTAGGCGTTCTGTAATGTCAAAAGTGACCCTCCAGTCAAAATAGATATCCGACTTCGGAATAATTCGCATAGAGTTGGAAATTTGCACAGACTTTAATTATGTAATTAAAAATGAAATGTCAAAATTCCCGATCGATCCCAGTTATGATAAAAAAATATTCAAGGTCATATGTCCAAAAAATCGGTTTATCCCTTATAATTAATTATTAAATTATATGTGTTATAGCAAAATATTTTATTATTAATTTATAGATTATGCGATTCTAGATAACACAGTCTCTATACTTTTTTCCCCCTACGAGCGATCATTCATGATAAACTGCGATTTCAAAAATGAAAAAAATCGTTCTGCATGACATGCTCGCTTTTTCACACTAATTTCAAGGAAGGGTATTTGATGCATTTTTAACATTATTTCCCCCATAGGCATTATCCACGATCTAGTTTTCCGTTGATTAAAAAAGTGGTACTATAGATAATTATCGAACCGGAACTAATTATTATTGAACTGTTCTATGATTAATCAATTTCTTTTATCTTCAAATTTTGCTTCAACAATTATTTGTTTTTATTCGTTTTCTTCTTATTTACCTTCTTCCCCTTGTTGCTGGATTTCTGTTGATAGCGAAAATATATTAATTAGAAATTTCTTCATATTGAAGTCTGATGATGTAAAGAGACACCTTATGAGTACATATTAGTATTTCTAATTGTTAGAATCGTGATATCGCATGGGTGATGAATCGTAAGGAAAATGTATAGATACGATTGTTGTAGAGAATTGCTTATTCTGTAAATTATACCTAACAATAAACTATTTTTATGATAACATCTACCATTTAAGAGTTATATTAAAAAATCCGATTTTTTGGACATTTGAAATATGACACTGAATACAATGTTTAGCACAAGTAGGATCGATGAGGACTTTCTACATTGCATTTGTACATATGTAATTAAGGAATGTACCAATTTTCAGCTCTAAGCGAAATATTCCGAAATATTTAACTTTTTAAACATATTTTGACTAGACTGTACTACTTAGAAAACTGCTAAACGAAACAGAAAAAGAGGAGGGCAAAAGGCCGAGAACGACGATATTTCTCTCATTTATTTTAACCCTTTTTTGTACGTAACTTTATTACTGCTTAATACTAAATACTACTACTACTACTACTACTACTACTGCTACTACTGCTGCTGCTACTAAATACTACTACTAATACTACTAAATAATAATAGTAATAATAATAATAATAATAATAATCATAATAATAATAATCAGAAGTAAAGCTCCAGTGGATACTATGAAGTGGATTGATGAAGTCAAAAATGACTTAAAATTGGCAAGAATTACTAAAGAAGATATCCCAAACAGAGATATATTTAGAATTAAGGTGAATAACTGGCAAGTTGACCAAAAGGACAAACCGAAGAAAAAAACTGGAACAACTTGGACAGATGATAGAAAACAAGCTCATAGCAAAAGAATGAAAGAAATTTGGGCTCAAAGGAAACGCCTCTTTGCGTAGTCCTACATGGGCTCATCCACAATAAAAAAGAAATAATTTTACTTAATTTGACATAATTAAGACCTACTCCTCCACTTAAATAGAACGTATCTACAATATACAAATTACCAGTAATACAAAAATATAATTAATTTAAATACTTTTAAATCATCATTGAGGTTATTATGTAAAAGGTTAAAAACTTTAAATTGTACTTAATATTTCAGTCGTCCTCAACTAAATAAAATTTCAGTTTAAAACTTCGTCAATCATAAAATTGTTGGCCATTGTGGTACCATTTTACATGATTTTTGTCTCATAAGTACCAATAGTTGTACTTAATGCAGTCTGTTTATCGTGTTTTCAAATATGTATTCGGAATTTCTCCATCACCCACAGTTTTTTATTTCAATTTCAATTAATGGATTTAAATAATTATTTTTTTAATAAACGTTTTTTCGTCCATTTGTCCATTGTAAAATAAAACCAAATGAGCTAACTCAGGAGATTTCAGCTATGGAAAAGAGATATCAAAGCAAATGGAATCCTAATATGCTGGCCGATTATTGTTGGACCATCAAGAGGGATGCTCCACAGGCGAAATATAGCAGAAAATCGTCATTTCTTACTTTCTAGGTGTTTCCGAATGTTCGAATATTGTGTAGTTACGAATGTAGAAAATATTAAAGTGTTTGAAATTATAAATTCCTGCCTCTCTGAAACCTTGCGTGATGGAGAAAAACTGATATCATATTTGAATTCAGGAGAAAAAAAATGCTATCAGAATCACATATTTTTCTTCCTGAGACAAAAAAAAGTTTCTTTTTTGTTGCTCAGTGTAATGTAATATGATTGACGAAGTTTTTAAGCTGAAATTTGATTGTTTAGGATAACTGAAATAGCATATACGGATTTTAGGATGTTAGCCTTTTATATAATACATTCTAATTATAAAACATAAAAATTAATATGTTATGAATATATAGAGTAAGGTTGCCTAATTACTTGAAGTGTTTTACATTTTTGTGCAAATGTAACGTTTTTAGATTATGGTGAAAAAAATATGAATACAGAAACATAGTATGAACTTTCCACGAAGATTATTTATCGAATTCACTCCAAACCGACGTACAGTTGTCCCCAAATACCCCATTCTTTCTCCAAGACAAGGATACCTAAATATGTAATATGGCTCCTAAATCCGTGATAGTGGTATCCCAATGCCGTGAGTGAGTTCCTTTACATTAAATTAGTAATAGTTTAATATGGTAGTTATAATAGTAGTATGTTATTTAACGACACTTTTTAACTAATCAGGGTATACTGTTGCAGTTTTAGTTGGGCATGAAAGGCTCATAATTTTGGTCTCATGCCTTTTATTTCGGCCGGAGTTTCTTTCACGTTCCACGGATTTAAGACAGGGAACCACGGCTTCACAAATCTTTCGAAGGATTTTATGCTATAAAATATATCGATTAGGATTGGCTTGAAACTGCGAACTTCTGAATCAGAGGAGAGCATGTCAATCACTGGTCCATTGGCACCGACCATACAGAGGTGGTAACAACTTAATTTATTAATATACAGATTTTCAATGTTCACACATCTTTCTGTGCCTAAAGTTTTATTTTTCTTCTCCACTTGTCTCTATCCAACCACTTCCATTTCTTGCATCCACGAGTTTCGAGGTCTTCCTTTCCTTCTTCTTCCAGTTGGACACCATTCCAATGTTTTTCTGGGTAACCTTTCTTCTTTGATTCATCGTACATGCCCATACCAATTTAATTGCTTGTATATTACATAATCTACTATTGAGTAGCAATAATAACCTTCTTCTTCTTCGTCACGGTTTAGGTTTATTTACTAGCCTGTTCCGGCTCCAAATTGCTGCTGTTTCCATATTTTCTTTGATCTTCCCAAACTTCTTCTTCCTCATGGTGAATAGTTGTATGCTGCTTTTGGTATTCTATTCTCAATCATCCTTGCTAAGTGTTCTTTCCAGCTTATTCTGTATTTCACTATTGTGTTTAATTCCTCTACTTTTAGTTGTTATCTTATCTTTGTGTTATGTTTTTTGTCTGTTCTTTGATATCCTGCTATTGGTCTGAGGAATTTCATTTCAGCAGCTTGTATTCTGGCAGATTGTTGTGTTGTCACTATCCATGTTTCGGATCCATAGGTAATAATAGGAACTGCGTCTTGTATAATTTCATTATAGAGTATTTCCTGGTTTTTCAAAGTTCTTTTTAATGTTCCTGTTATATAATTCAACTTATTTACTGTTATTTGTATCTGTTTCCTCTATGTATGATATTTCGCAACCTAGGAAGTTATATCTTACCACTTGTTCTATTGGTTTATTTTCCAGTATTATCTTTGTCCGAACTGGATGAGCGCCCTTGAAAGCCATTGTTTTTTTTATTTTTCTCAAGATATTTCCATGTTGTATTTTTTATATTTTATTTAGTTTATATAGCATTCTTTGTGATTCGTGTTCTTTTTTTGCTATTAAAATCTGGTCATCTGCAAAGGCTACTGTTTTTATTACTATATTTCCTAAGTTAATTACCCTAGTCGTCACTTGCTTCCATGATTTTATCATGTCAAAATATATGTTAAAAAGAGTGATTGATAGTAGACAACCTTGTCTAACTCCTCATGTTACATTTATTGGTTCCCTTTTATTTATTTTTGTTTTCTCAGTGGTAATAATAATAATAATAAAATTGGGTCCCTGAAATCCACTCACTTGTCAGTGTATCGTATTTTTTTGTTAAAGGTGTGACGTGCGTCAAACATAAGACTGATCATCATGTTTGCTCGACTTTGCCAGCATCATATGGCAGGTAAGAAATGCTTCATATTATCTCATTAATACATTTAAAGCGAATATGTATTTAAGTTATATGTGTAACATGGAAATTCCATTTCAAATAAACTCTTAAAAAATAACTGATAGTTATTGTAGAGACAGTATATTTTGCATAAATATGTTACCAGTTACCAAGTTTCACTATATTTATCACAATTATTTACATAATAATTAGCATATTTTGCAAATAAATCATTAAGTATCAGTGGAATATATTTCAATTTTTGCACGGGTCTCTTGCTATCCCTGGTTAATCGTGTTCCACCATATATATATATATATATATATATATATATATAGTTTTCTGCCCTAGGGCAGGTCTTTCACTGCAATCATAGCATTTCCATGCTATGCTTTGCAGCTTTACTAGGGAATTATAGATGTGGTAGCTTCCCGTTGCTTTCCACACCGTGGATGATAAGGATGATAATGATGGCGAGATGATGTTCGGGGACCGTTTGGGTCTCAAAGCTTGCCGACATTTGTCTTATAGGTGAGGGAAAACCCGGAAAAGAATCTCACCCAGAAAGCTTGTCCCGACCGGGAATCGAACCCGGGCACGCTGTGTGACAAGACAACACGGTACCTCGAAACTGCAGTGGTGGACTATATATATATATATGTGTGTGTGTGTATATATATATATATATATATATATATATATATATATATATATATATATGTCTGTGATTGACACATGTGGATGTGAAGGGCCAGCAGCCGGCTGGTAAAAGGGCAACCGCTGAAAAGTGGAAAGACCCTCAATCGGATATATATATATATATATATATATATATATATATATATATGTGTGATTAAGATAATTTTCTTGGTTTTTTCGCGTTATAGATTAAAAATTGGCATTTGACTACTAATTCCAACATTTCGACATGTTCCCATATACCATTATCAAGGAAATCATGGTTCGAGTTACTGGTAACGTTCTTATATACCCTCAGCGGTATTTATCTATCCAATAGCCTGACAGATAAAAACAGTCAGGGTATATAAGACCTATCAGAGACCAACTTTGAATCTTTAACGCGTAAAACCCAAGAAACTTTCCTTAACAATACTTAGGCCTATATCTGGGACAAATCTACAATATAACACACACACACACACATATATATATATATATGGTATGATAAGAAAAATAAATGCCTGGACGGGATTCGAACCCGGATCTCTGATATATCTCTCATATATATATATATGTATATATATATATGTATATATATATATATATATATATTACATGACACAATTCACGGTTTAACAAATTATATTAATATAATAGCAATACGAAATAGACGTTAACACAACTAGACAAAAATTTCTGCCTGAACCGGGATCTGAATACGAGATCTCCAGTTATACGCGGTGGCATACTAACCAATTGTGCTACTCAAGCAATCCAGGTACGGGCACAAAATGTATCTCTCTATTTGAAGTTCCTTAATGCCATAGTAGTGAACTTCTATTCAGATTACAATATGGTTGCTTTTGCTAAAAAGACACTTATGATGGAATTTATTCCGTGCTTTACGAGTTAATTTCTAACATAATAATGAGGCAAGCAGTTCGCTTGCATTAGTTGAAAAATTCCTGCGTGAACCGGAATTTGAATTCAACTTCTTCAGGTTTACCCTCCAACTCCAAGTAGGACAGGTCTAGAAGGTCCTTGGCCTATCATCCGGCTGCTGGCCTCACATCCACATGTGTTAATCACAGAGGTAGACGATCATCGAGCCAGTGTAGGGGTGACATGTTGTCAGCTTGTCGGGTCCCCCAGCTGTTATACTGGTCTTCTCTACCTGGAGTCGCTACTTATTGTAGCTACCCAAATGCCTCACGAAGCTGGGTGGGCACCGGTCCCATACTGGCCGAAATCCCATAAGAAAATTTTGTTCCCCAATGGGGACTCCAACCAGCGCAAATCTCGTAGCTCTTCGCCCCGCTAGGGAATTAATAAATTTTGCTACTCAGCCAATCCAGGTGCAGACACATATTTCTGTCTATTTGAAGTCCTCATATACCCACAGTAGCAACCCTCTTTAATATGAATAGAAGTTCACTACTGTGGGACTTCATAATAGAGAGAAGTTTGTGTCTGAACAGCACAGTTAGTTAGTGCACCAGCGCGAAAAGCAGGAAATCTTGGAATCATATCCCGGTTCAGGCAGAAAAGGAATCTTCAGTTGTATTAACTATTGCATCCGAATAACTTCCCAGAGTAAATTAATTTAAATATTATTTTCGTAATTAGCTGATATGGCAGGGAGTAAATTTCATCATAATTGTCTTCTTAGAAGAAGCAACCTTGTTGTAATGTGGATTGGAGTTCACTACTATGGATATGTAGGGATTTCAAATAGAGAGAAATTGATGTCTGCTCCTAGATTAAATGAGTAGCACAATTGGTTAGTGCGCCAAGACGTAAAACTGGATATCTTGGGATCAAATCCCGGTTCAACCAACCCTGTGATTAATAGGCCTACATGTAGATGTGAGGTCAGCAGTCGGTTGGTAGAACAAGGGCCATATAGGCATGTCGCGCCAAGGAGTAGCAGTTGCATTGACTATTGCATGCTAAGTAAATTAATTTAAATATTATGCTTAAAATATATGTAAATATACGTAGTAAAATATTAACCATGAAAAAGATGTTAGTTTTCTTTATCAAATTTTTATTGTATTTATTTGCAGTATTTTTTTTATCTCAGTTTGGTTTGTAACGAATAAGAAATGTACAAAAGTTATAATTAATAACATTATACATATTATTTAGAACATACCATAGCAAATAAATATAAGACAAATAATCATATTATACTATTTAGTAGACAATTATTACATAATTACAAGAACTGACAATTAAATTAACAACAAATGCAAAATTGCGAGAATGTAGGTTTTTAAATACATGCTTTGTTTATTTTTACTCATATACATTCCTAGAATTTGGATGCAGTATTTTTAACAATAAAAGGTCAACTTCTAGGTATAAGCCTGATATTTTGGAAGGTATCTATTTTTTACAAAAAATCTATGCATTTTTTACAGACGTATTAATATCTTCAACCTGGAAAACTGTGTTTCATCTTCATTTTATGCTTCACGCGTTGGACACGTTACGGTCATGCCAGCGCTTTCTAGGTCTTCCCAAGTTTCCTCGTGCTTTTGGTATATAAGAAAGAATTTGTCTAGACCATCTAGTGGGATACATCCTTTACATGCTCTTTCTAGTGAAGTGTGTATTGGTGAACATAATGAACTGTAGGATCTATTTTAAATTATTTTAGGATATCCTAATTTTTGCTGTTTTCAAACAATGACTAAGCAGATGTTTTTCTCATTAACCTCATTTTATCTACCGTTAGTCTTCTTTCATCAGCTTTACTAAAGGGTTACGTACACTAAATAAATAACATATATTTGTTGAAATAACGCAAAACATATATATATATATATATAGTTATAAACTATATTTTTGACATTTGGCAATAAAGGCAAATATGATATGAAAAGAAAAATGAATGCTTCAGTTGGGATTTGAACCCGAGTCTCTAAACTCTGTACGTTTAGCGCTCTAACGGCCTGAGCTACCCAAGTATTCCAACACAAACGTACATTTTTCTTATATATATATATATATATATATATATATAGTATTCTCAATTCACACAAGTGGTAGCGGGAAGACTTTCCAGCTACCAACTCAGTTGGTTAGAGCACTAAACGTACAGAGTTTAGAGACTTGGGTTCAAATCCCGATTCAAGCATTCATTTTTATTTTCATATCATATTTGCCTTCAATATCATTGTGCCGTTTTCTTTTAACCATATTTCTTTGCTGTGGGTCGTCATATTTCAATTCCTTCTGGCTTTTTTCGTGTTGAGACTTGAAAGTAGTTTTGAAGTTCCTTAGGACAGGTTACTGGCCCGACGCTAAGTAGTCCAGTGGTAGGGCTGCTACCTTTTAGTCTCTGGACAGACATTAGGATACCGCATTTACTCAGTACCCGATGGAACGGTTATACCGCCGTGACTCGGTCCTCAGAGCCTCGTTTGTGAAAACAGGTTGTACCACGAGAAGGTGAGGATGAGAATTGGGTAGGAGAGGTTATACACACGTCACTACCCCTTACAACCCTTCATTGCCAAATGTCAAAAAATATAGTTATAACATCTAAATATGCAAGCGTTACTGCTATAAAGTAAATATTCTCTTTAAAAATTTGCTAACCTGTTATGGTGGCCGCTAGATGGTAGTTGGAACGTCTTCCCGCTACCTCTTGTGTGAATTGAGAATATTACATATATGAGAAAAATGTATGTTTGTGTTGGAATACTTGAGTAGCTCAGTTGATTAGAGCGCTAAACGTACATAGTTTAGAGACTCGGGTTCAAATCCCGACTCAAGCATTAATTTTTCTTTTCACATCATATTTGCCTTCATCGCCAAATGTCAAAAATATAGTTATAACATCTAAATATACAAGCGTTACTGCTATAAAGTAAATATTTTCTTTAAAAATTTGCTTACCTCTTATGGTGGACGCTAGATGATAGTTGGAACGTCTTCCCGCCACCTCTTGTGTGAATTGAGAATACTACGTATATAAGAAAATGTAATTTTTTATTGGAATACTTCAGTAGCTCAGTTGGTTAGAGCGCTAAACGTACAGGGTTTAGAGACTCGGGTTCAAATCCCGACTCAAGCATTCATTTTTCATTTCATATCATATATTGGTCTATATATATATATATATATATATATATGGTATGATAAGAAAAATAAATGCCTGGACGGGATTCGAACCCGGATCTCTGAGTCTGTACCTCAGCGTGATATCCATTACACTACCAGGCGAATCCAATTCAAACACTTATTTTTCTTATATATGTATTATACTCTCCATTATTACTAGATGTCGCGAGAACACTGTCTTCACTGCCATCTAGTAGCTGACTATATCAAGTAAGCAAATTAAAGAGAATATTTATTTTACTTTATAGCAGTGACGCTTTATCGATGTTATAATTAAATCTTTAACATTGAGCAATACAATATATATATATATATATATATAATATATATATATAGAGAGAGAGAGAGAGAGAGAGAGAGAGAGAGAGAGAGAGAGAGAGAGAGAGAGAGAGGTAGATTATTGAATTCCAGTTTGCGGTTCCACGTCAGTTCTTATGGGAATTTCATTTTGTTTATAACATTATAAATTGAATAATTGATTTGATTAGGTTTATTATTGTGGCATAAAATCTGTAAAAGATTGTTTCTGTTACACTGTTAAATGTTTTTAGCAAATCAATAAATGCTAAGTTTGTTTCGATATTGAACTCTCTGTGCTTCTCAATTAAAAAATGCTTAATGCAATAAATACCACAAAATGATCTTCCATTTTGGAACAACAAAATTTTGATGAGATATTTTTTTTCATAAAATGATTTTTTACAATATAACCTGAATTTAAAAGGTTGATATCCCTTTAATTTTCACATATCTTTTTGTTGCCCTTCTTATCTGTAAATGAATATTACTATAGTCTTTTACCAACTTTCTGGAGGGATTAATCCTGCAGTAATATTATTTAAGAAGTATAAAATCAATATCATCATCATCATCATCAATTGCAGTCATGGATTAGGCCATTGGCCTGTTCCGCTTCAGGTTAAAAATAGTTCCCTCCATCGCTTCTTAGGTCTTCCTGGGTCTCTTCGTCCTGTGGGTCTGTAGTTGAATAGCTGCAGATGTAAGTAAAGTGATCCCACAACAGGCCCGGAGGCCCTTGGGGTAGTAGGAGGTTAAGGCTCCCACTTTTTCTGGACAATCGGCACTTGATGTCAGCCGGGTTGTCAGCCCTGCGTGACGGCCGCCTTTACCCCCAGAACAAGCATCTAGTACTCATTTCCGTTAGAGGCTGAGTCGACCCCAGGGCCATAGTGCCGCCAGAGAGTTTGGGTCAGTTTAAAAATCCTGACCCCACCGGGACTTGAACCCTCGACCCTCCGGCTAGTAGCTCAGTGCCTTAACCACTAAGCTACAGATGTAGTATCGGTATATTGTTTGGCTTTCTAAGGAGCTGTTTATGTCAATTATTTTGGTATATTTTGATGTTTTCTGTAATTGCTGGTGTGTTGAGAGCTTTGCGGATATCTTCATTACGCATGTGTTCATAAACCGTATAACCCGCTAAAGGTTTTAATACTTGATTTCTGCAGCTACTATTCTATAAAAATATAAAAATATTTTCGTAAATTCTTCGCCAGCACATTTAAGCCTAAAGAACTCAGTGTTCAGGCCATATTCACTTGGGACTTTACCATTTTTAAGCTTCATATGTTTCTATTAGTTTGTCTAAGTAATAAAATGTGTTGTGTTGTTGGAGTTAGCAGCTGTAAGAGATACGTTTTTCTGGAAGAACTATTTTAAAAATATTCAAGTAATAATTCATTTTGGATAGGTTTATAACAACATTTTCTTTCATATCAGAGTTTGTTATTTTTAAAATTTTAAAGTTTTAGCCCTTGGAAGCGTTAAGACTCTTTCTGATCCTGAAATAAAATTATTCCATTTCTCGCTGTATCTTTTTCTTTTCTTCCGTTTTGCAATAGTTATTTTTCATTTATATTCTATTTTATTTTAAGTCATCTTTGATTGTAAAAATCGGAAATAAGTTTATTACCTTTTATATCCTCATTCAGTTTTAATAATATACTGTAAGCTTAGCTCTTCTCTTCTTCTTGTATAGGATTGTTCGAGTCAATACTTTCAAATGCAGTGTTTTCTAAAATATCCGTTAAATGTTTTCATTTTTCTTCTATATTATCCAAAATTTTGATTTCTTCATGGTGTTTCTTTATTATACGTTCCTAAAGCCATTGAATGCTACTATATCTCGATAAATCTCGTCTATAAATAGTGATACTATTTTCTTGCTTGATTTTTTATGCCATGGTGATTAAATTCTAATAAGGAAATCAACTAAATACTGATCTATCTCTAATTTTTTACCTTCTCGAACTTTGACATCCAGAACAAAATTAAATATTTTATTTATTACAAATTACATAAATCTATGACAGATTGTGATCCTCTTGCATTGCATGTGTACTTGTCTATTCTTTATATTAAAATGAAAAATTCACTATTTTCAAACCATTGTGAACTACAAAGTCTCGCATTATTTTTCCACTGTTATTACGAGTTTTGTTTTACACTGTGTCCTCTTACTTTATTTCCAATCCTTCCATTAAAAACCCTAGTAAAAGCAACTTGTCTGATTTGCTGATTTTACTGATGATATTTTGTAAATTATTATAAAACAACTCGCTATTTTCTTCATCCCCTCTATAGATTCATAGATTGTTAATACTGTCATAAAATAATTTCTTAGTTTAATTCGGACTTCTGTTCTAATAGTGAATAGAAAAGCGTAGTTATTTATGAATATTTAGAATAATACTAGCTCTGCTAACACAGTTGTACAACTGAATATAATTTGTTTATTTTATACCTTTTTTTTTTGCCTAAAATGTTATCAAGTTGATGGTCTTTACATGATAATTCTTGAAGATTCCAAGTACCAAATTGTAAAATTGCCTCCTTTTTTTTATTTCTTCTTAGTCCTATTCATGCGTCGTCAATTTTTTTCATTCCGAATGTTTGCATAAAGAAACTTGAATGTAATATTAGAATTTCTGTGGATTGTAGTAGTAGTAATGGAATTTACAGCGTTTTTTTCAAAATAAATTAAATACATTTCATTTACATTGAACACGGGCCTACTTGGCCGTGCGTACATTATTTTTCCATGAATAAAAAATAAAAATAAACATAAGAATATACAAACAAATACCTACATGACTATACACCTACATAAAAAAGTGAATATATATGTATACATTATGTAATGTCTACAATACATACGCAATAATACACATCTGCACTCATATTCTGTGGATAAATAACAAGCATGTCGTACAGTACTCCAGTGGTAGGGCTACTATATTAACCTTCTGGAGAGGCTTTGTTACGGCGTTTCCTCCATATATGTTGATACAGTTAAGTTATATTGATGACTTTGTTCCCCTCCCCCCAAAAAAATAAAACAACTCGTATATTCATAAAGGTCCACCGTTGTGGTCTCGAGGTAGCGTGCTGCCTTGTCATGCAGTTTTTCTGTGAAGTTTTTATCGGGGTTTTTCCTCACCTGTAAGACAAATGTCAGGAACACTTTAAGGCCCAAACGGTCCCCGAAATCATATGACCATCATCATCATCCTTATCATTATCATCATCATCATCATCATCATCATCATCATCCTTCACCGATGTGGAAAGCAACGGGAAGCTACCACACCCACAATTCCCTAGTAAAGCTGCAAGCATAACATGAAAATGCTATGATTGCAGTAAAGGACCTGCCTTCGGGCAGAATTATTATGGATGGATGGATGGATATTCATAAAGATAAGGTCGGGATTTGGGTAGGGGAGGTTATAGATGTAATGTAATTCATTACCTATTAGGTTCGTCTTCCGGGCATATAGGCCGTGGTCCAGTCGTTCTTCTACTCGACGTTTCGTCTACTGCTGCGGTAGACATCATCAGGAGATATTGCGTGCTCTCTGTGAACTCCTCAACAGCCGAACCTAATAGGGATCAAGACGCCGGCCGTGAAAGCCTACAGTTATACATAATTCATTACCCTTTGCGACTCGTAAATTTTATACAGTATTTATTATTTAAAATGCTACTAGTCCAATTAAGCTATAAGTTTATTAATTAAACTACAATCATACATTTTCAGCTCTATATATATATATATATATATATATGGTTTGATTTACCCTTCTTAAAACTTATATTCTTTACAACGATGGAATAATATAATAGATAGGTATAAGAAGTTTAAACCTGATATATGACGAAAATTTATTGAAAGCGCTTCAGTGATTAACACATGTGGCCAGCAGCCGGCTTGTGGGCCAAGGGCTATGAATTATTTTTATTAAAAGCGCGTTTTAAGAATTTTACACATCTATACTGATATGTACTCCCGTTCTACTATCTATTTCCAACGCA
The DNA here is from genome assembly GCA_030220185.1 of Diploptera punctata. NCBI lineage: Eukaryota > Metazoa > Arthropoda > Insecta > Blattodea > Blaberidae > Diploptera > Diploptera punctata. The sequence continues at coordinate 1,200,080 of JASPKZ010002300.1, read as the reverse complement.
AGTATAAATAGCTGTGCAACTTTGTAACAAATTAACGGTTTAAAAGTGTTGTATCAACTCAAGGTCCATGCATTACCTCCAATAAAAATATCAATAAGGAGAGTGAAAACCGCATAAAAATCTTGAAATAACTCGCACTGAGACCCTATTCATACATGTGGTAATTTTGTGGATTCTCGAAAAGTCAGAGAGAAATTACGAGTTCATAAATTCGAAAACCGGTGTCATCTGCTACAAGAGAGTAAATACGTGATCGTTTATAAAGAATTTACATAGAAAATAAATGGACAATAAAGTGTGAAGGATTAACTTTAACAAAATGGTAGCCGGCGTTACGGAGACCAGAGAAATGTCGGGCAGAATTTGGGATAACAACCGCCTTATGCATTGGCTCAGTGAGAAAGAAACTATTTCACTCTGATTATGACTTTCGTAATACATGCTACCGTACAGTCCGTCCTATGTTAGGAAGGGCATTGAAGGGAGTCAGGTTCATTGTGGACAAGGAGGAGGTCAGGGACTGTCCACTCAATGTAGTGTCAGACAAATATATGTTCCATCATAAACAACTTGGCTACATTCTCGAGCCCACTAATATATTCCAAACACATGGCGAACAACCGTACATAATACATGCTAAAAATTACACATGTAAGAGCCAACAATTCAGCTTTACAAAGTAAACTAACACATTTCAAATATTATTGGTATTAAGGTGAGAGCAAGAGGAACAATGACCTTTGCCGAAACATGTAAAATATTAGTTCATAATAGCAAAGTTAAAGGGTTTAATAAAATATATAAATATGCATTACTCCTTTGAAAAGGTCCAATAGAAATTTTAAGAAACTAACAGAAGAGCCACTACATATTTAAATTCGTTTACGCAAGCTATATATATTATTATGAACGCCAAAGAAATGCTATAAAAATAAAAATTGTTTACGCTTTGTCAACTTTGGCAACATATTGATTTTGGTAGTAAGCCCTTGTGTCTCTCAACGAGACTTAGATGTTCTCCCCCTACAAGGGAGAAATTCTACCATACTAATTAGTTATACTTGTTTTCGGATAGATATGTCATTGAGTGGCCTGAAATCAGCGTCCCATTACTAGGATGGGAACATTTGATAAATTTTGCACAGAGGCCTTTTTATTCAGACTTGTCGTTCTTTTACGAGCCCAGAAACCTTCAGACTCGGGACCCACGGCTTGAAGTCGCAACCGGAGGATTTCTCCATCCTAAAAAAAATCCAACTGCCATGGCTGGGTTTGAACCCGCGTCCCTCGGAACATAATAACCAGCCCACCGCGGCCGACTACTAAATGTTAATTTACGAAGCTTTATTTAATATCTACTTATTTATATGCACTTATGATCTATATGTGCCTCAAAATAACTTATTCAAACTTTAACAAAATAATACTCTTGTAATAGTAAGTTACATTTTGTTTTTGGTTTGTTGAAGTGTCTGATTCTTTGTTGAATACTTCGTGATTGATAAGGCGAAGCTCATAACCAAGCAGTGATAGACAATTTCTGTTGTTATTCTTCGCTTGTTGTCTCTTAGCATACCAATTTAGAGCGAAAAAGTTGATACTACAAAGCAGAGCGATTTTTTTTTAGAAAATATCATTTATATTTTAGATTATTTTCTTTCAAGATGATATAGAATAACAGTCAGTTGTTCATAACCAGAATTTTGGAAAGAGCTTCAACTAATTATGCTAATTACAATATTGAACATATGATGCGTGCATAAACATATGTAAAACTGTTTTATGTACTCATAAGTTGATAATGCTTATAGACATGTAGAGATGAGCTAGAAAAAAATGGAAATTCGTGAACTTCCGTCCGCTAGTAATGAAATGCATAAATCGTGTTGTAAGATTTAGGGATATGAACATGACCAATAATTTTAAGAATAGAGTTAGATAAATGATTTTTAGAATGGAGATGCTTAGTTCTTACACATTCCATTACCAGTATACACATGTGAAACGTATAATCATATAAATTGAAAAATTAGAAACGCTTTAATTGAGATCTGGTATCGGTATGACTAATCTGGACGGTAATGAGTGGGCCTATTATTTAAACTCTTGAAACCAATTTTCATTCCTCACATTCTTTGCTAGTTTCTCCTTGCAGCAAGCAGTAGGTACCCTAACAATTTATGTAGGCCCTAATATTTTTCTTTGTTTATTTAATATTTATATTATTTTATCTTTAGTTAATATTATAGCTTATCTATTTACATTTTTCATAAGTAATGCCATGAGCGATTTCCAAATTATCGATAAATGCATGAGTTAGGAAATGACTCGTGAATTTATCTAGAGGATTTGGAAATCAAGAGAGGCATTTTTTAGGACTATATAACGAATAACATTAAGCTGTTTACTCAAAAGTCATTATTTAAATATAATTACCGGTATTTTAAAATGTTTATATATTTAATGTAAACGGCGATGTTTAAAAACAAATCAGAAATGTGAGGTTATGTATATTCACTGCAACTTGATCATATTATTTATTGTCAAATAGGATCGTAATATTGTAAGAATGCACCCTAGTGGAGAAATACTGAAACACATCAAACTGTATATTATAATCAACATTAGGCTATGGACTAACTTATTTTTTAGTAAACAACTCAGTAAAATCAAGGAATCTGTTCATTATTTGCTATATTCAATGTATTTGTCGGAGAAAAATAATGCTCTGTCCAGTTCAGAATATTAAAAAGGAGGAGTTTTTAATCAAAAATGCAGGAGCTGTTAAAGATAAATCGATAAAGAGCGAGGTGAAACACGACTGTCATTAGTTGTAAAACAAAAGTCATTGAAACGTGATTGGTCATTGATTACTATTTGGGGCACGAGTTAAATAGTCATTACAATTGGGATATATGTGTACTTAATCCTGCTATTTTAATACACTTTGCTACTACACATATTATAAAGATATGAATATTTCTTATATATTTTTATTTTATTTTTATTTATAAACGTTTTAACACCTGAAGTAAAATTATGTCTAGAATATTTTGGTTCCAAGCAGTTATTTATTGTTGTTGGATTTAATTTTGATACGATGAAAGGTGATTATGATGAAATGGATTCTGGTAATGAAATACACACAATGAGAAATAGGCAGTGATTTCAATCTCAGTCTTTGAAAGCTAACGAAAAATGTAGGAATATAAACATATAATTATTCATTTTTAAAATAAATGAAATAATAATTTTAGTCTCACAGTCAGTGATAACCTGGAAGTAATGGATTTACACGTGCAATGGTAATGCAGTTTCACATGATAGCTCAAGGATTCAGAATATTTAGAACGATTTCTTTCGACTATATAACTCATGCCCCAAAGGAGAGTCAATGACCAATCATATTTCAATGATTTTTGATTTACAACCAATCACAGTTGTGTTTCGCCTAGAATTTACCAACTAAAGTTTATCATAATAAAGAAAGCACCTCCTTTTTAACATTCTGAATAGGTCATAGCATTATTTTGCAGTGACTGACTCTCTAAGAAATGCGGCTACCAGATTGTATATATAGTGCATTAATGTCAACACAGCGCATGGGGAAAAAACATTTGTAGCAATTGATTATACCACCAAAAAAGAAACCACTGTTTGCACTTTCTTAAATGTATTTTTCCCAATAATAACATTCCAAAGAAATATAATTGTCATATTTACATCATAGGACATCAGAAATGAATTAATATACAGTTTGATGTGTTTCATTTTTTCTCCACTAGAGTGCATTCTTACAATATTGCGTTCCTTTGGTAATAAATAATATGATTTGGTTGCAGTGACGAACAAAATAAGCAAATGAAGCGTACCAATTGTTTCTCATTTGTTTTCGAAAACATCGCCGTTTACATTAATATATAAATATTTTAAAATAACTATATTTAAATAATGATTTGTGAGTAAACAGCTTAATTTTATTCGTTAAATACTCCTAACAAATGCCACTCTTGATTTCCAAATTCTCATAAGTAATGCCACGAGTGATTTCCAAATTATCGATAAATTCACGACTCACGAAGTGAGGAGTGAATTTATCTAGAGAATTTGGAAATCAAGAGTGGCATTTGTTAGGACTATTTAACGAATAAAATTAAGCTGTTTACTCACAAATCATTATTTAACTATAGTTATTTTAAAATATTTATATATTTAATGTAAACGGCGATGTTTGAAAACAAATGAGAAACGATAGGTACGCTTCTACTGCTTCTTTTGTTTATCACTGCAACCAGATCATACTATTTATTGCCAAAGGAACGCAATATTGTAAGGAGGAGCTTTCTTTAATATGGTAATTATAACACTGATAAATATTTGGTGAAACACGACTCTGATTGGTTGTAAAACAGAAATAATTGAAACGTGATTGGCCATTGACTCCCATTTGGGGCATGAGTTAAATAGTCTAAATAAATTCACTCCTCACTTCGTGAGTCGTTAATTTATCGATAATTTGGAAATCCCTCGTGGCATTACTTATGATAAAGTTATTCGAGTAAAAATAGTGAACCCTGTTATTTAATGATCGGTATTTTTGGATTTCGAGGGGGATATACCTAAGGGAGAAGTAGGAATGACGTAACCAATCATGAAATGGGTGCTCTGGGAACTCAATTTGCAGGTTCACATGTAATTTATAACACTTGGCAGGATTGCATATTTATAAAATGTCAGTCACGCAAAAACTCTAATTTATTGTTTGATTTTGCTATTCACTGGGATATATATAGGCTATAGATGACATGAAAAGGAAAATAAATGTCTGAGTCGGTATTTGAACTCGAGATCTCTAACTTTTACGTTAGCGCTCTAACAAACTGAGCTACTCAGAAATCCTAACACAAACATTAATTTTATGTTTATATAAATTATTCTCAATTTACACGAGAGGCAGCGGAAAATCGTTCCAACTGCCATCTAGTGGCTACTATAACAAATAAGCATTTTTAAAGAGAATTTTTACTTTATAGCAGTAACGCTTGTATATTTAGATGTTATAACTATATTTTAACATTTAGCAATGAAGGCCAATTATGACATGAAAAAAAATGAATGCTGAGTCGGGATATATATATAAAAAAATAAAGTGATCCCACAACAGGTCCGGAGGCCCTTGGGGTAGTGGGAGGTTAAGGCTCCCACTTTTTTCTAGACAATCGGCACTTTATGTCAGCCGGGTTGTCAGCCCTGCGTGACGGCCGTCTTTACCCCCAGAACAAGCGTCTGGTACTCATTTTCGTTAGAGGCTGAGTGGACCCCAGGGCCATAGTGCCGCCAGAGGGTTTGGGTCAGTTTAAAAATCCTGACCCCAACGAGACTTTAACCCTCAACCCTCCGGCTTGTAGCTCAGTGCCTTAACCACTACGCTACGGCGTGCCCCCGGGATATATATAGGTACCGAGTTCCCGCTACATCTCGTAATAATGGAATATATATATATATATATATATATATATGTAAGAAAAAATAATGTTTGTACTAGATTTGCTCGGTTGCGTAATCGGTTGCGCACTGGAGTATCAATCAAGAGGTCCGGGTTCAAATCCCTTTCGGGCATTTATTTTTCTTATGTCATATATATATATATATATATATATATATATATATAATTTGTCAATTAATCGTAGACCCTATATATCGAGTTACATTGCAATGAAACAAGCATGGCGGCCAGTGGATATTTTTAAATTACGAGTTTCAAGTAAATCTCCACTCCTAATAATCGGATTTCACTCATTTTTTAGTTCACTTTCTTGTCTTATTTCAATGGGATGTACCGAATTTCGTTGCGAAAAATCGAAATGCGACCACTAGAGTGACATAAGTTTCCATTTTAGGTTAACTTCCACCCCTAATAACCCAATTCTGCTGGTTAACAAACTTGACCTTAATTTTTTCAATTGATTGCTATATGCTGAATTTCGTTACGACAAAAACAAAAATTGCTGTCACTAGATCGTTAACATAGACACACACACACGTATATATACATATTTGTCTTGGTCATTTTCGGCGTCTACTAGTAAAATCGATGAAGATTTGTAAACTTTTTAAAAAAAAATATTTTCATGAGAACGACCTCAATAGCTACATTCCTTCGGAATTGAGTAAAATATTTCAAAGCTTACTTGTATATTAGTATAAAACGTTATTAATTGCAAGGGTTATGATTGCTGCAAGGATATTACTGTTAGCTGTAATTTATATTGTGAAATCTCCCACACTAATGTGTGTAAGTGATCATTTCCCACGTTCAAGTACCGAATACTTACCATGTCAGCCAGAAAATATCTTTCACTCACGCATCATTACCACCGAGCGGTTTATAGAAGAATCGTGAAATAAAGAGGATCACTTGGCATGCATGCTTCTAAAACATCACGCAACTACAAATAAGTAATAATGCTAGATAATTAGGTTTGTATCTCAAGATGCATATTTTTAACACCTATAAGTTATAAGGAGAATTTTAGATGAAAAATTTAAGACTTCATATTATAGGTAGGGTATCCCAAAAATGAGGACTCAATTTGCTTCCCCCCCTCCCAAATTGTAACATATTAGTTACAATAAAATTGCTTTAACCCTTTACAGCTTAGAGGACTGCGTCGTCGCCGAGTGGTGAAGGTAAGAAGCCTTGGCGCAGAGATACGTGACTTGCACTGCTTTGAATCCCCATGGGAAAAGAAATTTCCTCATGGAATTTCGGCCAGTGTGGGGCCGGTTCCCACCCAGCATCGTGAGGAATTTGGGTAGTTTATTAAGTAGCGACTCCAGGTCGAGAAGACCAGCTATAACTGCTGGGGGACTCGACAAGCTGGCCACATGTCAGCCCTCCACTGGCTGGATGATCGTCTACCTCTGTTATTGACACATGTGGATGTGAGGCCAGCAGACGGCTGGTAGGCCAAGCACCTTGTAGGCCTGTTTGGAGTTTTTCTTATTATTTCAGGTTAGAATTATGTAAATTACGTATTTCAAATAATTATTTTCTAATTTATCAATACTTGGCAAAATCCATTGTAAATGACAGTTGAGGTTTTGTAGTAATATATTAGAATAAGACCTGATATATCAGTCGTCCTCAGCTAAAATGAATTTCTGTTTTAAAAAATTCTAATCGACGAAGAAATCAATTTTTGTTTAGGGCGACTAATAGATCAAGTACCTGTTTTAACATTTTAATAAGTAACTTACCTAACGTAAAATATTGTTAATTTCAGTTCAGAGGTATTCAGCATTTTTTTTAAAGATTCTCTTCGGTCGCGGTGGACTAGTGGTTATGCTCCTTCCCTCTATATCCGAGGGTCGCAGGTTCAAACCCGGCCGGGTTCGATGGTTTTTTTTAGGACGGAAAAATCCAAGGAGAGGGACTTTAAGCCATGGGTCCCGAGTCTGAAGTTTTTCAGGCTCGTAAAAGATTCTTAAGCCTTATTAATAAAGGCCTCTAAGCAAAATTTACTGACCTCAACGTTCTAGTAATTTTCTTAGCTGCCTGTTAGATGTCTCATTGGGTCGGTGTGTTGACCGCTTGCCATCCATGACATCTCTGAGCAAATAAAAAAAGCTCCAAGCGCGATAGGCTTAGAAGGCCGTTGGCCTACCAAACGGCTGCTGGCCTCATGTCTACTTGTGCTAATCACAGAGGTAGACGATCATAAGCCAGTGTAGGGGTAACATGTGGTCAGCATGTCGGGTCCCCCAACCGTTATAGCTGGTCTTCTCAACCGAGTCGCTACTTGTTGTAGCTACCCAAATGCATCACGATGCTGCGTGAGCACCGGTCCCATACTGGCCGAAATTCCATGAGAAAAGTTCTTCCCCCATGGAGACTCGAACCAGCGCAAGTCCCGTAGCTCTGCGCCAAGATATCTTGTCTTAACCACTCGGCTATGAAGCGGGACTCTCAGCAAATAAGATAACTAAAAATTAACTTGGTCTAATAACTCATTACAAAGAAGAGGCTATGGCTTAACAATGGGCTACACCATTATAGTATATATTAGCTACTGAGGTTATTAATACTGCAATTCAAATTTGGGTGTGAAAAGAGCGTAACATTTTGTTCACGTGTAATTTTTTACAGGTTTGATTTTTTTTACCTGCCGTAAATCTAAGACACGAGACTCACACTTTTACTTTTCTTTCGGTGGAAGCTATACTCATGTATTTTACGCCCCTAAAAATGCATGGACCCCGTCTGTATTCCAAATACGCGAACCTCAGAATTAGAGGTAAGAATGATAATCATTAATTCGACAGAGTAACAGAAAGGAAATCAATAAAAACATTTGACCACAATTTCTGTTTAGGAGTAACATCGATGCATAGCATATCGCGCAGGGGCCGGGTTCGATTCCTAGTCGGGTTCAATTTCCTGTTTGAGATATGTCAGAGCTTTCCTCAATTGCAATGCAAACGCCAGACAATTCGGGCTACAATGTCCCTGATAATTCACAGATATCATACATTATTATCAATTATTTTAATATGAAATTAAGCAAAGACAGCAGGACCATCTAATTCACAACATTAGAACCAGATAACCATAGTTCCATAACACTAGAAGTAGTGTCACTATCTATCGAAGACTGTAATATAATATGGTGATTCGTAAATCCTGTATCATGATCAGTCTGAAAGTGACTCATTTTATCATTCATTTTGCGATAGGGCATTCCGATAAATACATTTTTTTTTGTTAGTGATACATGTTTTAAAAATAACCGTTTATATGGAATCTTTATAAACACACTAGCTGATTACCCGGCGTTGTCCGCGTATTTATCCCAATCTTTTTGTCGCCATTTGCTTATCGATCCGAAAACTGAAATTAGAATCTAATCTTGGTCATTTTAGATATTTTATTTTTCACACATTCTCACTCCCTTGTACGGGCGGAGGAAATGTACTAGAATGACATCGAGAGTGTCCCTATTAATCTTAGTGACCTCGAAATCTATGGATTTGAATCTAATATAGGTCGTTTTCGATTTTTCTACATAAGCTATCACCCCCTCTCATCCCCTATGGACTCTGATGATAAAATGTGGGCTTAAATTACATTGGGATTTTTAATAATCAAATTAGTGTTCCCGAAAATTAATCTCGGTAATTTTAGAATTTTATTTTTTACTCCTCTGTTAGGGATGCTAGGGGTAAAAATTGGGTTTAAATATCATCGGGACAGTCACCAATTAGCTTATCAAATCCGAAAACTGTGGATTTGACACAAATATCGGTAGTTTTCGTTTATTATTACATATCAATTTACTCTCCACAGCATCCTTTCCAGATTGTAAGGCAGGTGTATCAAATTTGATTAAAATTTATTTAGGGATTCTAGACTTATGCTGAACCATGCGTATATACATACATAAATGCCCTATGTACATACACAATTCTATTCTTATGTATACACCTATAAAGCCCTATTAGTTATTTTTATCTCTCCACATATATACCATGTTCTTTATAAGTGTTATTCTATAATATTGGCAATGGTAAATTCAAGGCCAACATTTGGTATTTTGGTTTGAGGAACTTGTGGGAAGAGAACTGTGGGTAAATAAATTGACAAGATAATACTGGATAAATAAAGATGTGGATATTTATAAAATACATAAATTTAACATAAATACTCTAGCAGTAACAGCCATCTACCTTATTTGTTAATAGAATTGAAATGTTACTTGATCTTTCACTTGTTGATTTTCTGGTTTTTTAATGAACTCTTCACCATTTTATTGTGATGCAACTTTATCTACTATCTCAATTTATTATGTTCAAATTAACATTTTTATTGTCCGTTTATAATTCAACACATCATTAATATTTTTTCTCTATGTCTGATGATTGATTTTTATTGTACTTTTATCTCCATTCTTCTCTATCTTCCCATTCCAATTCTTCCAGATCTAATTCTCTCATACCTCTTCTTACATCATCCATCCATTTAAATCTAGGTCGACCTCTCTTTCTTTTCCCAGGTGGAATCCATTTCCTAGACAGGTGTGGAGGAGAATGACAGTAGATTAATTATTGGGCGCAGGAAGATGTGCAACCTACTAAATAATAATAATATATAAAGATAATAATAATAATAATAATAATAATAATAATAATAATAATAATAATAATAATAATAATAATAATAATAATAATAATAATAATAATAATCCATCCATAGTAATTCTGCCCGAAGGCAGGTCCTTCACTGCAATCATAGCATTTTCATGCTATGCTTGCAGCTTTACTAGGGAATTGTGTAGGTGTGGTAGCTTCCTGTTGCTTTCCACACCGGTGAAGGATGATGGTGATGATGATGATAATGATATTGATAAGGATGATTATGATGATGAGGGCCATATGATTTCGGGGACCGTTTGGGCCTTAAAGTTTTCCTGACATTTGTCTTACAGGTGAGGAAAAACCCCGATAAAAACCTCACCCAGAAAAACTGCCCCGACCGGGGATCGAACCCGGGCCCGCTGCGTGACAAGGCAGCACGTTACCTCGAGACCACAGCGGTGGACAATAATAATAATAATAATAATAATAATAATAATAATAATAATAATAATAATAATAATAATAATAATAATAATAATAATAATAATAATAATAATAATAATAATAATAATAATAATAATAATAATAATAATAATAAACTTTTGAAAAGATACGGTGTCATATGCCTTTTCTAAATCCACACATATGAAATGAACTTGTTGATTGTTATTATTTGTCTTTTCAATCAATTATTTTACCACAAATATGTGATCAATTGTAGATCTCTCGGACATAAAGCCTGCTTGTACTTCATTCTCCTTATGTTTATAATTTTCTTCTAAATAGTATTTGATTATTTTTCCATATATACGGCTAAAAACATTCATTACGGTGATTCCTCTATAATTATTGCACTCATATTTTCTTCCTTTCTTATGGATGACTGATATCAACCAAATTTTCCATTTTACTGGTACATCTCCGTTTAGGCATCTCTCAAAAAGGCTCCTTAACAATTCAAATAATTTCCTTGTACCACATTTAATTAATTCTGGTTCTACTTCTCCATCCCCACAAGCCGTTTCATTTTTTAAACTTGCAATTGCCATCTCTACTGTCTCAATTTCTAAATGTATACTCGTTCTGTTTTGATCATCAGTTTTCTCTTCAATTCCACTTAAAAATTCCGAACGATCTTCAGTCAATAGTTTGCTAAAATATAATTTCCATTCATTTAAAGAAATTACCCAAATATTTATTTTATTGTGTCCTGACTTCCTTAAATTTTTCAAAGTCCTCCACGCCTCCGAACACCTTTTTTTCTCCAATATAACTCTGAATTTTTTGACATGTTCTTTTCCCAATATTTATTCTTTTCTTCTGTCACCTTCTTTCTTACCTTTGCTTGTGTTTTTTTATACTCCATTTTGTCCGTCAAATTTTTGTTCTTAACCATTTAAGGTATTTACTTTTTTATCATCTACATCATTCTTAATGTCCACCGCTGTGGTCTAGAGGTAGCGCGCTGCCTTGTCACGCAGCGGGCTCGGGTTCGATCCCCGGTCGGGGCAGTTTTTCTGGGTGAGGTGTTTATCGGGGTTTTTCCTCACCTGTAAGATAAATGTCAGGAAAACTTTAAGGCCCAAACGGTCCCCGAAATCATATGGCCATCATCATCATCCTTATCATTATTATCATCATAATCATCATCATCCTTCACCGGTGTGGAAAGCAACGAGAAGCTACCACACCTACAATTCCCTAGTAAAGCTGCAAGCATAGCATGAAAATTACGTACTATGGATGGATCAATCTTAATCTCCTTATTCCAAAAATCATTTTTCTTATTCTCAATTTCCTTTTCTCGCAAAGCTTCCCTAGCAGCCATGTGTATCTTTCGACAATATACTGAAATTATAATAAATAAATAAATAAATAAATAAATAAAAATAATCTAAATTCAAAATAAATTAATTAGAAAATGTGATTATAAATTGAGTTTAAATTGTTAGTGTTCGAACTAATAACAATTTTAACAAACTGATTCGGTTTTTTTGTAAATATATTATGTTATCCATACTGTAATTGTTACATTAGGCTATATTATTGTAAATAATCTTTTGTCCACCATCCAAATTAGTTCTTCATTTGACCGAGAAAACGAAATTTTGTCTTTTCGGTCTTCTATTAGTTCATTAATAAAGTAAGTTAGTAGGGCACTTTGTTAACAAGGTTTTTTACCTGTTGTTCTATTCTGCAGATGTTAATGATGTGCGTCAAACTATTAATTTGATAAAAATAAAGCATTCATCTTGCGTATGACAAAAATTGTATTTTGAAGCGATTTTGAGAAACTCAATTTCTAAACCGCATTATTTACACACAAGGACACGATAAATGCACGTAGGAATCGAGCTTAAGATGATATTTTATCACCCGTAAACATTTGTATGTTTCCAAATAAAATTGTTTAAAAGTCCTATGTAGCAATTATTGGGTCGATAAGAAGGGCAACGAAGGTAAAATGCATTTAAAAATAATGAGAACCGACATATAGTATAGTAAAACAAATTACATACATGTATTATTTAATAATATAGCTGAAACGGAAATATGACAAATTATATGATTTAGATAGGTATGCATATTAATATATCATCTTAAACATATCTGATGTGTTATGCATTTAACTATTTGTAGAGTGATTAAATCAGAGAATGCAAACACCCTTTAGCATAAAAATTAACCGATCATATATATCAGCGAACCGTGAAAATTCTATTGTTTCCAACTTCCAGCAGCTTGGCTTCTTTTGCTAGCACGTCGAACCATTGGACCAGAAAAATTCCATCAACATCAATTTGCATATTTGTTTGCTCAACTGGCAAGGACCCATTGTATCGTGTACAGAGACGTCAATCATATATAACGTGCTTGTCTGGACTGGATGGGTCTACAACTCTTCATGTTAACTCCATTCTGTTAGTCTTGTGTTTACATCATAAGCTTCATTGCTATATTTATGTGAGATATGAGAAAACATCCCATATAGCTATGGTTACTCAAATCTTCTGAATGGATTTGTTTCAAATTTTCAGTGTACGTAAATCATGAATACATTTATCTAAGAAGTGATAATTATTGGATTGAAATTAATGAAACAATTGAGTAAAATATACGCTGATAATAATAATAATAATAATAATAATAATAATAATAATAATAATAATAATAATAATAATAATAATAATATTTACAAGATACCATGAATAAACATTTAAACTGTTAATTACATCAAAACTGTCAGTAAATAACCTGTAAAAGCTCCATCCTCTATGATTGAATGGATTCTAAGCAAGCATAGGTCTATACTTTGTAGTTAGTATCTTAACATTAATAATATAATGCATTCGAGATTCCCTTATAATAGTACTGAAATACCGTAGTACGTATGAAAAGTCCTATATTTGTCTTTTCTATATGTTTATATCGACTGAATGACTGACAAAATAAAATGACTAGAATTCATGATGTCCACCGCTGTGGTCTCGAGGTAGCGTGCTGCCTTGTCACGTAGAAGGCCCGGGTTCGATTCCCGGTCGGAACATGCTCCTGGGTTAGGTTTTTTTCGGGGTTTTTCCTCACCTGTAAGACAAATGTAAGGAAGCTTAGGGCCCAACGGTCCCCGAAAATCATCTGGCCATCATCATCATCCTGAAAGTGCTATGATTGCAGTGAAAGACCTGCCCTCGGACAGTATTATTATGGATGGATGGATGGAATTCATGATTGATCAAATATCGGGTATCATGTTGATTTGAACGTATAGCAAGTTGAGAATTTTCGAATCGGACAAAAGACCTTCAATATATTTTATCTCTGTGGCTGATAAGTTTTATTTCTTCTTATTTATAGGCACTTTAACTACAACAATCTCATTGTGATTTTTATATCTTGTTGCCGTGTGTTTACTGTAAGTCCCGGCATAGAGACATATTATATCTCTGAATATGTGGCTTTACGAGTATGAGAACTTTCGTCGGCCGGAAGTACTGATGTTAAAATATTTGGTCAATATGTTAGTGCGAATCTTAACATAATATATTTAGAGTTGTATCACTTTTTTAACGTAAGAAATAGTTCAAATTTGCTAATTTGAATTAATATTTGCACAATGGGAAATTAGTTATAGTGTGTATAGAAAGAGGGATAGAATAATATTTTCCATGCTATCTGTCAAGGATCAAATAACCATATTGCTTTATATTCATATTTATGAAATTTATAGAATATCAAGCAAAATATGCATTTAATTTTTATTTTTCATTGCTATTATGACTTTTTTATCAAATAAAGAACTTAACATTTTCCCCTTTCCTGAAATCACATTCATATAAATCAATTGAGAGATTTTGTAAAGAATGAAAATAATGGGAGAAGAGATTTGACTTTTTTTTTTCTTCACGTGTATCTCATTGCCTCAAGATCGCTGATTTCAAAATAACTGACGGCACGGTCTTTTTTTTTTTAAAGCACAGTAAGTGGTAAATCTAATTTAGTAGCTTATAGTTCTGAGTGGATATTTATTATAGAGTTCAAGCTTCACTTTAAATTTCCTATTAATGTTCAAATGTGTCAGTCCCCGAGACGTGGACTGTAGAGTCCATAGCTTTGAATCTGCCAGTCTGGGTTTGATCCCCGGCAAGGAAGATGATTATAAATCTCCATAACCTGAGAGTGTATTCCTTGTCATGTAATGTCCTTTGCTTATTTTTGTATGTACATCACAAAATTGTATTAAGGATAGGACCTACATGTTATCGATGTCCAGTGCAACATTGGTCCTAGTTCTTGAAACGTGTACGTGAACTTAATTTCTGAAAAAAAAAAAAGGTTCAATTCATTAAACCATTGAAAATAATTCACATAAACACCAGACCATAGAATGAAAAAAAAAAAACTTATTTTTTTGTTTTGTAATACTTTTTTTTATTCTAACACAAAGAATACTAACGATTTCATTTGCACCTATTTTTGCTAGTTCTTCATTACTGTTTTATTTTATTTAGCTTGATCGTTCAAAGTCAGACGCATTTAATAAAAAACGCAATTTTCTAATCCTTGACACAATTTTGGTGGTGGTTACATCATTGTTCATCATCATCATCATCATCAACTTCACGGATTAGGTCTTTGCCTGTTCCGATCTCACATCTGTTCAGCCCAGCTCTTTCTTGGTCTTCCTATCGAACTTCGTCCTCCAGGATTATACATTAGTTCCATTTTTGGTTGTTTTCCATTGTGGAAGTATAATTCAAGAAAGTGAAGAGAATATTGGAATTAAAAAAAAACATGTCAAAGTCCGAAATAAAGAAAACGCGAGAAAGACGCTGACATGTAGAATAAAATACCCTTCGCATGCTGCAAAATCGTGACAAGCACATCTTAATGAAAAGGGAACACTATTGAACCTGGGGGAAAAATCTTTGTAAAAAATGCATTGTGAGAGGGGAATAAATAAGACTATTCAAGACTACAGATATTGAACAAGCTAGCAATATTCCAATATTGTTTGACACAATAGACTTAGTTTCATTGGGAAACATTGTTGTGGCCCTTACCAATTGGTGTTCAAGAATTACAAAATTATAGTTTTAATTGAAATTGCTTTTTTTTAGAAAAACAATATATAAAATCAACAAAAATAACATTTTGCACATTTTATTAAATATTTATCATCGTTGTGTCATCCTCAATAAACATTTTATTAAAGTACTGTTATATCAATCCTTCAAGAATGAAAATCACTGTAATACCAGATTTATTCACGTACTTTCTGGTAATTTAAAAAAATAATAATTATTTTTATTCTTCATCGACTTCAAGGTTAGGCTGTAAGACTGTGCCGTCTCAAAACATATCCCTCCATCTGGCCATGGGGCGTCCAACGGAACGTTTGCCTCTTGGATTATATTGTAAAGCTTGTTTTGATAGATGAGATGTCTCCATTCTATTCATATGTTGAAACCATTTTAATTTGTTGTCTGCCAATTTATTTGCTAATTCATATATTTGTAATTGTTTTCTAATATCGGTATTGCGGATATGATCTCTTAAAGTATGTCCTGCTATTCTTTTTAAGAAACACATTTCTGCCGTTATCTTTCTTTTTTCCAAATGTATTTAATATCCAGTTTTCACTTCCGTATGTTAGGAGCGAGGCTGCCAAGACTTTATAAAATCTCATCATTGTGTCTTTCCTAGTTTTATTAAGTAAAAGGGTTCTTTGAATTGTGCCACACATATGCTGGAATTTTGATATTTATTATCTAGATATTTCTCTTTTTCATATGATAATAAGCATCCTAAATAATTGAAACATCTTACTTGATCTATTGTTTTGTAGAACTATTTTTGGTCGGATAGGATATTTTCCTTCAAATGTCATTACTTTTGATTTGTTTGTTGATATATGTAGATTATAATGTAACATAATTTCTTATAATTGATATATATTTTTTTGTAATTCATCTTCAGAAGCTGCTAGGATTACTTAGTCGTCAGCAAATAAAATAGAATTTAAAACTATTTTCCCTAATTTAAAATTATAACGTAATTGTCTTTGCCATTGATTTATTGCATCGTAAATATATATATGTTAAATAGAATTGGAGACAGTGGACGACCTTGGCGTACTCCTTGATTAATCAATTCAGTTCTTCAATTGGTAGTAGTTATGCATATTGTTGTGCCATTGTACATTTATTTTATTACTTCTATTATATATCTGGGATACCCTTTGTCATGTATTATCTCCCACAATTTTTGTTTGACAACTTTGTCAAAAACTTTTATATAATCAACAAATAAAATATGAGTTTGCAAATTTAACTCTCTATGTTTCTCTATTACTTGTTTCAAAATGAAAACACAGACTGAGCATGATTTTCCTCTTCTAAAGCCATGTTGTTGTTCATTTAATAACTTCCAATCTTCCAATCTTCTTGCTATTATTTTGGAATATATTTTATATGGAGTTGTTTATTGTTACAATCAGTCTCCTTTAAAAAATGAAACATAGAGCTTATTTCCACTGTTTTTGTATTTTGCACGTTATCCAACATATATGCTATTTAGTACATTTAGGAGCCTGGATTTAATTTTGTTAGAATCATATTTTAATACGAGTAGTTTCATATTACTCGTAATTCTACCTGTATCTGGGCACTTCTTATTTTTGAATGAAAGCAGCACTTCTTCGAATTCTTCCACTGTCCAGTAGTCTATTTCATTTACTTATGGATTTTTTTACTGTAGTTCAAATACATTATTATGTGGAACTTCATTTGTACTGATGTAGCCGGTCCACATATATTTGTAATATTGCAACCATACATGTTCAGGAGTATTATTTACGTTTGCCGTATCTTTCTCTTCTTTGTTTAAATACTTCATGAATTTATATGCTGTATTTACTTTTCCATAGACTTTATGTTCAATGTCACTTATATACTTTTTCATTGTGTAATTTCCTGGCCTCTCTGTTTGTGATGGCACATAATCTTTTGTATTCCAGCTTATTTTTTTCTGTTTTTGTATTTAACCACTTTAGAAATGCTTCCTTCATTTGTTTAATTAATCTGCAACTTCATCGTTCCAAATTTTCAGACCTTTCTTCCTTCTTCTTATATTGCGTTGTCCCAGAGCTTCAACTGCAGATTTATAGATGGCTTCTTTCAAATCATTCCACTCCGTATCCACGTCTAAGCTTAAATCACATTGATACAAATACTCATTAATTCTTTAGCAATATAGTCCATTATACTAGGGAATAATGGAGAGAATAACAATTATTATAATGAGTATTTCAGTTCATATTCTGATCACAGTCATTAATCTACCTGCAATATGTAATAAAAATAATACATCAAATCATTAAAGTGGTAATTTGTACATAAAACTAAATCATTTCATATGTACAGCTCGTGGAGTGGATATGCGGTAAAATGTGCTGGGTAAATAATATTATATTGAAGAACTTAGAATATATATATTATAATTAGATTTTTTATATTGAGCAATGCAAGCTTAATATACAAGGTGTAAATGAATTATACCGCACACATTTAACTGCATATAGAGGAGTATTATATAAGCATTTTGAGATAATGAACTAATGGTATACGAATAAAAATGTCCAAGTTATGATTCAGTTTGTAAGGTTGGCACGCTACTGATTATTTCAAATTTAAATGGAAATTATGTGATACAGACACTGTAACTTGTAATAAGTATGCGCCTTCAGCTCAGTGGTTATAGCAGTCTTACTGCCGACGAAAATGTAAGATTAGTGCATCACGTTCGAAACTACCTGCAGTATGTATACACTTTTTCCCTTTCTTCCTTTATTATGTACGTACTGTAAATTAGTTACGTAAGTAGATTTACTTCTGGTTTAATTGTTTATTCATTATTTTACATAATACGGTATTCGAATGTCGGCGCAGTACGTGCGTTACAAAACTATCTACCTACGTATTTTACAGACAATTGTTTGAAAGATTGTAATAATAATACACATTATGTAGAGTACAATAGGTTTCGCAAATTAAATGTGTAATTGTACTGTACAGTACTTATGTACTTAGATAATGATAGTGCAGTGATCACAAGAGTAATAACATGAAGAAGTACAGTGTATGTACACATGGCATACATAATGTTATTGGGAAATAAAAAGCAATACATTTGAGTAAACCTAATTAAATTACTTTAACCTAGGTGAATCCCATGAAACGCCTTTTTTTTTTTTTTTTTTTTTTTGCGCTGTTAAATATCTACATTTGTTCGTGTTTCACGCGATTAAATTCGGACATAAATCAGCTATTATCGACGGATATGCTATGTTATCGAAAGAGCTGTTGGTTTATCGCTGGTTATTGGTGTGGTTATCGCAGGTTATTAATGTCGTTATCGCTGGTTATTACAGCAGTTATCGCTGGTTCATAGAATAACTGTGTTTTTTTAAACTGTGAATGACTGTGAATTTTAAGCGTTGAGAATAACTGTTGTAACCAGAGTGGTCATGATAGGAAATAGTCCCACTTTTTCCCTTATTTACACGTAAAATGAGTTAAAGTAATTAAAATCCGGGGCTAAATATGTTTAATATATCATTTTATGATTATTTGTTGCATTTAAGTCGTATTTAAGTGTGTAATTAAATATCGTGCTAGTTTCTACGGGCCACCATACTCATTAGTAGAAAATTAATATTAATAACATGTACGTATTTGTTACGAAAGAAAATTCTGGATACTTGATCAATTTAAGTTTAGGGACTTAGTGAATCTTAAATTATTATTATTATTATTATATTGGAATCATTAGTAAGAATCTCCAGGTTTGAGCATCAAAGAAACATGTCATATTATAAACAAATTAAAAATAGTTAATAAAACAGAAGTAAAACAGATTTCTGAAAATTCTATCCAGAAGTAACTAAAGTAGATTAGCGTGTGATCGTATAAAATTCATATTAAAATTCCGATGAGCTAAACAGTCACGAAGTAAACTATTAAAATAAATACCTGGCAAGCGATGTCCTCCTCAAGTAAGTCCGTCGCTGTGGCGTAGTCGGTAGAGTTCCTACCTTCCACTCCGGTGACTCTGGTTCGATTCCCGGCGAGGAGGGGATTTTAAATATTCTTCTTGAGTTTGGGTGTTTGTATTTCTATGTGTGAATAAGGTAAAAAAGGTTAAAATGTAAAACAAGAAGGAAAAACGGTGTACTGTAAACGAAACAAAACTAGAGGAAAAATAATTAAAAAACAGGCTATTTAAAAAAAGGTAGGTTAAAAAAAAACTTTTAATAACTACAAGCCTCTCGCAAACCACTAACTCTTGTTGTTTTACGATGCTTTATACATCAGCGGTCTTCCAGAGTCATCGGTAGCCACTGACTCGTTTTGTAATTTTGTTATGGTTTTAGGCAGCGTAAATCATTTAAGCGTCCAAAGAGCTACTTTTTTTCACGTTTTAAACTAAAAAGGGCGATTTTTAAGGGTTGTAGGAGTTGAGAATCACAACTCTCTTATAGCCTATGTTCATCCCGGGAATCTCCTGAACATTTTGCAAAAAGCCCCATCACAATTGGATCAACGGTATGGCCGCGCATAAACAAACAAACCAACAAACAATTTTTATATATTAGATAAATCTTTAATAACTCAGATCATTAGTATCACAATTTAAAATAGGACGTCAAATAGCCGACAACTTCCTAAAGAATCCATGCTCAGGATATTTACGTCCCTAAAACTCTACGACCCGCGACTCTCAGAACCAAAGGCGAAAATAATAGGGATAAACCACTAGCCCTTCAAGAAGACCGACTGTACATAACGAGGTATTTAGAACACAACATTTTCCAATTCTGAATTTTGGACGTTATATTGATTGAATTTCCTTAATTTAATTTCTTGTTACACTATCAAACAAAATAAAGATCGATGTAGGTTTATATTTCGAAATATTAATATATTTTTATATATTCAGTATGGCCTGTTTATTCAAGACAAGAATTCAGCTACCTTGTGTTGTGTCCCAGTGCTCTCTTTTCCTTTCTGAGGAGTTTTCCTTTCACCATTATGCGTCCAGACTCTCTTCAATTATATTTGAAGATGATACCTTAAGTAGATTGCTGGACTGGCTTTCAATGACCAGACCCTGATCGATCACAAATTTCCAAGTTCCTACCAGGTCTTTTTGGTTATTTTAGTGTCCGAAGGTACGTGACAAGTAGCCACACACGATACATAACCCTAATAGACATTCCTTGTAGTTTGCGTTGTCCATCCTCTGCTACCAGGATGCAATGCCGGATCTTGGATTGATCCATAAATTTGTAAGAAAACTTTTATCTATGCTACTAATTTAACATTACTAAAAATCTCTATACAAAAAAAATATTTTAATCTAAATAGGAACGTAATTAGAAATTAAGTAACCACTGCTATTAATTGAGTCTATTAGCGGAATTCCCTTAGCTGGGCAGTGATTTATTCACCCCTAGTTATGTTTCATATCATCAAGTATTTGGAATCATGAGAACTATACTGCACAATTTATTATACACTGATGACCAGATTATAATAGGGCAAGATAAAGAAGATATAGAATATATGATCAGAAAGTTGGTCGATACATTTGAGGTAGGTGGACTGAAGATAAATTATATTAAAACAGAATATATGGTAATCGGAGGAAATTCAGAAGACTTACAAATAAATAATATGATAATTAAATGTGTTGAAGAAATTAAATATCTTGGGTCTATAATAGATAAATCTGGTACTTGTGAAAAATATATTATTAACAGAGTAAATTGTGCAAGGAAGGCGATTAGATCCCTGAATGGTCTTTTATGTAATAGAAATTTGACCAGAAAAACAAAAAAGAGATTATACAGATAGTAATAGAAAGTATACTTACATATGGATCAGAAAACTGGACAATAAATGACAGGATGCAGAAAAGAATCTTGGCGACAGAAATGGATGGATTACGGAGAAGTATGAGAATATCCAGGCTACAACATATTCGAAATACATATATCAGACAAGAAATGGATGCACAAGAAACTGTTATCGATAGGATAACAAAGAGAGCTCTACAGTGGTATGGACATGTACAATGGATATCGGAAGACCAGTGGCCTAAACAGGTGTTGGATTGGATGGTACCAGGCAGAAGGAAGAGGGGAAGAAGTAGAAGAGCATGGTGTGAGGGACTTATGATGCCATGATGAAGAGGGGTATGGAAGATGGTCAATGGGAAGATAGGAATCTCTGGAAAGCAGGAATCAAGGTCAAACTGCTGTAAAGTGGAAAGCCTGTATTAAGTAAGAGAACTATACATCTTGCTGGTGAGGATGCACGCAAGGAAATGACAATCCAGGATCACGCTATTTGAATCGTATTGGTAAACCAAATTACATTTTCGGTTAAACTGTTTGTGTAATTTAATAGCAAGTTTAAGACAAAGAAAACCTCCAACACACAGGAAACATGCAAGTTTTAACCTTGTATGTATAATCATATTCTAATTTACTTTGTAAATAATGCATAATACACAATACTAAATTGCGATACTAGTTTGACTATTTAACTCATGCCCCAAATGGGAGTCAATGACCAATCACGTTTCAATGATTTCTGTATTACAACCAATCAGAGACGTGTTTCACGAAATAATTATCAACGTTAGGATTATCATATATTAAGCAAAGCTCCTCCTTTTTAATATTCTGAACAGGTCTGACCGTTATTTTGCAGTGACTGAGCCTATAACAAATACGGCTACCAGATTGTATATAATAGTGCTTACATGTCAACATTTGTAGCAATTGATTATACCACCAAAAAAAGAAACCACTGTTTGCACTTTCTTAAATGTATACGACATCAAAAATGAATTAATATACAGATTGATGTGTTTCATTTTTTCTCCACTAGAGAGCATTCTTACAATATTGCGTTCCTTTGGCAATAAATAGTATGATCTGGTTGCAGTGATAAACAAAAGAAGCAGTAGAAGCGTAGGCTACCTATCGTTTCTCATTAGTTTTCAAACATCACCGTTTACTTTAAATATAAAAATATTTTTAAATAACTGTAGTTAAATAATGATTTGTGAGTAAACAGCTTTATTTTATTCGTTAAATAGTCCTAACAAATGCCACTCTTGATTTCCAAATTCTCTAGATAAATTCACTCCTCACTTCGTGAGTCGTGAATTTATCGATAATTTGGAAATCACTCGTGGCATTACTTATGATAAGTGTGCTATAACAAAACTGAGGAAAATAAAACAAGGCAGTCTTTTTTTTTTTTTTTTTCAATTTGCGAGAATATATAATGCAGTCAATTACATAATATATGTATGTTATATATTTTTTAACAATCATTTAAATGAATTTAATTTCAATTTTTAATATTGCATAAATCTGTTTTATAAGTAAAAAAATACCTCACATAGGAACATTTTAAAGTAGTTCTAAATATAATTTTATAGGTTATTTTATTTAGTGTAAATATTATCTTACAAAACTTGTAAACCACAATATTTGCTATTATTGATTTCAGTACTTTACGATTAAAAAAAAGGCCGGAAATTGGATAGTTGTATTATGCATTACCATTTCTCAAAAATAGATGTTACTGTCTTCAACATATGAATAAACCAAGGAGAACAAAATTAGTAATTTTATAAGTAAATGTCTAAAAATATAACGATGAATCCTTGCTCAATTGTAATTATTTTGTATAACAGCAAAGAATAGAAAATACCAATAGAAATGATATAGACAAATCCTTGTTAGTTACTATAAAACTATTTTATTGTATTTTAAAATTTGATACAATTAGCCAGTGTTCAATCACTGGTCTTCAATGTGAATGAATATTATTATTGAGAAATATATGTGCATAATAAATTATAAATATAGGAAATGCAATTTGACACTTTTTTGTAATGTATTCAACACAAGACAATGTACAATTAACACTGTCCATAATACAAATCAATGGAATATTGTTTCTTATGGAAGTTGTGCCCTGAGACTGTTCTACTTGTAGAATATCAACAATGCGTTTATCCCTTTCCATCATTATAAATACTTGATTTTCACCTTGGCTGGAATCGTCCATGCTTTTCTCAGCAACAAAATCGCATTTCCGCCCCATCCCATGTCTTTTAAAAACAGATAAGTACAATATTAAAACCTGCATTCTCCAATAGTCTAGCAGACATACACCGAAAACAATCTCCCGTGTACATCCTAGAATTGTAAAACTAAGAAATTATGTAAATGTTAGGCATTTCTCCTACAAACTCTCTGATGATATAATTCTTCTGCACTCGAGGGTGGGGGATAGTATGTATTGAAGAAAGATTGAAATTATATATAAAAGTATTTAATTATGTAAACATAGGAACCTAAACTACAGAATTGAACAATAAATATATATATGTATATATATATATATATATATATATATATATATCACGTTGTTTGTCCGCGATGGAATCCTAAACTACTGAACCGAGTTTAATAAAATTTTGCACACTGTGTGCAATTTGATCCAACTTGAGACTTAGGGTAGTTTATAACTAAATTTATAGTCGCATTATTTTTTTATTGCAAATTATTTGTTTATTATTTAACGAAGAGTTCCATACGATTCTAACAGATGGCGGTGTAATTATCTGTGAGTTCCATACAATTCTAACAGATGGCGGTGTAAGGTAATTTGGTAAGGTAATTGGTTTATTATTTAAAAAAGAGAGATCCAGATGGCTGTGCTTTTTGTTGCAACCGCGAATTTCAATTGAATTACAAATATTGATTATTTCATAATTTAAGTGTGTTCAGTGTTTCTTTTATTTTCAATATTATTAATTTCGTGTGTAAGTATTAGTTTTAAGTAATCTGGCTGAAAGACAGCAACTTAATTTAAATTTTTAACGCATACCTTAGCCACAGCAACGCGAGAGAGAGAGAGAGAGAGAGAGAGAGAGAGGAGAGAGAGAGAGAGGAGAGAGAGAGAGAGAGAGAGAGAGAGAGAGAGAGAGAGAGATTTCTTTTTGCAAATGCCCAAGGTTTCTTTCGACATTCCTGGTGTTCTCTCCTGGCATGACGTACTTGTAACCCACTTCTGAGGTTGGGGCGCCTGGAAGGCGGGGTTACGTTGCCCCGATGATATGATGGGTGACGATGATGATGATAGTGGTGCGGCAGGAGAGTCCCTAATCCTAAGCTTAATCTAAGATAAATATGAATGATGATGATTGCGATGGCCATATGATTTCGAGGACCGTTTGGGCCTTAAAGTTTTCCAGACATTTGTCTTACAGGTGAGGAAAAACCCCGATAAAAAACCTCACCCAGAAAAACTGTCCCGACCGGTGATCGAACCCGGGCCCGGGACAATCCATATCAAATCGGACAGCAAAAAATCTTGCAATTTATTTTTTTAATTTTATGTATCCCTAAATATAGTGAATACATTTATAAACGTATTAATACAGAAATTTAATTTTTATCATTTATAGGCTCGTAGTTATGATGATCTAAAATTATCGTAAATATGATAAACTAAAACGTTTACTAACTAATATTTCTGAAACAGTAAACAGCAAAAATTTGTTTCAAACATATTTATATAGGTGATATCATGTAGTTTAAGGGTGTTATTTTTATAATTAGGATATTTTTATTTTCGGTGTCAATTTTCTGTTTTATGGCGGTTTACTGCAGTACATATCAAAAAATGAAAACGGAAAAAATACAGGATACTACTCACGTAATAAGGATTAATTTCCAGCAATTGCCTTTTTGGAGAGTTGAATAATTCAGACAATATAAATGTTTTTTATTCTATTTTCGTAAAAAAGACTCGCGAGTCCACGGCGCAGCAGATTCATTTCACGACCAAGGTCGCGCGCGTACTTTATTGAAGGAGCTTCATCAGTGACTTTTTCAATTGCCATTAAATTGAATAGATTATTATATGTTCTGCTTAATGGAACAGTACCGTAAATTTATAAAAGTGGCGATATTTTAATTCTTACGCAGTAGATATTTATTTATCAAATTTTATTGCTGAAATGAGAAGTAAAGAGCTCTGTTACTTACGTTTACTGTGAATTATTAAACAAATTATTTATAAGTAACTCACTCACTGGCTCTGTGGAACCTGCAGGTTCATGGCAGCGCGGACATAAGCTCTCCTTACATCCCATCCCGAGCTAACGTTTTTCAATTATCCCCTCTATAATCTACTTCCCTCAAATCATGTATAACGTTATTCTCCCACCTCATTCTTAGTCTTCCAACTGGGCGTTTTCCCTCCGGTTTTCCTACCAGAAATTTCCAAGCACCTCTTTCATCTTCCGTACGTTCCACATTTCCTGCCCATCGCAGCCTACGAGACTTAACTGTTTTTATTATATCTGGCTTCCTATACAGATCATGTAGCTCACTATTATGTAGTTTTCTCCATTCACCTGACTGTTCATCTCTTTTGGATCCAAAAATTTTCCTAAGAATTTTATTCTCAAATACTCGTTATCGTCTGTCCTTTTTTAAAACAAATTATTTATTTTGTTACAAATTTTTCATTTGAGTTTAAATATAATATTATATAATAACTATTTCATCATTAATTGAATAAACTGGTATAAATTTTTATTATGTTATAATTACTAATTTCAGTCTTAAAATAACTTTTTATTCAGTGTATTGCATTGTACCCTGAACACTTTGACGAAATAGTATTGTTATAAGATATCACTTCCAAATAAAACCGAATGTTTTAATACTCGTACCACTTCCTACCAAACAATAATAATGCAGTGTCAGCAAGTCTTCCTTAAACATCTGTTTTACATCAACAATTCTCAAGTTCAGATTACATACTAGACAGTTGATTTACACCACTGTGTATGTTTAGTGCATCTCGTCATTTTAAGTGTCACAGTCAAATTAAAAATAATATCTTATTGTTCTTAACTCACAAGTTTGCAGATCTACAAGGACTGAATGGTGAGTTAGAAGTTAAATATAATTTTAATTATGCATATATTAGTATACAATAGTTATTAACAATATTATATGTTAATATATAATTTTACAATTTCTTAAATGTTTCTGGGATGAGAGAATAATCGTAGAGATATACATTTTGTGTTATAAAAGGAGAATAATGGGAAGTTTAGACATTAAATTAAATACTATAATAATTTAGCTTATAATAAAAGCTAATATTATCGTGCATTTTAATATCATCTTAGATATGTCATGAGTAGGGGATGCAAGATTAGTAAGTGATACCAAGCCAATAAAATATTTATACCTCTTAAATATTACTTGTAACAGCATGAAAATTTTTATAAATTATTATCGATAGCTTAACATTACTTACAATATTCAACATCAGACATTGGTGTAGGGTACAAGTACAAAATATTACAACACATTACAAAACTACTCTCTAGAAAATATTTTTAATGGGCCTACCAGCTTGAATTCGTAGGTGCTTAGTAATTTAAATTAAACTATACATTAGCCAAAATCAGCACAAAATTAACCGCCTACTGAATATATCAATAAAGATTGTTATATTTAATGACGTTTATTATGTAGCAATTTATTTCAAGCGCGAGGTTCTCCTACGTACCATAAATTTACGACACGGGACTCACGGATTTCCTTCCTTCTGCAGAAAGCTACATTCAGAATTGTTACGCCTTTAAAATGCCATTTATTCCTATCGAGTTTGAACCCGCGAACCTCGGAATCGGAGGCGTGCAGAGTAACCACTTGTCCACGATGATGATGATAATGTAAAAATTGTAATAATGATAATAAAATTAATGTAATGTTGATAATAACAATAAAAAATTTTGTAAGTGCGCAAAGGACTATTACCAAGTAGCTCCGTCATTGTTTGTACGAGCGAGCGATCTCCACTCACGCGAAAGGTATTTCGGGCAGTCTACACATAGGAGATTTTAGGAAAAATAATTATTTTGGGTAGTTTCCTTTCAAGACTCCACTTTAATACTAATTACAAAAAAATAACTGGTGTTCAGGTAATAATGTGGCACTTTTTGATTTTATAAAATTTTTGGTGAGGAAGGTCAATTGCATATTAATTGCATTTACGCCCTTCAGAAAAACGTAAATATTAACATACTAATTTTCAAGCGATAGAGCACAAAATCATCTATAATGTGACTATCTTTTCAAGTTGAGGGAATAGCCATACTTCGAGAAATGTATTTCATAAAAGAGACTATTTAAAACAATACGATAAATTGACAGCTCTATTACTCTTTAATTACATCAAGCGAAGACTTGAAATTCGGTTCAGATATTCAGTATATCATAAAGTTTCACTGTAAAAAAAATGGTAAACTTTTAAAGATGTGAGTTCAATTTTCACAATTTTTTTGCCGATTCCGTATGGAATGTCCCGCCCGCTGCGTGACAAGGCAGCACGCTACCTCGAGACCACAGGCTTAACAGGATAAAAAAATAGATCATAGGATCACCATAATGAAATTAAAAGTAGTAAACATGCTTAATTGAATAAATATAAACAATTTAACAATGTAGAACAACAAGGGTTAACAATAAGCTCCTGACGATTTTAAGAGTGCAATAAAATAGGTGAATATCAATGTTAAGCCACTCCACACAACCGGAAATAAACCCATTTACAAAAAAATTACATCCATATTTAACTTTAAAAACCTAGGAAACAGCGGGTTGCCATCTAATGAAGCTGGGACCGGCAATACCCTTGAATTGATAACGAAAATGAAATAATAACTATTAAGTTATAACCAATATCAAATGCATTTTTGAGAATCAATACTTCTACAGAGCTATACGAAAAATTAGTGCTTCCATGGAGAATTACGACCTAGGCCACTAATTCTAGTTGCAACCCTCATGATCTTAGCGGAGCGGCGCAGTCATTAATTTAAGTGAACAGAGAAGTGTTGATATTGATGGATGTACTGAACCATCGTAAATGGTTTGGAAAACAAGGGGGGGAGGCGACGCGTCTGGAGACAGTACGTACGAGATAGTAAAATATTAAAGCAAGAAACCAGAACATAGGGGGGAAAAAAAACTCTTGGCGCGACAGGCCTAGAAGACCCTTAGCCTACCATCCGGCTGCTGGTCTCATATCCACACGTGTCAATCACAGAGGTAGGTGATCATCAGCCAGTGTAGGGGTAACATGTGGTCGGTATGTCGAGTCCCCCAGCCGTTATAACTGGTTTTCTCAACCTGGAGCCGCTACTTATTGTAGCTACCCAAATGCCTCACAATGCTGGGTGGGCACCGGTCCCATACTGGCCGAAATACCAAGAGAAAATTTCTTCTCCCATGGAGACTCGAACCAGCGCAAGTCCCTTAGCTCTGCGCCAAAGGTTTCCTGCCTTAACCACTCGGCTACGGCACGGGACTATAACCAGAACATAGGCAGAAGCGAATTCTAGAACTGAATTCTCGGTTCACCGGTATCTACAAATAAAATGTTTTTAGCAAACTTTTATATTTCGTTATATCCAAATTTCCATACGATAATAGACCTGACATTGATTTATTATTTAAACCATAGTGAAAAAAGATATACTATAAGTATCATTATACATATATTGTCCACCGCTGTGGTCTCGAGGTAGCGTGCTGCCTTGTCACGCAGCGGGCCTGGGTTCGATCCCAGTCGGGGCAGTTTTTCTGGGTGAGGTTTTTATCGGTATTTTTCCTCACCTCTAAGACAAATGTCAGGAAAACGTGTAGGCCCAAACGGTCCCCGAAATCATATGGCCATCATCATCATCATCCTTCGGTGTGGAAAGCAACGGGAAACTATCAAAATTATAATTCCCTAGTAAAGCTGCAGAAATGTTAATCGTAGTACCAAGTGCATTAGAGGTTGAAATAGCGATAGAAAAATTGAAGCTATATAAAGTATCAGGTTCAGATGAGATCCCAGCAGAACTGATAAAATCAGGTGGAGAAAAATTGATGGACAAGATACGCCAGTTGCTT
Organism: Diploptera punctata; assembly: GCA_030220185.1. Classification (NCBI taxonomy): domain Eukaryota; kingdom Metazoa; phylum Arthropoda; class Insecta; order Blattodea; family Blaberidae; genus Diploptera; species Diploptera punctata. The sequence goes on along the minus strand of JASPKZ010002300.1, from coordinate 1,170,373 downwards.
AATATGATTTGGGATAAATAAGCTCTTCCAGATGACTGGAAAGAATTAATTATCTTACCAATTTATAAGAAAGGAGATAAAATTGATTGCAACAACTATAGGGACATCTCATTACTCTCAACTTCGTACAGAATTCTAACAAATATATTAGTAAGCAGATTTACTCCTTATACTGATAAGTTTCTAGGAGATCATCAATGTGGATTTAGAAGAAACAGGTCTACAACGGATCAAATTTTTAGCTTAAGACAGATTTTAGAAAAGAAATGGGAATATAATGGTACTGTACATCAACTGTATGTAGACTTCAAAAAAGCATATGATTCAATTAAGAGGGAGAAGTTATATAGTATCCTGCTGGAGTTCGGAATTCCTAAAAAGTTAGTTAGACTTATACGAATGTGTCTAAATGGCACAAAGAGTAGGGTGCGTGTAGGCAAACAGTTTTCGGATACTTTTGAAATCCAGAATGGGCTGAAGCAAGGAGATGCACTATCTCCTCTATTATTTAATTTTGTACTAGAGCATGCCATCAAATCTTTAGAGGATGAAGAAGGCCTACAACTGAATGGTATTAATAAGCTGTTAGTTTATGCTGATGATGTAGTACTACTGGCCGATAGCGAGGAGATACTAAAGGCCAACACGCACACACTACTGAGTAACACTAAGAAATTGGGACTGAAAGTAAATATCAATAAAACTAAACATAAGGTCACACATAAAAATACATTATATAATGGAAATGGACAGCTAAGGACAAATGAGGGAAATTTTGAGGAAGTGACTGAATTCAAATACCTAGGAACAATAATCACAAACAGGAATGAGATGCACAAGGAAATTAAACATATGCTCAATTCTGGTAATGCATGTTATTATGCATTACAGAGACTCTTGACTTCCCAACTCCTTTCTAAAACGTTAAACTGAAAAAATATAAAACTATTATTCTACCAGTTATATTATATGGGTGCGAAACATGGACTCATACTTTAAGGGATGAAAAGAGATTACGAGTATTTGAGAATAAAGTTCTTAGGAAAATTTTTGGACCAAAGAGAGATGAACAGACAGGTGAATGGAGAAGACTGCATAACAGTGAGTTACATGGTCTTTATAGGAAGCCAGATATAATGAGAACAGTTAAGTCTCGTAGACTGTGATGGGAAGGACATGTGGCACGAATGGGGAATGAAAGATGTGCATGGAATATTCTTATAGGAAAACCAGAGGGAAAACGCCCAGTTGGTAGACCAAGAATGAGGTGGGAGAATAACATTAACTATGATTTGAGGGAAGTAGATTATACAGGGGATGATTGGAGAACATTGGCTCAGGATAGGGATATATGGCGAGCTTATGTCCGCGCTGCCATGAACCTAAGGGTTCGATAGTGCCAGTGAGTTAGTTAGTAAAGCTGCAAACATAGCATGAAAATGCTATGATTGCAGTGAAAGACCAGCCCTCGGGCAGAATTACTATGGATGGATAATTATTATCAAACTGGTATTAATTCTTCCATAGACTTAATACATTTTCCTAATTTTTTTGTCTAATGCCACCAGGTAGTCTTTTATGACATTTCTGGCTTTATCTAGCATTGACAGAATTGTAATTATTTCTTAGGTTGGAGCACCTGGAAGGCTGAGTTACTCGTATGTTACCCCGATGGTATGATGTGGGCAAACAAAGGAATAATTTCCTTTCAGGAAAAATTCCTATCGTTTAGTCGGGAATCGAACCCGGTACCTCATGAACAGTAGTCAGGAACGCTGGTCACTAGCCCATGAGGCTGGTCTTTTTCCTAATATTTCATTTGGTAGTTCAAAATATTCATCCATGAGTGATACAGTTTCTGCAGGGATTGCCCGTAACGAACATAATTTGAGGCTTCAGAGGAGGAGTTCATTCTGAATACGTAATGTAAATATCTTATTATGTAGACAATGCAATTCAATTAGAATCAAGTAAAATTATGTAAGTTCCCAGAACTTTAAAGTGACACTTTCAGCTTTACGAATTCGTTTCGAAATTGCTAAACATCTCGATCCTTGTAACGTAAATAACTATTTAATGATATTATGAAATAGTGAATATGATTACATGGGCGCTGGTAATGAAATTCAAATTCAGAATTCGCCTTGATGACTGAAAAAAATCAGGAAAAATAAGTTTTTTGGTACCTCACGAAAACGATTCTCGCTTTGTATGGAAGTTTTGATTTATAGGCTTCTACTAATTTATGTAGGATATATATACTTACTCACTGGCACTATCGAACCCGTAGGTTCATGGCCGCACGGACATAAGCTCTCCATACATCCCTATCCTGAGCTACTGCTTTCCAATCATTCCCTGTATAATCTACTTCCCTCAAATCATAGTTAATGTTATTCTCCCACCTCATTCTTGGTCTACCAACTGCGCGTTTTCCCTCTGGCTTTCCTACAAGAAGCTTCCATGCAAGTCTTTCATTTCCCATACGTGCAACATGTCCTGCCCATCGCAGTCTACGAGACTTAACTGTTCTTATTATATCTGGATTTCTATAAAGACCATGTAGTTCATTTTTATGTAGTCTTCTCCATTCACCTGTCTGTTCATCTCTCTTTGGTCCAAAACTTTTCCTAAGTACTTTATTCTCAAATACTTGTAATCTCCTTTCCTCTCTTAAAGTAAGAGTCCATGTTTCGCACCCATATAATATAACTGGTAGAATAATAGTTTTATATATTTTCAGTTTAACGTTTTTTGAAAGGAGTTGGGACATCAAGAGTCTCTGCAATGCATAATAGCATGCATTTCCAGAATTGAGCCTATGTTTAATTTCTTTGTGCATCTCATTCCTATTTGTGTTCATTGTTCCTAGGTATTTGAATTCAGCCACTTCCTCAAAATTTCCCTCATTTGTCATTAGCTGTCCATTTCCATTATATAATGAATTTCTACTTGTGACCATATATTTAGTTTTATTGATATTTACTTCCAGTCCTAATTTCTTAGTATTACTCAATAGTGTGTGCGTGTTGTTCTTTAGTATCTCCTCGCTATCGGCCAATAATACTACATCATCAGCATAAACTAACAGCTTATTAATACCATTCAGTTGTAAGCCTTCCTCATTCTCTAAAGATTTAATGGCATGCTCTAGTACAAAATTAAATAGTAGAGAAGATAGTGCACCTCCTTGCTTCAAACCATTCTGGATTTCAAAAGTGTCCGAAAACTGTTTGCCTATACGCACCCTACTCTTTGTGCCATTTAGACACATTCTTATATATCCTAACTAACTTTTTAGGAATTCCGAACTCCAGCAGGATACTATATAACTTCTCCCTCTTAATTGAATCATATGCTTTTTTGAAGTCTACATATAGTTGATGTACAGTACCATTATATTCCCATTTCTTTTCTAAAATCTGTCTTATACTAAAAATCTGATTTGTTGTAGACCTGTTTCTTCTAAATGCACATTGATGATCTCCTAGAATGTCATCAATGTAGGGAGTAAGTCTGCTTACTAATATATTTGTTAGAATTTTGTACGAAGTTGAGAGTAATGAGATGCCCCTGTAGTTGTTGCAATCAGTTTTATCTCCTTTCTTATAAATTGGTACGATAATTGACTCCTTCCATTCATCTGGATGAGCTTCTTTTTCCCAAATCATACTAAGCAACCAGCGTATCTTGTCCATCAATTTTTCTCCTCCTGATTTTATCAGTTCTGCTGGGATCTCATCTGAACCTGATGCTTTATACATCTTCAATTTTTCAATCGCCATTTCAACCTCTAATGCACTTGGCTCTGCGATTAGCATTTCTGCTGTCTGTAAATTATCCTCCTCAATGTCCTGTTCTGTATGTACATTTAATAGCTGATTAAAATAACTTTTCCATCTATTTAATATACTCCTGGAATCTGCAATCATATTCCCATTTTCATTCCGAATTATGTTTGTTCTAGCCTGAAACCCTTTCTTCTCTATACTAATTCCCTGATATAATTCTCTAATGTTCCTATTTTTTGCATTCATTTCAAGATCATTAATCTTCTCTCTCAAATATTCCCTCTTTTTACTCTTTAGTAGCTTGGTGGTTTCCCGTCTAATAGTACCCAATTGCTCTAAATTTACCTCATTTGGCTCGTGTAACCATTTCATTTTTGCTAGCTTTCTTTTCTTTACAATGTCGGCACATTCCTCATCAAACCATTTCTTGTTTTGCCTCTTTTTTAAACAACCAATGCTTTCTAATGCTGACAATTTAATGGTATCTCTTATAGTCTCCCATTCTTTATTTATATCAGTTTCTTCTTCATTTGCCACATTGTCATCGGAAGATTCCAGTACTTCAAATCTATTAGCAATTTTGATTTGGTATTCTTGCCGCATTTCATCATTTTTCAAGTTTTTTAATTCAAATTTTACAGAATCATCTTTAGCGTTTGTTCCTCTCATAAGCGATAGCCGTTGTCTGATTTTCACTCTGACCAGATGATGATCCGAATTGCAGTCTGTCCCTCTAACTGATCTAACATCGATGATGCTACTGTGCCAGCGTTTATCCACTAATACACACACACACACACACACACACACATATATATATATATATATATATATATATATATATAAACAAATTGATATCAATTAACTGTAGGCTATTTAGTTGAGTGAATAAATTTAGTATAGTTTCAGTAAATAACACATTAAAATTGCTGTATGTTTATCGTAACTGTATGACTCTGTTTTACTAGAAATACACGTTTTTTTTTTCTTTATGCAATAATAATTCTCATTAAGTTAATTGCATGATAACTGATAACAATTTAAATAAGATAAAATTGCATTTTAATTATTTGTTTTTAGTCTTCAGATAGTAGGATACAATTTTTTTTCTTTTGAAAGATTTGTACATAGGTTTCAATCTGTTTAACAGAAAATAAGGAGTTTCTATCTTTAATAATTCTACTTAAAATGTACGGATTTATATCGGTAACTGACGTAACTGTATAATGACATCCTGTTTTAAAAAGTGAAAGTAGAATAATAATATTTGTGAAGTTTTCAATTTTATTTCAACAAGTAATTGCAAATGTAATATATATATAGTCCACCGCTGTGGTCTCGAGGTAGCGTGCTGCCTTGTCACGCAGCGGGCCCGGGTTCGATTCCCGGTCGGGAGGCTCCTCGGTGAGGTTTTTTTGGGGGTTTTTCCTCACTGGTTACATAACACTAGTCAGTGGTTTTGTTGCCCTTGATATAAGATTAATTTCGGATATATTTATGCTCACAATTCATTAAACTATCAATGATTTTGGAAGATTTGCTCTGGTTTGTTTTTTAAATCTTTATTTTCATTTTACACTACAAAAATCGGAAAATATGAAAAAAAAAAAAAAAAAAAAACATATTTATAATGTCAATTGTTTTTTTGAAAAATTAGTATACACCGATGTAAATAGAGAGACAAATGTCGAAAGTCCGTGTTATACTTCAGTGAAACGCCTTTCATAATATTCTATTCTATAACTTTTAAGGGGACAATCTCTTTTTAAAGACCAGCAGTAATCTGCTATCATGTGACGGTCCCACCTACCCCGATATCTTTCTTCCATTACTTTTAGATCCTGTGAAAGCGCTCTCCTGTTCGTCACTATAATTTCCTAAATTATCCGGAAATCTATCCAGGTGACTGTGGAGAAAGTGTAACTTTATACTCATATTTGCTCCTAGAATCTTGATGCTTGTCAACAGGTTTCGCACAATTTATTTATAACTATGTGCTTTATAGTTACCTAGGAAATTTTCTACTACCAATACAAAACCCATCAAAGCTTCACTTTCCGGAACAGTCATAACTTTGATAAAATTTGCATCTTTCATCAAATACCGAATTTGAGGACCATCAAACATTCCGCCTTTTAACTTTTCCATACTGAGCTTAGGAAATTTTCTACAAATGTATTTGAAACATTCTCCTTCCTTGTCCAACGCTTTGACGAATTGTTTCATTATACCTAACTTGATATGTAATGGTAGAAGTATGATTTTCTCTCTGTTTAGTAAAGATTTGTTTATTACGTTGGCTTTACCAACAGTTCTGAACATTTGGCAAAAAGCCCATCACAATCGGATCATCGGTAAAGATGTGCATAAAGTACGAACAAACAAACAAACATTCATTTATATATATATATATATATATACACACACACGCTAAACGTATAAAGTTAGAAACTCGGGTTCAAATCCCGACTCAGGCATTTATTTTTATTCTCATATTATATATATATATATATATATATGTGTGTGTGTGTGTGTGTGTGTGTGTGAGTTACAAAAATGTTTTGATTTTTATGTTCTAGTAAACTTTACTCACAAATTATACAAAATAAAGGTAACTGTCGTAACACCTAAAGCTTCTTCGTGGTGTAAGAGATTAAATTAAGTAACAATTGTTTGTTACGTCATATGAGTTTGTTCATATCCCACAACATTTTGGGATGTAGGCATTTACAACTATTTTAATAGTCCATTATAACTTTGGCAAACATGGAAGAAACTATAGTTATAGGCCTATCTAATTTTAGGCGGAATTCACCATTTGTTTGCCCAGTAATTTTGGTTGAATAATGAAACGCCTTTTTGCAGAGAGTGGATAAAACACGTGAGAGGTGCGATAACCATATGATGATCCCATCACAAGTTGGAAGCTAATGCAGTCAAGTATACTGCTGACCTCTTGACCTCTCTCTTCTCAGGTGCCATTCTTTGTATGTGGATTCGGTTAACTTTAACAAGCCTCAGGAATTCTTACTTCCTTCACTTCACATGTTTAATTGCTAGAGATCACAGAATTTCGCAATGATTTTAAACAATAGTGATAAAAAAATGTATTTCGTGTTTTATCACTAATGGTTTTAAGATATCAGAATAATTTCGTATAAATTGTAAAGTGATGTTTACATGAAAAAGTATATTCTATAAACGCGTAGCCCAATGTTGAGCCATAGCTTCTTATTTGTTAGGAGTTAGCCTATTAGACCAAGTTAATTTAGTTATGTTTGTTTGCCCATAGATGTCTTGAATGATATACAGTCAACATACCGACCCAATAAGACATCTAGAAGGCAACTAAGGTATTAAGCCTACTAGGGTGATTTGCTTAGAGGCTTTTTTATTCAAGCTTAAGGATCTTTTACGAGCCTGAACAATTTCAGACTCTAGACCCACAGCTTAAAGTCCCTCCCTGAAGACTTGCTCCTTTGATTTTTCCAAGGCCGAATTTGTATCCTCAACCCTCGGGACGAGAAGCAAGGAGCATGATCACAAGTCCACCGTGGCCGACACATGAGAAAGTAATGCTTTATTAAACATAGTCCCCATATTAAACGAGTCCCCATGAGTGAAGACATTTTATCATTGAATTTAGGTCAGTGTTGGGACCATGCTCATCCATCATCGTGAGGAATATAAGTAGCTACCGTAAGTAACGACTCCAGGTTAAGTAAACCAAATATAGGCTATAGGTAAAGGGACCCTACATACTGAGCACATACATATTCCAAAAATGGCTGGATGCTCGTCCATCTCTCTTATTGACAACTGTGGATTTGTGGACAACACATAGCTGAAAATCCAAGGACCATCTGGTGTTATCGCGCCATGGAGTAACTTTTCCTCTTCTACTAAGTATCAATGCCTGAGTTTGAAAGTAGGGATTAACTAGCTTTCTTTTGTTAATGTATTTTTCTAATTCTTTCAGCTTGTGAGTGAATAACATGTTCAGAATTTAAAGGGAAGTTACTTAAATCTTGCATCAAAACTTAATCAAGTATAAATGTTTAGGCCTAAAACAATTTTTTTTCTCTCTCTCTCTTAAGTAATTTATATCATTCTAAAACAGATAGCGAAAATTCACGATAAATTTCACTATCGTTATAGAAGTATTTGCAAAGAAAAACAACTTTTTAATTACGATTTGCCGCTTTAATCGCTAAAGAGAAAATTTGTGATTCCTAATAAATTGTTTCAATCTTTGAGAACATTCGGAATGTTCAGTATCCAATATCACTAAATTCGAAGGGGTGAATTTTTTAAATCTTCAATAATCCAACTTTCTAGGCACTAAATAGGCCTATATATATGTGTGTGTGTGTTTTAACGGTCTAGAATGTTAAATTCTATTTTCGCAACAAAAATTTATCTATTGCTACATATAAAAAAAAAGTAGGATCGGATTCGGTAATCAGAGAAATCAGACTCTTAGTATCTGAAACAAAAATTTAAAAATCTCTCTATTGATTGCTATTTTCTTTCTTTTTCGTAACGAAGTTCAGTATATGTTATTGGTATAGGTCTAAATCAGAAAGGTGTTCTTCGAAAATAAGCGAAAATCTGATCATAGGAGTTTACCTGAAAGCCGGAATTTAAATATCGCTCTAGAGGTATATATTATATTTTTTTCGCGACGAAACTCGACATGTAACAATTGAATAAGAAAATTACAATCCAGATCACATAAATAGAGAGAAACATACACATCTGAGCCAGGGTTTGAACATAAGATATTCAGCTTTTCGCGCTGGCGCTCTACCATTGAGCTACTTCGGTTCACATCTGAGTGAAAGAGAAGAAATTATATTTGATTTCTGATTAGTTGTAAATGCCGTGATTAGTTATAAATATCCATATTTATTTGCTTATGGTACGTAGGATACGTGCTATTTTGTTCTTCCCAAGCATTGGAAATAATTTCATCGCTCCTCAGCTATTTATTTGATAAATCATAATCACAGATCTGATTACTGGCTTTAAAACTGTCCAATTGTTTAGTGCGCTTAGTTATCTAATAAAATATTAAGAATGACTCGATATATGTTTTGGATCATATAAGAATGTATTCACTTGAAGTAGGTGACAGAAGGGAGTTGTGGAGGACCTTTGATAATGAGGTAATAAAATGACTTCGGTTTGAAGTAGCCCAAAATTAATTAATCGATTGATTGATAAGACTGTCTTGTGGTAGCTTTCTGATTCTCTATTGTTTTAACCTTTAAATTGGCAATGTATCCTATATGATACATCATTTGTTTTAATTAATCATTTTAATAAAACAGAAGAAAGCTAACAATAAGAAATTAATGAAACGTGTGCAGAATTTACACAATATACAAATTACTGTTATGCACGATTTCGTTTTCAGTGCGGTCCGCCATATTTAAATAACTGATACGATAAATTACTGTTTTGCCAATTTAAGGGTTACGGTAATTCTCCAAAATATTAGAAAGATTTTATAGCATCATTTTTCATTTGATTAGACGCAGAGCACTTACATTTGAAAATTCTTGTAAGGAAATAAACTGATTTTTTAAAATATATACGGTTAAAGCAAGTACCCAGAGGAATAAATGTTATCAGAAACAAATACATCAATACACTACTGTTCGCATATGACCAAGTTCTGGTTGCAGTATCTGAAGACGAATTACAATACAGCATACATATACTAAGCAAAGTGACAGAAGCATATAATTGTAAGATTTCAACACCTAAAACTGAGATAATGGCTTTCAGAGGAATGGATCCTGTAAGATCAAAAATTGTAGTAGATAATGTTTTACTTAAACAAGTATCATACTTAAATTTTCTGGGAAACATATCTTACGATTACGACAAAGACCTTCAAACAAAACTCTCCAGATACCAACTTACGTGTGTTACAACTAGGCGAACACTTGGAAATAAAACGAGAAAGGAAACACAGTTGAAATTTTACAAGATTATGGCAGTCCCTACTCTATTATACGCCAGTGAGAACTGGGTCCTGAGACAGAAAGAAATTAAGAATATTCAATTGAGAGAAATTAAATTTTTAGGAGCAGTTAAGGCATGTACAAGACGAGATTATATAAGGAATGAAACCATAAGAGAAGAGTTAGGAATAATGCCAATTACACATCAAATCTGTAATTACAAGAAGCGATGGACTTTCAACGAATGGATAACAACAGATTTCCGAAGCAGGCTTGGATGTAAAAAAAACCACGTGCGAGACGAGATCCTGGCGACCAAGAAAGCGATGGAGTATTGAGCCGGAAGAGGCCATGGGGCCTATACCGTGAAGAAGAAGAAGACGATGATTTAAAATATACTAGACTATATCATTTTTAGACTAAGTTTACTATTTTCACATACTGTATTTGTCGAACTTATAATTTGACGCAAAGTGAATGAGTGTCATTAGGAGCATATCTACATTATTTCCAGTTAGTCTACGACCAGATTAGTATTTATTGTTCTTGTATTTCAATCAAACGTATATGTTATTCAGAGTATTTCATTTATGAATGTTATATTTACCAAGAGCAGCATACAACTACAAGCCAAGAGGTTCAAGGAATGTAGGAAGATCTGTGAAAAGATGGACAGAACAACTGTGAGGCGGAACAGGCAATTTGCCTAGCCCATGAAGTGAAGAAGAAGAAGATATTTTAGTCTACAGAAAAAGGTACTCAGCCTATATTAACATTCTCTATAGGTCCTACTTTCATAACAGGTTTATTCTTAATATTAGGTATTTTTAAATATATTATAAAAATAATTTATACTCGTCATTGTGTCAGATTGAAGTGAAAGATTATGTAGGATCACATAAAGGTGTTTTTTACATCCTACATCATCAACGTCATGTCTACTTACGAAATTCCAAAAGACATGTTGATAGTGACCTCTTTGAGAAAGGTTACGAGTAGAGAGGAACACATGTGATTCTAGTATCCTAATGTGTTAGTGGTGAATAAAACCTTCATGTGTGGATCTTAACTTTCTTGATTTAAACCATCTGCAGTACATATTGGGTTCAAATGCTCGACTAATGTTATTTAATAATAATAATAATAATAATAATAATAATAATAATAATAATAATAATAATAATAATAATAATAATAATAATTCATAGTGTTCTGCCCAAGAGCAGGTCTTTCACTGCAAACTCAGCATTCTCCACTCTTTCCTTAACTCAGCTTTCCTTTTTGTATCCGCATACAAACCATTTATTTTGATATTGTCTATCATCTGATGTATTTTTCTGCCTCTAACTTTCTTTCCGTTTACGTTTCCTTCTAGGGCATCAATCAGCAGGCAGTTTCTTCTTAGCCAGTGGCTAATCCAATTTCTTTTTCTCTTCTTTATGAGTTCCAGGATTGTTCTTCCTTCAGTGTCTCTGTCTAGCACATATTTTTTTTTTATTTTGTCTGCCCATTTTATACGTTCCATTCTCTACACTCCACACAAAGCATTTACTTCTTGGCCGCAGTTCATGTTACTACTGACAGTACAACCCAAGTATTTGAAGCTCTTCACTTGCTCAATTGCCTCATCTTTAATTCTCATGTTTATCTTCCTTTGTTTACTTCCTATAACCATGACCTTCGTCTTCTTTATATTTATCTTCTCTCCATAATCCTCGTACTTGTCATTTAGCTCCATCATCATGTTCCTGAGTGTCATTGCATCTTCTACTAGGAAAGCCATATCATCAGCAAATCTGATGCACTTAATTCTTCTTCCTCCCAACTTGATGGATGTCTATGGATATTTTTTACTCTAAGGGATAAAAAAAAATTGATTTTACAAAATTGTTACAGCATGCTGTTTTTTTTTAAATTCTTATGAGTTTTTGTATGCACTGTAATTGTATGAATAAATTGGATTTATTTAGTAAACATTATTCATTTAACACGCACATTTAATAATGTAATATGTATAAAGTACGAGTATTACAAAACAATACAACACATAACAATAAGTGTATTGTGCATACAAATGTTATGATTTTTGATACAATATCAACAGTTTATACGCATTATCTTGACGCTTGGCTGATTGACACATAATAAAATACCCCATACTAATACATATCAACAATGTAAACGCCCTCTTGCGGCGCTTAACTGATTGATGCAGAACTATTATGACATTATTCCCTTTACGTGTAAGTGCAGTATTGAAATATTGGACTTTAATATAAACATAATTTGTCTTCACTCATACAGTACGAATCAGTATATACAATATTATCATGAGTGGTTATCAAGCCAGAAATAATTAAATAGCTCTTGCCAGAGTTTAAAATTAAAAAAAAAAACTTTAAACGTATTTTTCTCAGAACTTACATAATGTCGCTTAGCTGGTTGATGTATAACGCCGTCCATTTATTCAATTATTTTCCAATTTCCAATCCCTTGAACATTTTGTGCAGCCATTTTCAGAACTCGTTTTCGTTGCTGAGGTCGCCACCTTTTAGAACAGTCCGGCTTATCTCTTTGACTAAGATACGAAGCAGTTATATTTTATTACGAAGTCTGAGTCGCCAGCCTATAGCATCACTTATCTAGCAGAAGGGATCAGGGAGAGTATTTCTCTTTGCCTGACACCTACCTTTTGACTTGTCGGGCAAGAGAAGCCGTACCAATAGCTAGTTCTCAGGTTCACGAGTGTACGCAGATCTTCTCACCAGGATAAAGTGAAGACACTTTCGGGAAGGAAAATAATAATAATAATAATAACAATAATAATATCTTTGTTTGGCGCTAGATACTCTTTTTCGTGCAGCAAATTTATAAGATATAACCCAAGTTTGTGCAGAAAATTAATTAGATGGAACCCAAGTTTATACATTCTTTCCGAAAGAAGTCGTTATCAAGTCTTTTACACTCTGAAAAATCTATGCCTGAATGTGAACGTTTTGAAATCATACGAAATGTTCATCTTGAACGTGACTTGGGAGTTCTACTATTATAAAAAAGAAGTAATACATTTTGTTCCCTTTCTTCAGACATCTTATTCAGGAAGATTATTTTTTAGTTTATTAGTATTACGGAAGAGTTAATTATTCACGGCATAAAAATTAGAGTAGACGCCACTAATTTAATGACTTCTAGCCCTTGTGTTTAAATACTCATTCTGTGAGGTTATTGGCATTGGCGCCTTATTAAAAAGTCAAATATTAATCCATTTGTAAACAATGAGTTTGAAACGCTGTTTAATTCCAGGAAAATAAAGAACTTAGCACCAAAACACGGCATAAATTTTCATTTTTATTTGCAGTTTTGTTTTACAGTCTAGAACTATGATATCAACGTGGATGATAACGACCTGCGTTTTAAGCATCAATTTTATATTTTGGCTGACTATCACCGCTATGTGTATAATGAGTCAGATACATTTCATAGAGTTTACCTTAGAAAGACCAAGATTCCGGAGAGGCATTCGGAGCAGATTTCAGAGAAATGTAACATGGGTGAGATAACACTTTTTTTTTCTAATTGTGTATTTTGTTGTTTTTAAAGTGTTTGGAAAAATTGGATATCAAAATTTGTATTTGTTAAATTGGAAAATTATAAGAAATTCCTTATTGTTCCGATGCATAACGTAGACACAAGACAACCATTAGGGATAAAACCATAGAATCATTAATGTTAATTATTCACAGCATAAACATTAGAGTAGACGCCATTCACATCAAGTGACATTCAATGAATCTTCCCATCTAGTAAATGGGCGTCCAACACTTCTATGTTCTATTGATTTGTACTTTAATAACAGCTCGGGGATTCTATCTGTAGGCATTCTTTTCACATGTTCATACCAGTTGTTTATCATATTGTCAATTCTATTTGTTAAATTTAAAATATCTAAGTCTTTACTAATCATTTTATTTATTTTTCTGTCCAAAATTGTCATACCTGCTACTGAACGTGAGAACTTCATTTGTGCAGTTTCAATTTTTTGTACTGAGTTTTGTACTTTTATTTATTTTATAGTTGTTTTAACTACAATGGTCATAATGCAACGTTTTATGCATAGTTGTTTTTCTATCCAGTCTATTAGATTGGGCATTATCTCTCGTCCTATAGACACTTGAGCTGTTTCTCAGTGCCACATCAGGTCGGATGAACGGACACTTCTATCCTAGGGGCACGCCGTAGCGTAGTGGTCAAGGCACTATGACTCCCTGGTCGACTCAGTCTCTAACGGAAATGAGTACCAGACGCTTGTTCTGGGGATAAAGGCGGCCGTTACGCAGGTCAGACTACCCAGCTGACATCAAGTGGCGATTATCTATAACAGCGGTTCCCAACCTATTTCGACTCGTGAACTCCTTCCACAACGATCTGAGTTGGGTAAACCACTGACGTTTAAATATAGTAGAACGCTAACTAACTAACTCACTGGCTCTATCTAACCCGTAGGACATAAGCTCTCGATACATCCCTATCCTGAGCTAATCTTTTCCAATCATTCCCTGCATAATCTACTTCCCTCAAATCGTGGAACATGTTATTCTTCCACCTCATTCTTGGTCTACCAACTGGGGCTTTCCCTCAGGTTTTCCTACAAGAAGCTTCCATGACAGTAGACATTCATAAATTTAATTTCAAGAAAAGGTTTAATAACCTTAAATTAACTTAAAGTCCCGCGCCGTAGCCGAGCGGTTAAGGTAGGAAGCCTTGGCGCAGAGCTACGGGACTTGCGCTGGTTCGAGTCTCCATGGGGGAAGAAATTTTCTCATGGTATTTCGGCCAGTATGGGACCGGTGCCCACCCAGCATCGTGAGGCAATTGGGTAGCTACAATAAGTAGCGGCTCCAGGTTGAGGAACCAGCTATAACGGCTGGGGGACTCGACATGCTAACCACATGTCACCCCTACACTGGCTGTTGATCATCTACCTCTGTGATTGACACATGTGGATGTGAAGGGCCAGCAGCCGACTGGTAAAAGGGCAACCGCTGAAAAGTGGAAAGACCCTCAATCGGAAATTAACTTAAATCTTAACGGTTAAAACCTAAAGTTATTCTAGTTACGGCTTAAAATTAATACAACGTGTAGGTCTAGTTGCAATAATAAATACATGTTTTCATTGTATTTACTCATCTCTTCCTTGGAATTCAGTGAGAAGGTTGCGCAGCTGCTTTCCATGGCACAGAGGTTTGAAGCCAGGAACCACAGTTAAATAAAGTCTCACATCACTTTCAGCACAAAGTCTATTTCTGTATTTATTTCTTAAACAGGCATCACAAGGAAACGACTTTTCGCACAAGTAGGGGTATCAAGGGACATTATAGGGTTAATTTAATTTTAAAATAATAATAATAATAATAATAATAATAATAATAATAATAATAATAATAATAATAATAATATTGTTTCCTTCATTTCAGCGGCATTGTCATAAAATAATAATAATAATAATAATAATATGGATAATATTATTATATTATTATTATTATTATTATTATTATTATTATTATTATTATTGATAATATTATTATATTATTATTATTATTATTATTATTATTATTATTATTATTATTATTATTATTATTATTTTATTATGACAATGCCGCTGAAATGAAGGAAACAATAATAGGCCTAACCTTGAAACCCGCCATTACGGAAAAGTTTTGGTGAACCCCTTGAAATATTTTGCGAACCCCCTGGGGGTTGAAGAAAACTCTGAAAACCCCTATTAGGATATTCAACAAAACCGAGAATCGAACCCGAGCCAGCTGCGTGAGACTATGATATTACCCCAAGTTCTAAAATTATAGCCTGTACAAGGAAATTATAATGAAATTGGTTTTTATTTTTTTTTCGGAACAGTATACGAATCATATAAGTCTACAACTTTTCATGGAAATGACATAAGCAGGTAGCCTATATTTATATTCCCACAATTGGTATACCACACACATTTGCTTCTTGACCTGTGAACTCACTATAGTGTATTCCTAGCATCGGGAATGAAACGTAACTTTAGTTGGTATGTTAAGTGGGACATTGTCGCGAGCTGCGTCCGATTTATGACACAGGATTTATAATTTGGATACAGCCTCTTGAAAATAAATGACTAGCTATTAAATATAAACAGGCAAATGGCGTTAAGAAAAGTAGTCGAGAGACTTCGTCAAGCAAAACATGTGATTTTTGTTTATTTATATTGTGATCTCCTTGTTGTGACAGCAAATAGTGAGAGTTTGCCTTGGATTTTCGGAACTGTCGCGAACGAATAAATAAATCTGAAGAAAATAAATAATATTCAGAAAACTGCACTGCAATAAATATAAAAATGGCAATCTGAAGTGCCATCCATTAGCTGTTTTCCAGATTCTTGAGTATGCCAGTCATACACCCTAACACCCTAATGTTACTCGACAGGGGAGATACCCTCAATTAAAAAAAAATACACTTTTACTCATCTTTTTTAAAAATGTTTCCACTCTAATTAAAAATTAAATAAACAATTGGTTTTCTGTTTATTACGTAATTAAATGTTGAAACTTCATTAGAAGACAGAATTTCATGCTCGGCGTCTTTGAAGATTAAATCAGTTTTCGAATTATTAATGCATGATCAGCGAAATGATTCCTTTCAGGCGCAGACGGTTCGTCTTCATTTACGACATTCATCGTCTGTGATTGGTAAAAGTGTTGGACATAGGGATTCTAAACAACTAATTATTTCATGGAAACAAATATATTCAAGTCACATATGGACTTCGTATTTGTTAAAGTTTTAATAAATCAGATAAAGTGGATTAAAATAAGGGAACTCCACATGCAACCTTTAGAAGAAAAAAATGTCCACCTACAGAGACAGATGGATACAACATGCATCCCGAATGTCGCCAACTAGGATCCCTAATGCAGTTCTTCAGTATCGCTCACGGGGACGACGACCTAGACGTCCACAAAAACAACTTTCAGATCCTGTCTAGTTGAGACCAAAACAGGTCAACATTGGTCTATATTCCTATATTCATGAATTGTGTATTATGATGAAATAATGTTAGTTTTATTTTAGAAATTGCCATTAAAGTCTTGAGTTATATTAATGAAATACTCGTCGGGATAAGACCCTAATTAATATAAATGCATCTATAAATGTTGATGGAAATATAATTATGAATATATTTAGATACAAATATACACTGATATCATCAGCTACTTATCCTACTTAAAATAATTTAATAAAAATGCTATCCATCCATTAGTTTGTAGCCTATAGTACGAGGATCAAATTACATGATATTTAGAATTCTATTTTATTCAGGGATGCATGAAAAGCACTTATTGGTCAAATTCATGATATATATGTCTTTTCCGCCGTAATACACCTCTACTGTACTCACACCTAGGCGAAAATAAAATATATGTTATTAATAGGTTTTCAGAATGATATAAATTTCCATTTACTTCTTTCTTGTTATTTTATTCCTTTTCTTTTGCAGGGCTGTCCCCTGCCCTAGTAGAAGTACTTTCTGACTAGCAGGTTCGAATTCGATAACTTTTATTGTAAAAATTTCAAATACCCCCTCAGGGGTCCTCTTCTAGGGGATATGTGGATGGCGACCACGTGGTGCCCAAGCTGTGCAAAACATTTCTTCCACTTACTTGTGTTTTGCACTCTTTTAACTTTACTATCTAACCTCTCTTGGTTAACTCTTGTTTTTTTCGACCCCAATGCTATTAGGGCATCCGAGGGCTAGGGAGTCCTTCCTTTTTTCCATTTCGTCTTTCCTTTATTTTCTTTTCTTCTCCAGAAAAGCCTGACCAGAGGCTATAAGATGGCAGCCCCATCACTGGTCTTGCCTTCCTTTGGCCAGCAACCAATCGAAGGGACTATTATTATGCTTTCAAGTCTTATACGAGAATTTCCCATAAGGGAAAATTTTCTATAGGATCGTAACAGGCCTTGACCTAATACTTGGAAGGAAGAAGAAGAAGAAGAAGAAGAAGAAATTTCAAATACCGGGGCAAGGAGGAGTGATGACACTAAATCCCTGGATTAAATTCCAAATCCTTCAGTAGTACATATATTGAGAAAGCATGTGATATTGCTGCTACCAATTCGTCCATCGGATAGTGTCGTTAAGTCTGGCGTTACCCTTGGTCTTTGCCGACAGGGAAATCTTCTACTTTGTCTTCATCACAACACACTTATACTACAGAAACACTTAAACATAACTCAACCTGCACACTTCTCTGTACATGATACGAGTACACATAATCTATGTCTGCCGGAATAGTTGATAAACTGAACAATTTAACACATTAATACTACCTTTCTTCCTGGAAAAGGACAGCGGGTGGCATTGGAACACGTTTTTTGTACGGCTTACCCTTCGCCGTAGCCGAAGTGGTCAAGGTAGGATGCCTTGGCGCAGAGCTATGGAATTTGCGCTGGTTCGAGTCTCCAATGGGGTAGAAATTTTCTCATGGAATTTCGATCAGTATGGGACCGATGCCCATCCAGCATCGTGAGGCATTTGGGTAGCTACAATAAGTAGCGGCTCATGGTTGAGAAAACAGTTCTAACGGCTGGGATTTGCGCTGGTTCGAGTCTCCAATGGGGTAGAAATTTTCTCATGGAATTTCGATCAGTATGGGACCGATGCCCATCCAGCATCGTGAGGCATTTGGGTAGCTACAATAAGTAGCGGCTCATGGTTGAGAAAACAGCTCTAACGGCTGGGGGACCAGTCATGTTGAACAATGTCATCCCTACACTGGCTAGATGATCGTCTATCTCTGTGATGAAACATGTGTATGTGAGGCCAGCAGCCGGCTGGTAGGAACCAGCACTGGGCTCTAGGTCTGTCGTAATCCCTTCAATGAGCGTTATCAATGTATCTTTAGGCAGGGAGTGGGATATGTAGAAGCACATACTGTTCGCGTAAGTAGGCCAGTGTCAGGTTTATTTTAAATGTCTGCCACACTGTCCCCTCCATGATGCTGTAGGCCTACAAATCCGACTGTCTGCGCTCATATCCACATGTTGCAGTGACATTTAATACAAATGGATAATAATCATTCAGCCAGTATGGCGGTGACATTTAGTCAGCATGTCGACATCTAAGCCACGGCGCGGGATTTATTTAAAATATTAGTACTGAGAAATATTTCCAAAGTGAGTGCTCTCAAAATTTTGCGCGTCATTGTCTTCAGTTACTCCTCTACAAAGATTTAATTTTAGAAACTAGTCACATTTGATGCAATAAAGAAAATATTAAAACTAAAAGGTAAATAGAATGGAAAAAGAAAAAAAAAAAGTCAGCAGGTAGAATACAGAATAACATAAAAAAACTCATGCGTACAATATGAGGTCTCTGAGAAAAAAAGATGCCGATCATTTGGTGTTTACACTTGAATTCGACACTAATGGATCTGCATGTTGTTTTGTGGTCAAAATGTACGTATATGATCCAGAGTTAAAACCATTTCCCGATGTTATATCTCCGGTAAGGTTAGAGAGGCGTGGATCATGTACTAACGAAGGAGACTTTAACTAATGAAGATAAGGGGAGAGAAAGAGAGAGAGAGAGAGAGTTGTTAAATACCGTAGTTAAATAAAGTACCAACAAGGACTATCTCGGAGACTCAGAACGTAATAAAATGCAAACAATTTCATTAAAAAATCATCTCCAGGAGACTTCTGCGGTCGATTGTAAATTTATATTTGACAGTTTTATAAAGAAATCCAAATAATTTATTTTGTTGGAATGATGGAAAGATAAAAATAACTCATTCTTTAAAATAATAATTTGCACCTCTCAGCCTTCAAGTCTCGGTGGAGTCAGAATTTTTAAACTGACCCAAACCTTCTGGCGGCACTATGACCCTGGGATCGACTCAGCCGCTAACGGAAATGAGTACCAGATGCTTGTTCTGGGGTAAAGGCGGCCGTCACGCAGGGCTGGCAACCCGGTTGACACCAAGTGCCGATTGTCTAGAAATAGTGGAAGCCTTAACCTCCCACTACCCCAAGGGCCTCCTGAGGCATGTAGTGGGAATACTTTACTTTACTTACCTCTCAGCCAGGATTGAACACTAAATCTCAATGTTTACGTGTTCTCGTTCTATCATACTATTGCCTCAAATTCAATATGATAATGTGAAGAAAAATGTATGATGTCATATTTAGCTACAACTCCAGGACCAAGGCTAAATTTCTCCATTTAATCCCCGGGCTTCTGTAAATAGTGCGTTCGAATTTTTTTCTTATAGCGGTGGCTTAACTGTATTATGGGAATGAATACTTCCATGCTCCATTGGTATTTTACCTATCGTGTCGGAGTGGCTTACGTGCTTAAATGATCGCAAGAGCTAAGCTGTCGATTGCATTCCTGCTAAAAGGGTCAACTATGCCGGACAGGATAAAGGTGATAAGCCAGACATCGTAAAAATACAACCATCAAGTAATACGGACATGGGATCCTCTGTGTAAATTTCACTGAGGTAAATGGTCTCCTATTCGGATCTCCGAGGAGAGGGAACTGCTCCAGGGGATCTATGCCAAATGATTAAACATAGAGGCATGTTCCTAGGAACATGGAATGTTAAGACATTATATGGTAGTGAGGCACTATAAATAATAATTCGAAAATTAAATACATTTCCTTAGGATATAGTCGCTTTACAGGATGTTAGATGGCCAAGAGGAGGTAGTCAGTCAGGAATCAGAAAGTTTTACATTATACTATGGGGGTGCACCGAGACCAGAAATCGGAATAAATTTTTAATCCGATGGAGGATGCTGTCAGTTGATATTGTCTGTTTCGGTAAGATATAAAAACTGCACAAATCATTACTTCCAACACAAGAAATATTAGCAAATGCGGGTTTATATTCAAATCATAATCCTTCTCTACATGATCTTAAAATTTTGTGTATACAAGAACCTAATATAAGAGGAGATAAGGTACTTAGTTTTCAAACAGGTTCCGTCTATTAGCATTTTACGTACACGCCAATAAGATCAGCAACAATTAGCAATAGCAATGTAAATACGTTGAAACTAACTCAATACTGCACTTTGGACTGCATAATAGTCGGTATGAAATTCGGTGATATAAATGCATGGCTCTGTAATTTATATTTAGATGGAGACATCAATATAGAAAATGCGCTTTAAGCACTGGATAAATTATGTACTGAAGTGGGAACAAAACCTATATTACTAGTTGGTGATATAAATACGAAACACAGTGCTTGGCATAGCCCTGTGAATGATGAACGAGGATCAAAATTTTATGAATCTCACTATTCTCAAAATGGTGATGTTCCAACAAACAGCCGAAACAACTCACAAAGTCACCTTAACATCAGCGTTCGTAATGCTTCATTACTACCGTACGTTGCTGATTGGTTGGTCAGTGACACTCCTACTCTTTCTGACCATAAACTAATTAAAATTAAGCTAACTGCTAACATACAAAATAATTCTCCGTCTCGTCACCTATATCTTACACGCAAATACAAAACAAATAATGTTAATTTTGAAAAAGCTGTTGTGTGAAGACTTACTCATTTCTCTGTTCGTATAGCTAAGGCAGATACATCGGGATCTCTTAACAGAACCGTTGACGTTGATACAGTACAAAATATTTCCGATTTACATCGGCCTAAATTATCTAAACAACAAGTCAAAAACTACTGGTGGTCAACTACCTTCTTCTTGTATCTCGTAAGTCCACGTTTCCCTTAACAGAGATTTAGACGCTCTTCCCCTACAAGGAAGAATTTGAACCATACTAATTTAGTTACACTCATTTTCGTATAGATGCCATTTGAACGGTCCGTGGTCAGTGTTCCGCCTCATACTGACATCTAGGAAACCAAGGTAGTACTAGGACGGGAAAATTCGGTAAACTTTGCTTAGAGGCCTTTTCATTCAGGCTTAACTAGAAATTCTAAGAAAACGCTGTCTTGCATGTCAGAGAAGATTTAAAAGATCCAAATGTAATGCTCTTCGAAATATATATGAAGTAGAATATAAGAAATATAAGAATATCTACAAAAAAAAATGGAAATATGTGAGGCTAAGAAAACTAGCTGGAGAGAATTTTGTTCCATCCAAACTAAACATACTCCCTGCAATGTAGTATATCAATTTTGTCGTAAACCTGTAAACTGTAACGCAATTACTCAAACTATAGAAACTGAACAGGGCTTCACGAAAACAACTCTAGAAACTGCTCGAGGTTTTCATGTAAATTTCTTCTCCGAGTATACAGAAGACAATGTAAAGCAGCAAGAAATTAGGAACAATGTAATTATTCCTCCTGATACTGAAGACGATGTAGAGTTTAACGAGAGAGAAGTGGAACGGGTGATCTTAAGACAAGTTGATCAAAAACCTTCAAGCATAGATATATATTGTTAAGAGTACAATATTCCAGCCTAAGGACACGTGGACGTTCCAGATGGTGATACGCGAAATCAGATGTGCATTAGTAGATTAACAATAGCACACTAGCATACTCCATTTCAGGTCAGTTAGGGGTGTAGACTGCAATTCGGATCATCGTGTGGTCAATTTAAAAATCAGAAAACGGTTACCGCTTATGAGAGAAGCAAAACCTAATAATGATTCTAAAAACTTTGAAGAAAAAAATTGAGAAATGTACACCAGCAAAAATACCAGGTCAAAACTATTAATAGATTTGAAATAGTGAAATGTTTACATGGGATTGTGGCAACCGAATAAGAAACTGATATAAATAGAGAATGGGAGGCCTTTAGAGATAGCACTGAATTGTTAACATGTAGAAAGAGTTGGTTATTTTAAAGAATAGACAAAATAAGAAATGGTTTGATGAGTAATGTACTGACATTGTAAATAAAAGAATGCTAGCAAAAAATGAATTGGTTACATGAGCCAAATGAAACAGATTTAGAACAAATGGGTAACATCAGTCGGGAAACTATTGGATTTTTAAAGAGTAAAAAAAGAGAATATATGAGAGAGAAGATTAATGATTCGAAATATACTCAACAAATAGGACCATCAGATAATAATCATGTCAGGGAATTAGGACAGAAAGAAAAGGGTTTCTTGCTAGAACAAATATTATTAGAAATGAAAATGGGGATATGATTGCAGATTCAAGGAGTATATTATGTATATGGAAAAACTACTTTAATCATCTATTAAAAGTACACTTAGCAAAAAAAAGAAAAAAAGAATGAGCCGTTTCAAAAAGCGGAGTCCCTGTTATGGCCCATTGCGCATGCTCGAAGGGCTAAAGCTGTGGTTCAAGAGGTAACGCATTGTAAATAGTTAAAGAAGGAGACATGTTTCTAGATATTTACGAGTGTTCGACAAATGAAATATTACTCAAATTGCGACATTTCAAATAAAGTTCAACTCTCGTTCATAGTGTAAAAGTAATCAAGATAACCAGGATTAAGACAACTTAGTATCCAACTTTCGAGTAGAGTTGATCGTTAAACCAATTACATAAATATGAAATATATATGAGATATAGGGTTCGAATCCCTCAACAATGTTTTTTTATTCATTTGTAGTTTTGCAAAATACATCCTATAATATTTCATTCCTGCCACGTATTCTACATCCATTTTATACTGTATTAAGTAATATTCCTGCCTTCGTAAACTCTATAACACTATTTAGCTACCGGTATAATTTAATTGTGTGTGCAGTACCACGTTTTAATAATAATGCTATAAATTTATGTAATAAACGATAATATAACTTCAAATATTTATTTGTTTGTTTATTTATTTATTACGTATTAGTGAGGAAAAAGTTTCACCCTTCAATTAAAATATTTAGTGTATATATGTTAATTCCACCTAATAATAGCCCATAGATGATAGACGACAATAATAATAATAATAATAATAATAATAATAATAATAATAATAATAATAATAATAATAATGGAATGTATCAAAGGATGTGAAGAATGTAATTACCTGGGGATCAAAATTAACTCAAAATGTACCCAAGAAAATTATATAAAATATAGAAATCTAAAAAGCAGATCGGTAATAATATTGAATGGAGTTTTGTGGAAATACAAATTTGAGTTAAAACTTATGTCTACTGAAATGGATTATTTTAGACGCTCAACAAGACATTCTAAATTGGAAAAAAAAATCAGAAATACAATCATCAGACGACAAATGAAAGTCCAAAATTCAATATTAGATTTTGTGAGATGCAGGCAACTAGTATAGTATGGTCATATACGTAGGAAGCAAGATAAAAGATTACCCAGACAAACTGAATGGACGTGGACTGTACACACTATATTATTACGAGAAACCTGACTTTTATCAAATACAAACCTAGCTTGTCTCCTTGTCTCATACAAGCTTCTAATATGCAGAGTCTGTAGCTGGGCCCTAGTTTACAGACGATTTCATCTTTCTTTGAGTATACCACTCGTAGGATAACTATAATTATTAATGCTTTTAAATTACAACTAATCTTTCTTTTCTTTTAATATGAACGACTGATCATGACAGGACAGGGAACGTGCTCTACAGCACTGAAATCTCAGGTTCAAGTTTACTACGAGACAGCTAAATAAGTCATAAATAACAGACATCAAGATACATTAACTAAAATATAAATATAATTGATATTGATTGATAAACACAAACAATATAATTAGTTGTCGAACTTGAATATAAACATAAGAATTAGAAAATAACGAACAGTTGTTAATTGAACATAACAAATTATAAAACAATAATTTCTTACATTCTTTTCACTATAGTGCTTAGAGTTCTTCATTCATACAAACAAAATACGTTTTCTTGAACAGCTTCTTTCTATAACAGAAAACGGAACAGTCTTCATCCAGGGGATCTGTCCTGTATCCTCGGCGACCTTCCAGGAACCAAACTTAACTCCGACTGTTAATGATACCAGTCTCCGCGTCTCGGACGTAAGCATCGGCGCACACCAAACCGCGCCGATGACGTAAGGAGGTGGAATAGGAGGGGTTGAGAAGGGAAGGAAAGAGCACAGAACACAGTCTTTAACACCCACAGAGGATAAACAAGTTACGTCACAGTACGTCAACGGCAGTAAATTTTCGTCATCACGGCACAAAACTTTGGAATAAATCCCACCTGGGAAAGGAAAGAGAGGTCTACCTAGATTTAAATGGATGGATTATGTAGATGAGGTATGAGGGAGTTAGGTCTGGAAAAATTGAAATGGGAAGATAGAGAAGAATGGAGAAAGGTGTTAAAAAGCTTTGAGCACAGGAAGATGTTTTATTACATTGTAAACCTGTTTATGAATAAATAAACAAATAATAAAAATAGTAATACTTCCAAATAGATCCACCGCTGTGGTCTCGGGGTAGCGTGCTGCGTTGTCACGCAGCGGGCCCGGGTTCGATCACCGGTCGGGACAGTTTTTCTGGGTGACGTTTTTATCGGGGGTTTTTCTCACCTGTAAGACAAATGTCAGGAAAACTTTAAGGCCCAAACGGTCCCCGAAATCATATGGCCAGCGCAATCATCATCATTCATATTCATCTTAGGTTAAGGTTAGGATTAGGGACTCTCCTGGCGCACCATTATCATCATTATCACCCATCATATCATCGGGGCAACGTAACCCCGCCTTCCAGGCGCCCCAACCTCAGAAGTGAGTTACAAATACGCCATGCCAGGAGAGAAACCAGGAATATCGAAAGACAAACCTGGGGCATTAAAAAAAAACTTCCAAATAGTTAGTACGTTTTTTCTTTAAGAATAGACAGACAATAAAATAGAAAATAAATTAACAATTAAAAAATTAACCTAATCGGAAATCGAATCTGTAACCTCTTGCATACGAATCAAGCCACTAAGCACTGAGCTAAGCGTTCGCTGGCTTGCTGTGCTTCAAAGAATGCTCTACAAAGGAAGTAGGGAAACATATCGTAGCTCTACTGTGAAATTAGTCTACTCGTGTGAATCGCGCGTTAGAACTTAAAATATTCTAGATCAAGAGTCGGCCCATTCTTTTTTTTTTTTTTTTCAGTATACATGAGGAACAGGATTTTGTAAAATTATAATTTTCATACAACAGAAATATTAGCAACAGAGCCCATCGCATTTGACGTCAAGTTGGCCATAGAAAAATAAAAATAAATAAAACATTTTGTTCAGGTGAGATCCCAGCAGAACTGATAAAATCAGGGGGAGAAACATTGATGGATAAAATACGCCAGTTCTTTAAAATTATTTGGGAAAAAGTGGTTCTTCCAAATTAATGCAAAGAATAGATTATTGTACAAATCTATAAGAAAGGAGATGTAACTGATTGAAACAACTACAGGGGCATTTCATTACTTTCAACTTTTCCAAAATAATAATGAATATATTACATCTAGAGAAAATATGTCAACAATAGATCAAATGTTTAATACAAGACAGATTTTAGAAAATCATTTGTGAATATGACTGCTCAGAACATCAACTACATGCGGACTTCAAAAAGTCATACAATTGAATTAAGGAGAAGTTGTACAGTATTATGCTGGAATTCCGATCCACTTTTCAGCGGTTGCCCTTTTACCAGCCGGCTGCTGGCCCTTCACATCCACATGTGTCAATCACAGAGGTAGATGATCAACAGCCAGTGTAGGGGTGACATGTGGTTAGCATGTCGAGTCCCCCAGCCGTTATAGCTGGTTCCTCAACCTGGAGCCGCTACTTATTGTAGCTACCCAATTGCCTCATGATGCTGGGTGGGCACCGGTCCCATACTGGCCGAAATACCATGAGAAAATTTCTTCCCCCAT
Source organism: Diploptera punctata (assembly GCA_030220185.1). Classification (NCBI taxonomy): domain Eukaryota; kingdom Metazoa; phylum Arthropoda; class Insecta; order Blattodea; family Blaberidae; genus Diploptera; species Diploptera punctata. Next base: position 1,143,740 of record JASPKZ010002300.1, on the reverse strand, counting down.
GGAGACTCGAACCAGCGCAAGTCCCGTAGCTCTGCGCCAAGGCTTCCTACCTTAACCGCTCGGCTATGACGCGGGACTGCTGGAATTCGCAATTCCAAAAACATTCATTATTCGAATGTATCTAAATAGCACAAAGAGTAGGTTGTGGATAAGCAAGCAGTATCTAGATACTTTTAAAATTCACAATAGGTTAGAGCAAAGAGATGCACTACCTTATCTATTATTTAGTTTTGTACAAGAGCATGCCTTCAAATCTTTAGATGACAAAGAATGCGTAACATTTAATTGCATTAATAAGCTGATCATGAAGTATTATTAGGCGACAGCGAGGAACAACTAAAAGCCATTAGACACGTTAGAACACTAAGAAACTGGCACTGGAAGTAAACATTAATAAAACTAGATATGTAGTCACTCGTACATTATATAATGAAAATAGACAGTTAATAACAAATAAGGGCGGTTTTGAAGAAGTGGCTGAATTCAAATACCCAGGAACAATAAATACAAACAGAAAAAAGGTGCAAAAAGAAATTAAAATTGGCTGAATTCTGGAAATGCATGCTATTATGCATTACAAGGACTGTCGCTATCCCAACTGCTCTCAAAAAAGTTAAACTGAAAATATATACAACTGTTATTCTCCAATTTATATTATATGGATGCGAAACATGGACTCTTACTTCAAGGGAGAAGAAAAAAATACAAGTATACGAAAACAAAGTTTTTAGATTTTTTTGACCAAAGAGAGACTAATAGAGGGTGAATGGAGAAGCCTTCATAGCAGTGAACTTTATCTTTTTGGGAAGTCAGATTAAAACCAATAGTTAGTTAAGTCTCGTTAGAAGATTATGGATCCGAAACATGGACAGTGACAACACAATAATCTGCCAGAATACAAGCTGCTGAAATGAAGTTCCTCAGACCATTAGCAGGATATTAAAGAACTGACAAAAAACACAACACGGAAATAGGACAACAACTAAAAGAGAGGAATTAAACACAACAATAGTGAGATATAGGACAAACTGGAAAGAACACTTAGCAAGGATAAATGAGAATAGAATACCAAAAGCAGCATACAACTATTCACCACGGGGAAGAAGAAGTTTGGGAAAACCAAAGAAAAGATGGAAACAGCAGCAATTTGAAGCCGAAACAGGCTAGTAAATAAGCCTAAACCGTGACGAAGAAGAACAAGAAGAAGAGGGAAGGTTAATTGGCAAACATTAACTTAGGATAGGGATTATGGAGAGTTTATGTCCGTGTGGCCATAAATGTACGGATTCGATAGTGACAGTGAGTTAATTTAGGGTAGCTTTTCTTATAGTTAAATAAAGAGCAAGACAGTTTTGCACCTCAGCCTTAATTTTTTGTTCTCATGCTAAATTATATGTAGCCGAGTTTTTTTTCTTTAGTTTGAAAGCTTTCAATTCCATATCAGTTGTTTTAACGTAAGTTTATTAATAATTGTATTGTGATCCATTGTTTCTTATTAATAGTCTGAAATACTGGTCATAAGATCAGGAGACCATTTGAACTTAAATTAATCTTGACATATTGATAACTACTATCAATGATTGGAGCAATTTACATTTCATTTACTTTGTACTTCCCAATGGAGAGTAATAAAAAGTATGAAGGTTGGTTTCTCTGCGACTAGTGCTAATAACAGGTCTTCCATCTGATATCCTTTGTGGTTTGTCAGCATCATATGGGAGTGTCCGCTGTTGTCTACCTATCTAAATTCTTCATGTTCAGAAACAAAATGTTTAATTTCATTATTATCATTTAACATATGCAAACAAAACGTGCATAACGTCATAAACGTACTTGAAGCATACCATCATGTGGTTATCAGTTTTAAAATGTCTTTAAGTAAAATATCTTTACAGACCACACAGTGCCAAGGGAGTAGGGTGAGTAAAATTAACGCTTCGGTGCTTACTCCAGGAAAACTACCGGTATTAATTTTTGTATAACTTTATTTCGAGATTAAGATACGGTCAGGGCTAATCTGAACATGAATTAGAAAATAAAAATCTCCATCCCTCTGCTCCTGGTATCAAATCCATATGACAGCGTGCTCCAGTACTACATTCCTTAGTTTACTTTTGGCAATATTAAAACATCTCTATCATAATATTCCTAGCTAAGATTTTATAATACTATCGGTTTACTAGTTGTTACTTTTGGCAATATTAAAACATCTCTATCATAATATTCCTAGCTAAGATTTTATAATACTATCGGTTTACTAGTTGTTACTTTTGGCAATATTAAAACATCTCTATCATAATATTCCTAGCTAAGATTTTATAATACTATCGGTTTACTAGTTGTTACTTTTGGCAATATTAAAACATCTCTATCATAATATTCCTAGCTAAGATTTTATAATACTATCGGTTTACTAGTTGTTACTTTTGGCAATATTAAAACATCTCTATCATAATATTCCTAGCTAAGATTTTATAATACTATCGGTTTACTAGTTGTAAAGTGTGAAGGTATTATTTTTAGTTTCGTTTCCTTAAAGTATAATTTTGAGTTGTTGTGACGCTAAGATCTACTCTGTAGTCAGACATCTTGCCGCGTGAGCTGCCTACTCATATTTAAAACGTCACAATAATCTCGCTCATCCAGACTGAAATGAGTACACTAGGGTCCCCTTATTCTAACTTTGATATCCTAGATTTTAAAGATGATAGGAAGGCTTTTGCAGTCGTTAAACCAATAGACTAAACCCTAGCCACTGATTCTCCGGCCCTGACGTTTTCACGACAGTGTTGCCGATATGGATATTCAGTGGGAGTGACTGCTTTATGTATGCGGTTAGCAGACATACAGCGACAACATCTCAGCAATTTCAAACCTCACTAGCGCGCTATAGCTGCATCAAGAGCAGTGATTGGTTGTGGCAGACATCTACTCCCACTCAACTATTTCCTTATTGACAGTAGAGGGCGAGTTTCTCCCTTTACCCCTCGTATAACCCTAAACTTCAGAGCTGGAGACCCGGCGGCTGTAGTTGTAGGTTCAGTAAGCTTAGCGTAGAACAGGTAGGTAGTATTTCATTTAACGCCATTATTTAGCATCAGCAAGAAGGATTTAAGTGCACAAAAGGATTTATTGTTGGGATTAGATTTTATGTTAGGATACATTTAGGTTAATTTGCGGTAGAGCTGGATTCTCTTTTCAGGGGTCGGTAGTTGGTATATAGGAGACGCTTCTTAAAATAAAATAAAATAAAATGTTTCTTGTAGAAATTGTTAGGATTTATTTCAAGACTTAGTTCCACGAAGATCATACTTCCGGTGGTAACATTTTTCACCGTCTATCTAAAATGAAGTCTTATTCACAATGTTGGTTTTCACTTCCAAATATAACATTACACTTTTCTCAATCCTATTATTGGAGAGAATATTAAGTTTTATCAACACAGCTCTGTTTTGCTTCTATTCAGAACGAAAGTTTTATACAGAATGAATAAAATTAATTATAGCATGTTATAATATCCATCCATAGTAATTCTGCCCGAAGGCAGGTCCTTCACTGCAATCATAGCATTTTCATGCTATGCTTGCAGCTTTACTAGGGAATTGTAGGTGTGGTAGCGTCCCGTTGCTTTCCACACCGGTGAAGGGTGATGATGATAATGATAAGGATGATATGATTTCGGGGACCGTTTGGGCCTTAAAGTTTTCCTGACATTTGTCTTACAGGCGAGGAAAAACCCCGATAAAAACCTCACCCAGAAAAACTGCCCCGACCGGGGATCGAACTCGGGCCCGCTGCGTGACAAGGCAGCATGCTACCTCGAGACCACAGTGGTGGACATGTTATAATATAAAGTCCATTATATCGTCACATGACATTATTCTTAATTTATATGGTTAACCATTCTATTAAATGTAAGGTTAAATCCGATTGGTCATATAAGAAAGTTAAGTGATTTAATTCCAATTCCAATTTATTTTATTTTCATATATGAGAGTATGAAGTTATTCATATGTTTTTTATCAATGTTTAATCACAATATTTATAATTCTGACAACAATTATTAAAACAATTTTTAAAAGCATTATTTAAAAACATCTTTATCTAGTAAATAGTTTTATTATTATTATTAAGATATATTTATTCTTTTATTTGACAATAACTAACAATCAAATATTTAGATTTTTTATTTAAAGTTAAATTTAGGTATAAAAAGAATTTTAAAATACAAATTTATTTTTATTAAATTTTAATTTTAATATTTAGGTAATATTAAAATTCTGCTTTACAGCTCATCAGCTTCGCAGTTCAATGTTGGACGTGAAAAAACCGACACATTTTGTTTAGAAGTCTGGAGTTTATTTTGTGTGCCGTAAATCTATGAATCCGGACTCGAGGCTTTACATTCCTTACGAAGGAAGACAATCTCAGGATTTTTAAGCCCTGAAAATCACTGATCCCGGCTAAGTTTAAATCAGCGAATCTTGCATCCAAAGGCGATCGTTGTAACCATAAGACTAAGGAAATCAACACACAGAACAGAACAGAAAAATACAGTATTCATAAAAATGTAAGGTCTTCTGAATTATAAGAAATAAACAAACTAATTAACATATTATTAGTGAGCATATGTTGTAACAAAAATACTGTAAAGTTAAACGCACATAGGCCTATGGAACTTGTAGTAGTAAAAATACAGACGTAGTGTGATCCCAACTCCTAACTTCTTATTCTCTGTTTTTATGATTTCAAGCCACTTTTAAAAACACAGCTAAGTAATGTTATTTAATGCTTCTGATCATATTACACTCGTAGACTGACCACAAGTGATAAAACGTAGTTATATTTCCTTGACCATTCGTCCGACATGTAGTGTATGTAATGGTCATTCATTTTTTCAGGAATGTGTATGGGGTTTTTAACTGATGCGGAGTTTTCTAGGTATTCCGGTTTTCCTGTCATAAAAAAAACTATCTTAGTACTTATTAATGCTATTTCATGGTATTTAAACATTAATAACGTTGTTTAATTCATATTTAAAATACTATGATAATTTCCACTACTGCTTATATACAGTACAAGAAAGCAAAAAACTTCATTTAGCTACCATCACACTTACTTACTTACTCACTGGCACTATCGAACCCGTAGGTTCGTGGCCGCGCGGACATAAGCTCTCCATACATCCCTATACTGAGCTAATGCTTTCCAATCATTCCCTGTATAATCTACTTCCCTCAAATCAGAGTTAATGTTATTCTCCCACCTCATTCTTGGTCTACCAACTGGGCGTTTTCCCTCTGGCTTTCCTACAAGAAGCTTCCATGCACGTATTTCATTCCCCATACGGGCAACATGTCCTGCCCATCGCAGTCTACGAGACTTAACTGTTCTCATTATATCTGGCTTCCTATAAAGACCATGTAGTTCATTGTTATGAAGTCTTCTCCATTCACCTGTCTGTTCATTTCTCTTTGGTCCAAAAATTTCCCTAAGAACTTTATTCTCAAAAACTCGTAATCTCCTTTCCTCCCTTAAAGTAAGAGTCCATGTTTCGCACCCATATAATATAACTGGTAGAATAATAGTTTTATATATTTTCAGCTTAACGTTTTTTGAAAGGAGTTGGGACATCAAAAATCTCTGCAATGCATAATAGCACGCATTTCTAGAATTGAGCCTATGTTTAATTTCTTTCTGCATCTCATTCCTACTTGTGATTATAGTTCCTAGGTATTTGAATTCAGCCACTTCCTCAAAATTTCCCTCATTTGTCATTAGCTGTTCATTTCCATCATATAATGCATCACTACATTGAAGTATAATAGGTGGAGACTAAAAAATCTTATTTTCTCCATTGGTACAGAAATAGAGACAAATTACTTCTCAGAAGAACTTACCAGAATACGAAGTGACCGAATATAATGTAATTTGATAAGAATTTAGATACTAAAACAAATTGAAATTTTCATAACATCTTATGGCATTATGATGGCAATTCAAAGCAGATCGTGAAAGAACTGACAATTTTTTCCAGAGGGCTTTTAATTCAGCAATTCAAGTTACGTTATGATAATCCAGGACACTGGTCCCGTGGTTTTACTTTCTGAAGGAATCCGCATACGGTAAATAATAAATCCGTGCCAAAGACGACTGAAGTGATTGCTGTCACTGCCCGACGGATTGTAGTACAGAGAGCCATTTTAGTATGACTAACTCATGCCCCAAATGGGAGTCAATGATCAATTACATTTCAATGAACTTTGATTTACAACCAATCACAGTCGTTTTTCACCTCGATTTTATCAATTTAATTCTATCACTTTAAAATCAAGCTCCTACTTTTTAACATTCTAGATAGGTCAGACCATTATTTTGCAGTGACTGACTCTCTAAGAAATAAGTTGAATATAACTATTTATATATTAAAATATGTAAGAATACTACAACGTATGAGGCTACCAGATTGTATACATAGTGCACGAATGTAACCAAATAGTGCTTGCGGGATATAATATAAAAACATTTGTAGCAATTGTTTATACTACAAAAAAAAAGAAACTACTATTTGCACTTTCTTAAATGTATTATTTCCCAGGTAATAACGTTCCAGAAAAATATAATTGGCATATTTACATCTTAGGACTTCAGAAATTAATGTATATACAATTTGATGTGTTTCATTTTTTCTCCACTAGGGTGCATTCTTACAATATTGCGATCTTTTGGCAATAAATAATATGATTTGGTTGCAGTGATGAACAAGCGAAACATAACGTTTCTCATTTGTTTTCAAACATCGCCGTTTACATTAAATAAATAAATAAATAAATATATATATATATATTAAAATAATGATTTGTGAGTAAACAGCTTAATTTTATTCGTTAAATAGTCCTAACAAATGCCACTATTCATTTCCAAATTCTCTAGATAAATTCACTCCTCACTTCGTGAGTCGTGAATTTATCGATGATTTGGAAATCACTCATGGCATTACTTACGATCACAGTCCCTTAACCTAGCTTTAAGTTTTCTTAGTTTTCTTAACCGAATTTCGCTACTTGTTATTTCAAATAGCTCCTCAATTATTCTCACGAGTTTGAGTGGACCCCAATCCAAAGTCATCAGTAATAATGATATATATATATATATATATATATATATATTACATATTATATATATATATCATATATATCATCAATAACATCAGGGATTAGGCCAATCAGAATAGAAATTGGTCTCTCCATCGCTTCTAGGTCGTCCTGGGTCTCAATGCCTTGTGGGTCTGTAGTTGAATAGCTTCAGAGGTAGTCTATTGTTTGGTATTCTAAGGAGGTGTTCTTGCCATTTATTTTGGTATATTTTGATGGTTTCAGTTATTGCTGGTGTGTTGAGAGCTTTGCGGATATTTTCATTACGCATGTGGTCATAAAGCGTATAACCCGCTAAAGGTCTTAATAACTTCATTTCTGCAACTAGTATCCTATTTAATTTGGTAGTAGGAGTCCAGGTTTCAGAGCCTTAAAGTAGAGTTAGAATATACATTGTTTCATAAAATTTTGGAATTGTATCTGGGCGTACTTTTCGGAGAACAGTGCTTTTTATTGTTCCTATAAGTTTTTTTGGAATTTGGTCAATTTCATGCCCATGTCTTTACATGTGTCGCGGGAAAGGTTGCAGCCAAGATAAGTTATTAACTTGTTCTGTTATATTGTTGTTAATAACAATTTTAGTTTTTATCGGTATTTTCCCTTGAGATGGCATAGTCTTTGTCTTACTCACCGAAATTTGTAAATTATAATCTTGGGTTATATTTGGCAATCTATGTATTGCTCTCTGTAGGTGATCAGAAGTAGCCAATATTACTTGATCATCTGCATACATTAATGTATTGAGGAGTCGGCCATCAATCATAAAGTGTGATTGTAATTGCTTTTGCCATATTTTTATAACTTCATTCAAATATAAATTAAATAGAAGAGGGGAAAGTGGACAGTCTTGTTTTACATCTTGGCTTATTAGTCTATCCGATTTGCTGACTTGATTATTTATCTTTATTCGAATTCATGTGTTGTGATACATTCTTTGAATCGCTTGAATTAAATGCTTAGGTATTCCTGCATTACATAAGATATCCCATAATTTTATTCTATTTACTGTGTCGAAGGCTTTTTGATAATCAATGAACATAATAAAAGTTGGTATATTAAATTCCCGATGTTTTTCTATGATTTGTGCTAACGTAAAGACATTATCTATACAGGAGCTGTTGGGTCTGAAACTATTTTGTTCTTCTAGGATAATTGCGTCAGCATTATGTTTAATCTGTTGGTAATTATTTTTGCATACATTTTATAGGCAGCATTTAGCAGACAAATTCCTCTATAATTATTAATATAATTTTTGTTTCCATTTTTATGAATAGGCACAATTAACGAGTCATTCCATTCATCTGATACTCAGCCAGTCTTCCAACATATGTTAATAAGATCTAAAAATTTGTTTAAAAATTGGATCGGAGCATATTTTAATAATTCTGTGTTGATGTGATTTGATCCTGGTGTCTTCCGTAGTTTGCATTTGTATAACGCGGAGTTCAACTCATCCAAGGTGATGAGATCTACATCACAATCACTGATGGTATGTTGTGTTATATTGGTTGTGGCAGTCCAAAGCTGCTCGTAGTAATTTAACTATTTAGTCATTGGGATGGGATTTATGTTTAAGTTATCTTTAACATATTTAATAATAATATGTATTATTGCAGTCAATGGCCATGTAGAAAGAATTGTTTTCATGTCTTACAGAAGTCTGTTGTCGATGTTCCTATGTTTTTACACTTAACATATTTATTTACTTCTTTTAAAATTATATATGCTTTAACTTGTTGGTAATGGACGTCATATTCTATATTATTGCTAATAAATGTTTTGTTTCCCATGTTTGGCGTTGGATCTTGCGAACTTCTCGTTGACAGTTGCTGACAGTCTTTTATAATTCATTAAGTTTTCGTCTGACCTATTATTTAAGTATTTCATATAAGCTTCCTTCTTAAATTAATTTTATCTGCAATATCATCATTCCAAATAACTAAACCCCTTGTATTTTGTCCCTTTGTTTTTGTACCAAGAGCCTCTGTTGCTGTCTTTAGTAAAATTTCTTTCAATGTTTCCCATTCCTGATTAATGTTGGTGCTTACCGCATACTGTGGGAGGTAAGTATTCAATCGAATTTGATATAAGTTTCTAATACTGGGCTCATGTAATAGATGTACTTTATAAAGTATTTCTCAGGAAAATTTCTCTTTCTTTGTGTTTTATGCCATCTTAGTGGGATATTGATTGTGGACGCCAACAGAGCTAATATCGTAACCTCGAAAGACTCTAGTGTCTGTAACATTAGGCGATGTTCTGTTATTAGTGATCACATAATAAATTATTGATTTAGTCCCTCTTGCTGATCATGTATATGCCTAAATATCTTTATATCGGAAGATAAGGAATTAGTGATTTTAAGACTGTTAAGTGCTGCAAAATCAGTAAGTTGTTTTCCATTTTTATTAATGATTTAAGTTTCCAACAATTCCTTTTAGTGGAATATTGCCAATTCTGGCATTTAAATCGCCTGCTACTATAATGTAATCCGATTTGTTTGTTATTATATTGAACTTGTAACTCCTCATAAAATATCTCTGATTCTTAATATATATATATATATATGGTACAACCGAGAATCGAACCTATGAACTTTGGAATGCTGTCGGATCAGCTATCCATTAATCCACAGAGAAGTCGAAGGATACCACGCTCAGAATTCTTATGCCCTGAAAAAAATACACCTATCCAGATCAGATTTGAATCTAGAGACAAGCATTGTAGGCGTAGTACAAACCTATTTGGACCGAGATGATAAAATTATATACATGGTGGAATTCAGTAAGACTATTAAAATCCGAAATTAAACGGATACTACAAAAACAGGCCCAATATCTGTTGGTATTACAACACTGCAACTCTAGACTGACGAGAGGGAATTAGTTTGTTATTTTGTATTTGCGCCGCTTGTACGTCACGGTTTCACTATTAATGATGGTTCTACTTGCCTCGTTTGAAGTAGACCAGCCACGTGTGAATTCTCTATCCAACTTGAATTTAAAATGTGTGAGTTAATACTATAGTTCACATACACCATGATGGAATAGTTAATAATATAATGTTAGAGACGGAAGATATTTTATTTTGTTGTACGCAATTCACTTATGACATAACAGTGGACATGAAAAAGTTAACACGATTAAGGTAGTAACAGACTGTGTTTAAATACTTGACAAATCTGCTACTTTGAATTAAAACCTGTAGATTAGTCGAAACTCCCTATAAGAAGTATTTACCGAGCGAGAACGAGTTGGTCCTTTCATTAGCGTTTGAGGCTCATATTCGGATCGTTGAGGGTTCAAATCCGTTGCCGACTAATTTGACTCAGGTTCTATGTCAAGGCAAATGCTTGTTGCGTTAGAGGGGTGAAAATAATGTATCCCAAATTACCGAGATTAGTGTCTGATCCATAGTTTTCGAGGTAACAATGCTAACTGGTGACAGTGCAGATATCATGTAAGCCAAAGTTAGAACTATCCATGTGAGGTGAGAAGGGATGAAAAATTATCGTGATTAGTGTGTAAATTCATAGATTTCGGAGTGCTAACCTCATTGGTGACATTTCCGATGACATTTGAGACAAAGATTGGCCTCTAGGATCATTAGAATGGTAGAAGTGGTACCATGTAGAAATAATGATGTAGGAACGATATTGGTATCAAACTCCTAGTTTTAGGCGTCTTTGAGAATAACAGTGACTGTCCCGTGCCGCTTAAGTCCACGTTCAGATCTCATATGCGTGAGGGGTGAGAAGGGGTAGAAAATAATTATTTAAAATGGACCGAGAATAGTGTCGAACCCCTAGTTTAAGGAGTCATCAAGCTGATTGGTGCCAAGAAGATTGGGACAAATAAGTAGTCCTAGCAACGCCGGGCAATCAGCTAATGTGTGTGTGTGTGTGTGTGTGCGTGCGTGCCAGCATAAGTCTGAACGCCTGGACTAATTTCAACTGCACTTGTTACACATATAGATTACTATCTAGAACATATCCTGTAAGGAGTAAAAGACCTCCAGCAGTCTTAGGGAGTGGGAGGAGGGGATGACATATACAATTAATAGAAACTAACCTATATGTGTTCCAGCTAAACTCTAGAACGCCTGAATCTTCAACCAACTTCGCTGCACATATAACTTTTAATTTGGAAAAGATACTGCAGGATAAAATACGCCTAGCATTCCTTGGAGAGGTGAGATGGCGGGGATATGTGAAAATATTCGGAAACGGCCTATATTAGTGTCGATCCATGGTTTTCGGGGTTGCTAATCTGATTGGAGACACTACTGATAACACGATATTTAAGTCGAATCCATAGTCTTCGGTTTAGTTAAATTGTTCGATGAAAAGAAAATTGGAATGAACACCGAGCAATCAGCCAGTTAATTATAACTATATAATAATATATTCTGGTATATTTAGGATTAATATACGAAAGAGGTACTTCCGTTAAAAGGCTACGAACAATTTAGTAGCCGATAACACTAAATCTAGCATGTAACCAAGTTTTACCGCTCTGGCCAAATTTATTTCTAAGTTCCCAACATGTATTTTGGAGGAGGTTAAACGGGTCACTAGGGCCAGTCTATATAAAATAAGAAAATAAATATCCTCAACTGTGTCCAACTCAGGTTCGGGTTGAGATGAGATGAGATGAAGTCCCGTATATAGAAGTATGTGAATGACAATACCGGCTGACCACGCCTGACGCACCATCACAGGGGCAGATGAATGAAATTAAATGAAACAAAATGGATGAAATGAGTTTGGAGAAATGGTGGAATGAAATTGTGGCAGGGGAAAACGGGAGAAACCCGGGAAAAAACCTGCCCAAGCTCCGTTTCGTTCACCACGAAGCTCACTTGGAGTGACCGACACTCAATCCCCGGATCCCAGCGGTGAGCGGCGAGCGTCTAACACTTGCGCCACAGAGCCGCCATCCAGTCTAGATACGAAGATAAAAAAAATATTCACTCACTTCCTCGTGATCGAAATAGGGCTGTCAAAAACAATAGATGCCGGGATGCATAATGTACAGAACTCATGTTTAGGGTATAATATAAAACAATACTGTGTTACTAATTGATATTCTCTATATTGCAATGATCAGCATGTATGACTAGCATCCCTGGAAACAGAGTTCGTTTCCTTATTATTCTACAGGAGACTTTTTATATGAGGTCCATTCATCCTCGTGAGAACAACGCTGTAGTTAATTGATATAAGAAACAGGGAAATTCCATTAAGAAAAATGAAACTAAGGTCGAGGCACTTAGTCATTCTAACCATATACTCCCTATTAATATACACATATATACGTTGCCTTGTACCCCGAAACACTTTATATATTTTGAGACAATTTCTGTGTTGTAAAAAATCGATTATCCTTCCAATCTATAAGAAAGGAGATAAAACTGATTGCAATAACTACAGGAGCATCTCATTACTTTCAAATTCGTACAAAATCCCAACAAAGACATTAGTAAGCAGACTTACTCCCTATATTGATGACATTCTAGAAGATAATCAATGTGGATTTAGAAAAAACAGGTCTACAGCAGATCAGATTTTCAGTATAAGACAGGTTTTAGAAAATAAATGGGAATATAACGGAATTGTACAGCAACTTAAAAAAAGGCATACTATCCAGGGAGATGTTTATATAGTATTCTCCCGGAGTTCTGAATTCCTAAAAAAGTTAGACTTTGGCATACATAGTAGAGTGCGAATAGGCAAACAATTTTTGGATACCTTTGAAATTCACAGTGGGTTAAAGCAAGGGGATGCACTATCTCCTCTACTATTCAATTTTGTACTAGAGCATGTCATTACATCTTTAAGAGTATGTAGAAGGCCTTCAATCTAATGGTATTAATAAGCTATTAGTCTATGCTGACGATGTAGTATTATTGGGCGATACTAAGGGCCAAACCCACACACTATTGAATAACAATAATAAGTAGGGACTAGAAGTAAACACCAATAAATCTAAATATATGTCCACACATAGAAATACATTATATAATGGAAAAGGACAGCTATTGACAAATGATGGAAATTTGAAGAAGTGGTTCATGGCCGATGGACATAAGCTCTCTATACATCCCTATCCTGAGCTAATGCTTTCCAATCATTCCCTGTATAATCTACTTCCCTCAAATCATAGTTAATGTTATTCTCCCACCTCATTCTTGGTCTACCAACTAGGCGTTTTACTTCTGGCTTTCCTACAAGAAGCTTCCATGCAAGTCTTTCATTCCCCATATGTGCAATATGTCCTGCCCATCGTAGTCTACGAGACTTAACTGTTCTTATTATATCTGGCTTCCTATAAAGATCATGTAGTTCATTGTTATGTAGTCTGTTCATCTCTCTTTGGTCCAAAAATTTTCCTAAGTACTTTATTCCCAAATACTTGTAATCTCCTTTCCTCTCTTAAGGTAAGAGTCCATGTTTCGCACCCATATAAGATAACTGGTAGAATAATAGTTTTATATATTTTTAGTTTAACGTTTTTTGAAAGGAGTTGGGACATCAAGAGTCTCTGTAATGCATAATAGCACGCATTTCCAGAATTGAGCCTATGTTTAATTTCTTTGTGCATCTTATTCCTATTTGTGATTATTGTTCCTATGTATTTGAATTTAGCCACTTCCTCAAAATTTCCCTCATTTGTCATTAGCTGTCCATTTCCATTATATAATGTATTTCTACGTGTGACCATATATTTACTTTTTATTAATATTTACTTCCAGTCCTAATTTCTTAGTGTTACTCAATAGTGTGTGCTTGTTGTCCTTCAGTATCTCCTCGCTATCGGCCAATAATACTACATCATCAGCATAAACTAACAGCTTATTAATACCAATGAGTTGTAAGCCTTCCTCATTCTCTAAAGATTTAATGGCATATTCTAGTACAAAATTAGATAGTAGAGGAGATAGTGCATCTCCTTGCTTCAAACCATTCTGGATTTCAAAAGTGTCCGAATACTGTTTGCCTACACGCACCCTACTCTTTGTGCCATTTAGACACATTCGTATAAGTCTAACTTTTTAGGAATTCCGAACTCCAGCAGGATACTATATAATTTTTCCCTCTTAATTGAATCATATGCTTTTTTGAAGTCTACATATAGTTGATGTACAGTACCATTATATTCCCATTTCTCTTCTAAATCTGTCTTATACTAAAAATCTGATCTGTTGTATACCTGTTTCTTCTAAATCCACATTGATGATCTCCTAGAATGCCATCAATATAGGGAATAAGTCTGCTTACTAATATATTTGTTAGAATTTTGTGTATATAATAATTGCCTAATGTTTTATTTCCTGTGCCTTTCTTCTTTGTTTTTGTTAAAATTGCCAAATCTAGTTTCATTGTATCTATTTCTTTAATTAGTTCCTCCATTTTATTTCTGCAGCCTTGAATATTCCATGTGCCAATTTTCAAAGTCCTTTTTCTTAGCTTTAATCGTCCTAGAGTGTTTTTCCGAGGCATGATGTTTGGTTTTTCAGCATTTTTTCTTTTTATGAAGAACGAGGAGCTGGCCCGATGCATCAACCCCCAAACTGGGGGACGGGTAATTTTTGTTCAAGGTTTTCTTCCTCTAGCCTTTGATAGTCCAGTATCTTACTACAAGGCAGCAGCACTAGTTTTGGTCCGCCCTGGGTATTTTATTTCCCCAGTACTCGCCATATCTGGTGAGCATTCCCCTATCCGCCACCTGGGGAGGCGCCCGATGGGAAACGTGGCAACTCCACAATACCTGTGTATAGGAGAAGAAATGGAAAATATAAATTTCAACAATGGAGAAGAACTAAAACCTAGTATTGAATGCACTTATTTAGGAACAAAATTAGACCATTCAGGCGATAACACAGTGGAAATTAAAAATAGAATCACACAAACAAAACAAGCAATAAATGCTTTAAACTGTTTGGTGGAGCAAAAGTATTACAAAAAATAGAAAATTACAAATATATCAAACCATAATTCAGGCATTTTAACATATGGTGCTGAAGTCTGGCAAATTCCTACCAGGGAAATGAAAAGAATTTTAAGTACAGAAATGGATGTTTTAAGAAGATCAGCTGGAAAATCTAGAATGGATAGAATACGAAATAAAGAAATAAGGGAAATTATGGGTGTACAAGAGGAACCGGACATCATAGACATTATAGAAAAACAAATTACAGGGGTATGGCCATGTCAAAAGAATGCCAGAACAAAGATTGCCTAAAATTGTTATGGAATGGATCCCAAGAGAAAGGAGGAAGAGAGGAAGACCGAAGAAAACTTGGATAGAAAGGGTACAAGCAGCTATGAATATCAAAGGAATGGAGGAAGATCAATGGATGGACAGAGAGGAATGGCGTTTGGTTTCCGGAAGACGGCGGCAGCTGCCATGATACCGGATGACGATGATGAGAATTTTGTACGAAGTTGAAAGTAATGAGATGTCCCTGTAGTTGTTGCAATCAGTTTTATCTCCTTTCTTATAAATTGGTACGATAATTGATTCCTTCCATTCATCTGGAAGAGCTTCTTTTTCCCAAATCATACTAAGCAACCAGCGTATCTTGTCCATCAATTTTTCTCCCCTTGATTTTATCAATTCTGCTGGGATCTCATCCGAACCTGATGCTTTATACATCTTCAATTTTTCAATCGCCACCTAGGAACAATAATTACAAATAGGAACGAGATGCACAGAGAGATTAAACATAGGCTCAATTCAGGAAATGCACGCTATTATGCATTACAGCGACTCTTGCCATCCCAACTCATTAAAAAAATGTTAAACTGAATATACATGTATGTAAAACTCTTATTCTCCCAGTTATATTATATGGATGCGAAACATATGCTGTTACTTTAAGGGAGGAAAGGAGATTATGAGTATTTGAGAATAAAGTTCTTAGGAAAATGTTTGGATCAAAGAGAGATGAACTGACAGGTGAAGGGAGAAAACTACATAACAGTGAACTACATGTTTTTTATAGGAAGACAATATAATCAGAAGAATAAAGGATTCAACAGCAGCAATAAACCTTCTTCTCAAGTCTGGAAGAAGACCGGAAGTGGTGGTACGTACACAAGGTCCTTCACATGCCCCCACAGGAAGAAATTACAGGTGTAAGATCGGGAAACCGTGGAGGGTATGGGAATGAATCATGTCATGCGGACCGACGCGTAATTTGGTGTTCGTGGACATCCTGGACTTTTCCTTTTACCGATACATCCAGTTGTTTCTAACTGTTTATACCATCGACGGATAATTTTATCTGTCGGAGGATCAATTCCAAATTGCTGTCGGAAAGCTCGCTGCACTGCAACAATGGAACCAGACCCTCGCAAATTGCAACACACAGAATGACTTCTGTACAGGAATCGCCATTTTCACAAATTTAACACTGACGATGTAATAATGACAATAATCAAATTACTGCATACAGGATAAGAAACTTTCACAGTTTTTCTTTCATTATAGCAACAAATCACGCATCCAATTTCGTCTGTAAAGCTATACCAACTACTTAAAACCCCTTCCATCATTTTAGAACACGGTGTATTAATGTTTGTAAAAACTTTGATTTTTCAATACTATTTTACTCTCTTTTCCTCCAACCTCCACCTTTTTGCCTGATATTAGTACCTTTCTTCAATGTTATACGCATAATTAAATTAAATTTAATTAAAATGAATGACCTGGTAATGGCGTAATTGTAACCCTCTTCTGAGGGTGGGGCGCCTGGAAGGCGGGGTTACGTTGCCCCGATAATATGATGGGTGTTGATGATGATGGGTGTTGATGATGATAGTGGTGCGCCAGGAGAGCCCCTAATCGTAAGTTTAATCTAAGATGAATATGAATGATGATGAACTATGATGTTCGGGGACCGTTTGGACCTTAAAGTTTTCCTGACATTTGTCTTACAGCTGAGGAAAAAACCCGATAAAAACCTCACCCAGAAAAACTGTCCCGACCGGGGATCGAACCCGGGTCCGCTGTGTAACAAGGCAGCACGCTACCTCGAGACCACAACGCTGGATTATTTGGATAATGTTATGTTATTGATATAATTTAAAATATATTTTATTTGATTCATGGGTTCATTTCTTACGATATTAATCGCAACGCTAGAAGATGAATTACTACAATAATTCTTCCAGGGACAATTTTTATATGTATTCCAAGGTTCTATAACATGCCCCAGATAGATACATTTTTAACTTTCACTCCAAAAAAAACCGCGGCATAAATTTTCTTTCTCTCGTCGGAAAAATTCCATTAATCTTCACCTTCATCACACCGGCGAACTTTCGATCCAGAACATAAATAGTTTCTCCTAGAAAACAGATTTTTTATTTTAAAATTGCGAAATTACTATTGCTGTTCAAAGAGTGCACAAACTGAAAAATTAAAATTGTGTATTTTAAATAAAGGTCATGAAGAAACGAGAGGGTATGAAAGCAACGATTTTTAGGCTACAGAACGAAGAAGCAGTAGGGTGACTAGCCCTAAATCCCGACTGATTTTGCCTTCATGAAATTTCCTGTTGCTCATTTTAATGAGGCTGAGTATACTTCAGGGTCATAACGAGTGAACCAAAATACAAATATCTCTGCAACTGGAATCCTAATCATAGATGCCTGGCACATCGCTGATCTATCTATGTACCCTGGTACATAATACGGAGATGGTTACGGAAATTATATACTGAATAATTAAAAAACGGGAAAAATTACTGCTGTAGACTTCGAATCCTGTCCAGGCATTTATTTTTCTTATCGTACCATATATATATATATATATATATATATATATATTATATACACACATATCCATTTACAGTAATTCTGCCCGAAGGCAGGTCTTTCACTGTAATTATAGCATTTTCATGCTATGCTTTGCAACTTTACTAGGGAATTATAGGTGTGGTAGCTTCCCGTTGCTTTCCACACAAGTGAAGGATGATGGTGATGGCCGGATGATTTTCGGGGACTATTGGGCCCTAAGTTTCCTGACATTTGTCTTACAGGTGATGAAAAACCCTCACCCAGGAGCCTGTCCCGACCGGGAATCGAACCCGGGCCCGCTGCGTGACAAGGCAACACGCTACCTCGAGACCAGAGCGATGGACAATATATATATAATTTATAAAAACTAACCTGACGCAATTTAAGTACTCTAACCTGTGATAGACCAACCTAAAGTCTAACATAATGCAATTTAAGCACTCTAACCTGTCGAAGAATGCAAGGCTAAACAATTAATATTAACTTCTGAAATTCTGAAGTATATGTGTACAGTTAATTAGTAAACTGGAACACGTACTTGTTTTTGCCTAGAATATTCGTTAAAATCAATATGGCTGCCACGTCTTCATGCTACATATATAGTTAAATATCATAGAAAAACATATTGAAATTATTGTTAGAAAAAATGTAGAAGTCACTGTAAATGGTGGGAAATAATTTAAAAAATGAAACCCTAAGAATACAAATTGACAGGAATTAAAAAAGTCGTTTCATAGGTTGTAATGTTTTATGAGAGAAGTTGGAATGACAGTGTTCCTTCTACCGGTAAATTCCTCATCGTCACGCGTAAACATACTTCCTAAATGTTTGTATTTTTCCACGCATTTAATTTTAGTTAAATAACAATGTATAAATTACACTACAATGATATTCAATCAAACTATGGTTACTAGTTTCTGAAGATAAATGCGATTAGTAATGTGTTTTCTTTTAGAGATATTTAAACTGTTATTTGGTGGTGGTCCCATTGACATCAACAACCAGCATCCTTATAATATAACGGGAGCTCTAACTGGCCCCCTTATAGTCAATTGTCTAGCGCCGTACCCGATGCCGCACCGTCTTCTCACAAGACGGAATGTGCGCCATCGGGTGTTTACGCTCAACGACGTACGTCGACTCGATATAGAGGCTCAGCACGGTGTTAATCCACGCATCATCGGTGGCGGCGACGGTTTTTTTATCATTGAATTCCTAAACATATTTTTTAATAACTGATATACGAACTTCATGATATAACAGGAAAGTACGAGGCGTGCTTTTAAAGTAAGTTCCGAAAGGATGTAGTAATTGAACGGGAAGATATTAACCAACTATTTTTATTGCATTGTATTCCCCACACTTCAATTACTTTTCTCCACCATTATTGAGGAATTTATCGAGTCGGGGCACAAGTTTTTCTATCCCTCATTGTAGAATCCGCCCGCCTGCGATGCGAACCACTCCTGCACTGCTGTATTCACTTCATCGTCACCATAAAAATGTTGGTCACCGAGGGACGAATTGAGGTGAAGGAAAATATGAAAGTCACTCTGAGCCAAATCCGGGCTGTAGGGGGATGGTCAATATTTTCCGAGCCAAATTTGGAGATGAGATTTTGGGTGCAACAAGCTGTGTGCGGCCGAGCGTTACCATGATGAAACTCAACTCCGTCGGTCAGCATTCCACGTCTCTTGTTCTGAATTGCGCGATGGAGCTTCTTCAAGGTCTGACAATAGGCTTCTCTATTAATGGTTTCACCCGAGGTAAGAATTCGATGAGTAGACTCTTTCTGTCCCAAAAAAACAGTGCACATGATCTTACGTGTTGACATGATTTGTTTGAATTTCTTTTTCTTTGGCGATGCAGTGTGCCTCCATTCCATGAACTGCAGCTTCGATTCAGATGTCATGTGAGGCACTCAAGTTTCGTCGCCTGTCACGGTATGATCAAGAAATTCACCGCCTTGCTCACTGTAACGTGTGAGAGAGCTCAATGCACTGGAAGCTCGTTTGGTTTTGTGTTCCTCGGTGAGCATCTTGGGTACCCATCGTGAGCACAATTTTCGATATCGTAATTGATCCGCACACTTTTGTAGAGAACACTCCGTGACAATTGTGCAAAACTCAAGGAAAGCGAACAAATTGTGAACCTCCTGTCCTCACGAATCTTTTCATCGACAGCACGCACCAAATTGTCATTGATCAAAGATGGTCGACCGGTACGCTGTTCATCATGCAGAGAGAAGCGGCCCTCGTTGAACTTCCTAACCGATCTCCTGATCTGACTATTTATTATGTCATCTTCACCATACAGCTCACAAAGTTGATGAATGTCAGCTGGTTTGGAGTTTCTTGCATTCAAGAAATGGATAACAGGCCGTATCTCACAGTCAGCGACAAATGGACCAACTACGTCCAAAAACACCAGCTCGACATGGGCAGCGAAGTTCCTTCATCTTCAACGAACAGTAAACAACGGACGACATGGCTCAACAAGCGGACAACTCCCCCGACCATGCGTTCAGAGCGCAAGGTGAACTTTCCGGATTTATTCGAGCCATCAGCATCTCTTCTCCCAAGGGGGCTGGTGTGGTGACATCGTGAGACATTCTCCCGCCACAACCGATCGTCGACAGATGGCAACACTCTAGGCCAACCAGACAGCTCGCGCGCGACTAGATCCTCTCGCGCGTCAGTAGCTCAACGGATCCCTTGGCAGGTGGTTATTGTATTGCATTGTTACTGAATAAAAGTAAATTTATATAGTGAATAGTGTCTTATTCTTGCACCCTGAGACACATCATCCTACAGGTACAATATTTTAAAGAACTTTTCCATGCTATGCTTTCAGCTTTACTAGGGAATTGTGAATGTGATAGCTTCCCATTGCTTTCCACACCGGTGAAGGATGATGATGATGTTGATAATTATAAGGGTGATGATGGCCATATGATTTCGGGGACCGTTTGGGCCTTAAAGTTTTCCTGACATTTGTCTTACAGGTGAGGAAAAACCCCGAATAAATCCTCACCCAGGAGCCTGACCCGACCGGGAATCGAACCCGGGCCCGCTGCGTGACAAGGCAACACGCTACCTCGAGACCAGAGCGATGGACAATATATATATAATTTATAAATGACTAGGCCTGTAGACAATATGATTACACAATTTTATAAATACAATTAAAATATTCTATACCTTAGAAGTTAAATCGTCTACGTATAAATTTAAAAAAATAAATAAATATGATCCATTGAAAATCCTAAAATAAGGGCGGACGTTGAAGCCGGAAGGAGTATTCGGAAAGATAAAGAAGATAACATTGGCCATTATTTAAATAAGCTATTTCTTCAAAAGGTCTTCAAAAGGATTGGCCATGTACACAGAATGTGTGATTAAATAATTGTTTTAAAAAATCCAGTGGAAACTTTGCAGACCTAAAATTATAAAGGATGATGCAGTCTTAAAAGACTTGCAAAAAATTAAGTTAATTTTAATTAGCTGCATTTGTGATAGGAAGCTGAAAGAAATAGTTGAGAAGGTCATAAGCACTCAACTTAATGAAGCTGTAATGCCTAATAATAAGTCTTCAAGAGGATACCCTTGATCGAGAACGATGGAGATTGTGAATGGGAAGGCTATTCCAGCTTCAAAATACCTGAATAATAATAATAATAATAATAATAATAATAATAATAATAATAATAATAATAATAATAACGACTGGATCCTAAAATCCAGTTTTCCATTCCTAAAAAGGATTTTTTTAAAATTGAAAGTAACTAATGGGTTATTCTTATTGTAAGTGCAAGGATATTAATCAGAAAATGCCAGGATTCTCAGCTAAATTTTGGAATATCTTAGATTTGGACAGAGTGTATCTTTCTAAAATTGCTGTCGCTGCCGTTAGAGAATCAATTTCAATTTTAAGAAACCATCTTTACAAAATTTCTACTTTATAGTATGTATACTTACATTACAATTTGAAATTTTTTAATGTATTTACAAAATACATTTAATCAATTTCGAAAATTGTATCACTTTGTCCATAAGGCAATCCACTGATGAGGAAAGTTGTATAAAATAAAATACACGATTTAAAAAACAAAATATATATATATATATATATATATATTGAACTACAAAACCCAAGCAATATCAATTAAAATGCTGAATAATACCACATATTTTAAAATATATATTGTACTTCAACGTTAATCATGGATTTTAAAATATATCGTCAGTGATTTTTTTCAATACTTGTACTACTAGAGTCAAAAATAAATCAGATTGAACGGGTTCAGGTTTTCTTCAGTTTTTCTGAGCAAGAACATTTTCTCCTTTACGTATTACATAATTGTGCGTATGTATAGTATATATATATATATATGTGTGTGTGTGTGTGTGTGAATATGAAAGTTTTCTTGGGTTTTCCGCATCTTGGATTCAAGTTCGGCCTGTGGCCACTGATTCGTGCAGAACTTGAATCCAAGACGCGGAAAACCCAAGAAAACTTTCATATTCATACTTATATCCGCGAAAATCTGCAACATATATAAAGGCCTATATGTATATATACACACGATTAAATACTTAAAAATAAACAAATTATAGTCACTTTATTTTGATTTCATGTGATTCAGTGTGATTGTTTTACTACATTAATAGATATTTGTATTCTGAATGAATGTGGTCACCCTCAATAGAGGCAGATCTGCTTTAGTAATGAAC
The DNA here is from genome assembly GCA_030220185.1 of Diploptera punctata. NCBI lineage: Eukaryota > Metazoa > Arthropoda > Insecta > Blattodea > Blaberidae > Diploptera > Diploptera punctata. The sequence goes on along the minus strand of JASPKZ010002300.1, from coordinate 1,121,049 downwards.
CTTTCTCTCTTAGCATATTTTTAACATCATGTGAATGTTTTATGTCGCGCTTGGAATTACATCAATTAAGGGTGATCTACAATTGCTTCCGTAGGTTGTAGAAGGGACTTAATAAGTAAGGATTTAATAAGGAACCTGTACCCGAAGACGTACCGTTTCGATCCTGAAATTATGATCAAAATCTTCCACTTCACTTAGATCAACGATATTTTATCTCTGTGCACTTCAAGAATGAACTTGTAAAGCTTGATTCAATGTACTTGCTCAAAACCACTTGGTGTTTGCTCTCTGTCTATTTAGGTTGACTACCCCGAAACAGGTTATAACGTGTTATATTGAAATTTATGGGGGAAATTAATCTGTGGTGACAGTATAATAATTTAAACACTTTATTATTTTTATTATGATTTTTTTAATCATATATATATATATATATATATATATAGTTATTTTAATATTAATATTGTTAGAACTATAATTAGAATAATGAACCAAATGTATCTTTAATAGAAAATAATGGATGCAATGGAATTTTATCAATATTGCAATATTGTCATTTAATCTAGATTTCCAAAATTGGCATTCCAATATACACCAACTGGATATGGGGATCAAGGAAGACCAAAACATAGGTGGCAAGATAAAGACCGTCATTGTTAGGTTTAACGTCACAGGCCACATGGCCTAAAATATATTTATTCATAATGATAATGAAGATGATATTTAATCCTAGAGCAGGGGTCACCAAATGGCGGACCGCGGTCCGGATCCGGACCCTGGGACTTTGGTTTCCGCACCGGTTAAATATCGAATTAATGCATTAAAAAAACGGTTGAACACCGAATACAACCAGTTGTACTAAATTTCATGTCATGATAGTAGGCCTATTATTGTGGGCTCGGTTGGCAGTACTGCTTATGGTCGGAGATTTGACTGACGATGAACGAGATTCCGTTTGAAACCTGGTATCGTGAAAAAAAAAAATTGTGAAGTGAGATATTTAAGTATTACTCTGACCATATGTTAAGTTTATTATCCATACCGAGAGCAGGTCTTTCACTGCAATCATAGCATTTCCATGCTATGCTTTGGAACTTTACTAGGGAATTATAGGTGTGGTAGCTTCCCGTTGCTTTCCACACCGGTGAAGGGTAATAATGATAAGGATGATGATGATGACTGGATGATTTTCGAGGACCGTTGGGCCCTTAGCTTCCTGACATTTGTCTTACAGGTGAGGAAAAACTCCGAAAAAAAAACCTCACCCAAGAGCCTGTCTTGTTCGGGAATCGAATCCGGGCCCGCTGGGTGACAAGGCAGAACGCTACCTCGAGACCACAGCGGTGGACAAGTTTATCATAAACTTATTAATAATTATTAGAATTAATAACGGTGTACTACTGTGCTGTTTCCTTTTTGATATTTATCATGTTTTTTTTTATTTGTGCAATTCAAACCCATAACATAATTTAAATAATTTCATTATAATATTAGTTACTTAATAACATTTTAGGTAATTACCAAGAAACGTTGTATGAACGATTAGATAATAAATGAACGATAAGTGGATTAGTTCATCAGTCTCGATCATTTTAACTAGTTCATTGGTAGAAAAAAACTACATTCTTTGATATTAGATGTCTCTCTATCTCCTTCTGTCTTCCTACCCCTCTCTTTGTCTTTATCCTATTTTCTATTCCATATCTATCTCAATTCTACTTTTACAATCCAATGCAATCCAGACTACTTCACTACATATTATAAATTACATTATTACTTACTATGGATTTCGGCGAGACTGGAACCTTGGACCCTCGGATCTATAGCACCATGCCTTAACGACCTTAGTTAATTAGCCACGTTGAGAAAGTAATGTTTTTATAATTCTTATTTGTTATTATCTAGATTGCACAGAATGAATTAATGTAATATTAGTGTGAGTTATGTTATATACATTTTTAATTTAAGTTCGATGTTTATTCGTGTGAAAAAAAAAACTGAAATATTTGAATTACCTATATGTGCGATATTAAAACCAAACCAAAATGTTACCTTATAAATAACTAACGCTTAACAAAATACAACTAAGTTTAGTGTGAATTTATTTTTGAATAGTGTGAAATTATTTTTGTTAGCTTTTAAATTGAAGACAGACGTGTTTAAGTGTTATATAACTCAAATATTATTCTTTGGATATCGGAAATGGAACGATGTGTATTTACTACTCTCTAATATATAGTCCAAAATTAGAATATGTTCGCGTTCTGAAAACCTGCATGAAGGGGGGCATCGCTCCCCTCAAACCCCCAAACTGCTTAATAAACAATAAAAATGCGTTTAAATATTAGGCAAAATATAATAAACTAGTTCGCCGCCGTATTGGAAATGAATGTGACCAACAATGGTTCATTTTATAAATATTAAACATCGTTCACTAGTTCAAATGAACAGATTCTTATATCGTTCATACAACGTTTCTTGGTAATTACCAAAATTTCATATGTTTAATCAACTGTAGTTCCGGACCTCGACTTCAATTACTACTTTGAAAATGGACCTCCAGGAAATCTAATTGGTGACCCCTGTTCTAGAGGATTACTAGATCCTATTAGGTCCAGATGAGAAAATGTAATATGAAATGAGGTTATATTTCCGAATTAATTGTAACTGATTCGATTGTGTCGTCATTGCATAAGCTAAACAACATGTCTCCATACAAGGGCTCCTTATCGAAATATTATCTACCATCTGCTCTACATCACCAATAAATGCGTAGTAGGAATTCAGAATGATCTATATTTATTTTATTTTTTTACATTTCTATGACTCTTCCAGTTTGCTTGGGACTCAGGTTATAAAAATCTTGCTGAATAAGGAATGTAAATGATCACACGTGTTTAGCAATCAGCAAAATAATAATAGTGATAACCGCAATTTGAGTAAATATCAATAAAACTAAATATATGGTCACACATAGAAATTCATTATATAATGGAAATGGACAGCTAATGACAAATGAGGGAAATTTTGAGGAAGTGGCTGAATTCAAGTACCTAGGAACAATGATCACAAATAGGAATGAGATGCACAAAGAAATTAAACATAGGATCAATTCTGGAAATGCATGCTATTATGCATTGCAGAGACTTTTGATGTCCCAACTCCTTTCAAAAAAACGTTAAACTGAAAATATATAAAACTATTATTCTACCAGTTATATTATATGGGTGGGAAACATGGACTCTTACTTTAAGGGAGGAAAGGAGATTACAAGTATTTGAGAATAAAGTACTTAGGAAAATTTTTGGACCAAATAGAGATGAACAGACAGGTGAATGGAGAAGATTACATAACAATGAACTACATGGTCTTTATAGGAAGCCAGATATAATACGAACAGTTAAGTCTCGTAGACTGCGACGGGCAGGACATGTGACACGAATGGGGAATGAAAGAGGTGGATGGAAGCTTCTTGTAGGAAAACAAGAAGGGAAACGATCAGTTGGTAGACCAAGAATGAGGTGGGAGAAAAACATTAACCATGATTTGAGGGATTATACAGAGGATGATTGAAAATCATTAGCACAGGATAGGGATGTGTAGAGAGTTTATGCCCGCACGGCCATGAACCTACAGATCCAATGGAGCCAGTGAGTGAGTGAGTTAGTTAAATAAATGAAAAATAATCAATACTTTTAAAATTCATTGTAAAGCTCCGTTGAGTTTATGTAATAAAATATTTTAAGATTAAAATAAGTACGGTACATGTCCTCAACTAAATTCAATTTATGTTTAAGAAACTTCAAGTAGTTAAAATTATGAAGGCCTCAGAATCATGGCCCATCTTCTGCATTTCATTTGGCACTTAAAATGCAGAAGCGGAACATAATTCTGAAAGGCCTTCATAGATTTAATTACTCAACCAAGTTTTTCTTAAACAGAACTGTAATTTAGTTGAGCACGACCGATATATCAGGTACTTATTTTAATATTTTAACATTAAACAAAAAGAAATAAGGAAACAAAATGGTAATGTTTTTTAACGGACGATGATTTTGCGTTCGTTTGTTGTCCTGTTTGAGATGAAGATTAAATAACTATTATATTTCTATATTTTTCATTTACGGAATAATCTTGATTCTTTCTTGATAATTTAAGATGTGATACGTTAACGGGTATAGAGAGGAATAGAGGTTGTGTGTATGTGTTTACTTGGAAGATGGGAAATGTCAGTTGTGGGAGGGCACTAAGGAACTTAAAGTTAGCCTGCAACAAGATATTCTCACAACAAACCTATTATTAAATTTTCTTAAAATGCGTGCATTAAACCAAGAAATTACAACACCATAAATCTTTATCCTAAAAATCTTCTTCACTGGAGTGTACTCTATCTTCTCGTTTTAACATCTTGAAATAAACTTGCATCCATAAGAATATAACCACAAAATTACATGAAATATAACATTATTACTTTATAAACCGGTGTTTCCTTCGATCTCCACTTTATCATCTTCAAGAAAATGTAGGTACAGGAAGTAATAATTTATTTTTACTTTTTTTTTATGTCTCTCTAACTACATTGATCCACATCACGAGTTTTTCTGTATATTATGTCTGGTCTCTCAAGTTCAGGTTATGTCTGGGCTCTTAAATTCGGCGTTCTACCTAGCCATTTGTCCTTTTTTCACTGTCACGACATCCAATGTGATGAACACACGAATTAGCTTAGCACTTCAGTTAAAGGCGCTCTCTATTCATTATCAAAAGAATATCAAGGCACATGTACTATTAAAATAATCTAAAATACTTTTATTTCTCCTTGAACAATATATATTATTGAACTCTCACATTGCAAACGCTAACTCGCGATCTTTTAATGTAAATAAGATTACCTGAATTTGTTATTCTGAGTAAGATGGCTCCGGAATATCAGATCATATTCATATCTCATTAAAATATTATATGAACATGATGATGCGATGATTCTTCACAGATATTTTGGCTCAAAATTTACTGTAATTTCTCTTACAACTGACGAAAATCCTGGAAACAGCAACCAGGAAACTTATTTCGGACTGAGAAACCTCTATGTTGCTCTCATAAAAAAGTGATCGTCAAAATTAAAAATTATTTTCCACTTATATATACGTTTAGAATGGTCTGTAGCTTTATCAGCTGCTTAAAATTTATCAATCTTATTGTATTTGAAGTGTGTGCTCCTTAAATACAAATAGCTAATTAATTCAACTCATTACATGATTTTTCTATTTTTGAAAAAAGGATAATTGTGACGTAATAGTAGATAGGTTATAAATAGTATTCTATCTGATGAAAGTCTTTTAAAATTTCTAATAATTATCGTCTCGATTAAAAGTTGAATTGAAAGTCCTCTTGTTTCAAATATTTATGTAGTCATATATTCTATTAATTAAATGTTTAAGTATGCATTTGTTATTTTTTAAATCATACAATGCATCATTTCAACACTTTATGCTTTTATTAATGTTCTGAAAAATGGAGCATTAGAAAATAATGTAGGGTCTGCCTATTGTAATATTCACACAAACGGTTGCTACTTTTACCAACATGAGAAACTCCATAATATATAATTAGTAACTTTACAAATATACAACCAAGAGTAAACAATATACATTATATAGATATAAATAATAATTTGCTTATCATCAATACATATTACATTGTAAAAAAATCGGTGGCATGTAGGCTCAGAAGAACCAAAACCGCCTAAAGTGGTTGTTGTCATTGTCTACCAGAAGATAATACAGTATAGGCAGCCTCGCGACTATCGTATAGCAGAACCTCAACCATAGTTTGTTTTCTTAACGTGATTTTGGTAATTTTCAAATCAAATAACTGCAGTTGTCCGTAAGAGTTTAGTGGATTATGTTCCAGACTTGTACCGAAAGGAACATGTATATGGTATAACCGGGAATTGAACGTGGGACCCCTGGGATGCTAGTCAGATATGCTATTTCACCTTGAGTTAAAGCTACCTAAAAATAAATAACTTACGTTATAAACATTTATTTTTGATAAATATTTTCATTTAATTTTGTTAATTGCCACTACTGATTATAGTCAGCCAGATTCTAATTTATAACTGTGAATTTATGTAATAAATAATAGTTGTTGGTACCTATTTTGGACATAAGTTGTATAGGGATCTTGTTGATAATAAGCACAAAAATGACCTGCGTACAGTAAAAGCTCCTTATTCGCGGGGTATATGTTCCGTAAATATGCCGCGAATACAGAAACCGTAAATATGGAATGGTAATTTGTATGGGTATATAGGGGATACGTTCCAAGGTTCCATAATAAAATAAAAATTATCAAACTGAAATAAATTTAATGAGAGATTTTGAACAATTTATATTAATTATTATTGTCAAGTTTAGGCAAGGGCTTAAAGAACTTAGTAATTTTTTTTTTCCTGTTTTGCCGCTTAAACGACTCGCCATACGCGTAAACGGTTAATCATTTCTATTTTTACTTTAAGCGGCAACTCTACTTTTTTTCTCCTTCGGAAGTAATTTTTCTTTCCTTTCACTAGACATTATAAATGGGGAACAATGCAGAGGAGACGCGTATTATTCAATCAAAATTATTATAACTAATGACAAGTTGAAACAATAAAATACCGATCGTGGCGAGGACGGCATTTATTAAAGGATATGGCGGCACGTGAATTATGGCGGCTTTTAAACAACGAACTTTGGGTTTAGTGACAATAAGGTTTGTTTTACTGTGATTTTTGTTTGTCCATTTGGTTTGAATCACTCATTGTAAAAGCCGCTTTGGCACGTGACTGAAGTAAAAAAAAAGTTCCCGATACATTAATAAGGGATACCTCATCATCATCATCATCATCTTCATTCATGGATTAGGTCTGTTGACCCGTTCCGACTTCAGCCCATCTCTTTCTAGGTCTGCCCACATCTCGGGTGCCTTTAGGTTTGTATTTTGTTATTTGTTTTGGATATCTGTCTTCATTCATTCTGTCTATGTGTTGCTTCCATTTTTGTCTATATGTATCCATTTTATCAGTTATTGCAAATATTTCAAGTTCCTGTCTTATTTCTGTGTTCTTGATTCTGTCTTCCTTAGTGCACCCTTTAACAGATCTCAAAAATTTCATTTCTGCCGCCGTTATCCTACTTAGGTCTTGTTTTTTATGTATCCAGGCTTCTGAACCATAGAGCAGTACCGGTACTGCCAACATTTTATAAAATTTCAGTTGGGTCTCTCTTGTTGTTTTGTTATTTAGTGTTCGTTTTATCGTACCACATATTCCCTGGAATTTTGCTATTTTATTATTTATATCATTATCATAATTAAATGAAATGTCACATCCTAGATAATTGAGATGGTTCACCTGTTCTATGATTTTGTTTCCTATTACTATTTTGGATCTGATTTGATTTTTCCCTTGGAATGCCATTACCTTAGTTTTTTCTACGGATATTTTGAGATTATATTGTTCACATATATTATGTAGTTTAAAAATATTCCTCTGAAGTTCGTCTTCAGTATTTGCTATTATTACCTGGTCATCAGCGTATAATAATGTTTTCAAGTAGTGTGTTTTATCTAATTTTATTCATTTATTTGTTTCTTCGTTCCGTTTTTTTATTATATCATTGATGTATAGGTTAAATAAAACTGGAGAGATACTGCATCCTTGTTTAACTCCTTGATTAGTATGAATTTTATTTTTACTTACTTCATTTCTAGTTTTTATAACAAAAATTTGTGTTCCAGTACAAACTCTTTATAGCTGCTATTAAGTGTTTCGGAATTCCTTTTTCTTTTAAAATTGTCCAGAGTTTTCCTCTGTCTACTTTATCAAATGCCTTGACAAAATCAATAAAAGCTATGTGTGTTTCTATGTTATATTCTCTTCTTTTGTTTATAAATTCTTTTATCGTAAATATATTATCCATACATGAACGCCCTGGTCTGAATCCACTTTGTTCTTCTGTTAACATTACCTCTGCTATTTGTTTTAACCTAAATGTTAAGATTCTTGAGTATATTTTATAGCCTGCAGTTAAAAATGCTTATTCCTCTGTAGTTGTTGCAGTCTTTACGTTCTCCTTTCTTAAAAATAGATTGTACTATTGCTGTTGTCCAGGTTTCTGGTATTGTTGCTTGTTTCCAACATAAATTTAAAAAAAATGTAATAATCTCAGTTTAAAACAAATTCCTCCATATTTTATTAATTCCATATTAATTCCGTCTATTCCAGCTGCCTTTCTGTTCTTTGTTGTTTTCAGTACTTCTTCTAATTCTTCCATTGTTATCATATCTATTCCTATCTCACACTCATATATGTTATCTTTAGTTATTTTATTTTCATTATACCACAGTTTTTTATAATGTTCTTCCCATTGTTTCTCCTCAATTGCATTGATCTGTATTGTATCTTTTTCTTGTTTATTTAGATGTTTCATTACTTTATAGGCTATTTTGCTGCCCATGTATATCGTATTCTAGTCTGCTTATATATCTATCCCAACTGACTTTGTGTGCTTTCTTAATTTCTCTTTTGGCTATTGCACTTTTATGTTGTTGTAATCAGCTCTTAATTCTGGTGTTCTATTCTGTAAATATTTGTGATAAGCCTCTTTTTATCTTTTATTATCCTCTCTAATTCTTCATTCCATATTCTTAAACCCTTCTTGTTATATATTTTATATTTTGTTCCTAATGCCTCATATGCTGCTTTATCAATGCTTTCTTTTATATTATCCCATTCTCGGTTTATTTCTTCGGAAGTAGGTTTTAATATTAATTGTTCATTTAGCCTATTCTGATACAGATTTTGTATACTTTTATCTTGTAATAAATGTACTTTGAATGTGGTCTCTTTATTTCTATATTTGTGTTTAGTTTTCTTCCATCTCGCTAATATATTTATTTTTGAGATTACTAAATAGTGATCTGAATAGATGTCACTTCCTCTAAATACTCTCGTATCTGTTAATAATGATGATGCTTTCTTATTGATTAACACATAATCTATCAGTGAACGAAAACCTCGTGCTGACCATGTGTATTTGTGAATATCTTTTTTCTTATAAAATGTATTTGTTATTTTAAAATCATTAAAAATTGCAAATTGTTTTAATTCTTGTCCATTTTTATTTATAAATTTTCTCCTAATACGTATACCGACTAGATCCGCGAATACAGGAACTGTGTCACAATTTTTTAACCCGCGAATAACGGAGCCATGAATAAAAACGTTTTACTGTAATATGTTAACTTCTCAAAGATTGGACCCATTATCTCATTTCTATACCGTATATTGTCAATTGTATCCTCAAAAAATATAGGGCCAATGGCAATTGAACGCATACCAGACTCCAATTTTCTCGTCCAAAAGGGGCGTTTCAATCACGAAATCTGGGTTTTAGGAACCGTAATGTCTGTTGTATTGCATATTTATTGCGCCATGTAAATAAAATTATACAAGAACAAAACTGATAGGCCTATGCGTATAACACCCACTGGAAGTAATGAGCTTCAGAGCTATACGGGATGAACATTAGCGGGAGATGGACCATTGAACACAACGGTCAACTTGGGGCCGTTTTCTATTCCAAAGGAGAGTAACATCCTATTCCAATAACATCCAATAACTGTACCAACTTCTCCGTGAGCATGAATGGGAAGGACTCAAAATGATCGAGGTAATTGAATATTTCGTATAGAATTGGAATAATTTTTATTTATTTTTATTAAGTAAATTTGATTTGCATTTGAATTTTACGGGTATTTTTACATACATAGAAGCCAGTGATTTTACTTCTTAACCAGAAAATTATTTGTTATATTTCAATGCATACATATCTAGGTTGGCAACACTGAATCCAGTAAATCTGATTTTAATCGTGGTGGCCGTTTCCTCTGATGAAGAAAAAATGCACAATCGTGCAAAAACTTTTTTTTTACTAAAATGTAGTTTTAAATATTGATATTTATTTTCTGTCAATTGAATGGAGACTGTGCCATGGCGTAGACCAGAGTGATTCAGCCTTTCATTTCGGCGGTACATGTTCGATCACTGATTTAGTAGAGAATTTAAATCTTCATTTTGTGTCTAGGTATATGTTTATTATCTTGCCATGTCCTGGTGGACCTGGTATTCTGCTAACCACATATCCAGGTAGGCTCGCCACATTTTATTTGACTAATATATGGTTTAGTGTTCCTGCTTCTTGAATTCACCAAGGACATTGACTTCTGGATGTAAGATCTACAAAAGGAGGGAAGGTTAAAAAATGAAGGATAATATTTGAATGGATCTAAGAATTATGTTACTTTCTATTGTTTTCCCCTCTTCGTTTTGTAGGGCTTACACCCACATGGGACTTATAACCGAATGCCCTGGGCATGTCGCCTTTAGGAAGTAACAAGTATTCAGTGGTGGACCTGCATGAATATGTGTTGTTAGCAGTAGCCTTTTCCAGGCTGAAATAACATCTTACAAGGGACACGCATCCAGAGCGGAGGTGCAAATATTTAATATCCGTATTTCGCCAGGAATAGAATAATGCAGCCTGAATGGAAGGAAGAGACTCCACCTACCAGGCTACTAAGACTGACTACTTTGCATCTGTTCTTTACTTTTCTTTTCTTTTACCTTTCCTCTTTTTTTTTCTTTTTTTTCGTACGACTCGCCTCCGGGACTTGAAAGTCAATTCGCGCTAGTCGCTATAGGCAGGGAGCAGGAACACTGATTCATATATTAGACGGGTACATAATACCATGTTTTCCTATATTTGTGGTGATCAGGATTCCAGCTCCAACGCCCAAGACACCACATGACAGCTCCAAGACCAGGGACACACTCCTAGACCCAAGGCGAATTTTTAAAATCCCTAACTTTGCGGGGATTGAACCCGCCCGCCCCAGTAGAAGGTAGAAAAACTACTAATTACGTTACTGTGACAGACACTACTTTTTATCCGAATATTATAATGCATATTTAATTGCTAAGAGCTTGCTAATTTGTTATAAGTTCATTTTCAAATAATAAAAAAGTAAGAGTTTCCAAGATTATAATAAATCTTTGGGTTAAAAGATATGTTAGATGTGACAAGGAATTACGCCAGAATAAAAGACAGGGTTTCGCAGCATTTTATTTATATTCCCCGCATTCAAATAAAGCAAGGATAACATCTTTATTTCTACATTGCACAGCAGGAGTTGTCGATTGAAGTACGATATATCTCATTTCCTGGGAGTTTTACAAGATATGTACATTTTATTGTACTTCATTCTATAATATTGTTATTGCCATAAACCTAACCGTATGAAGAATAATGCGGCACAAAGAATCTCCAGAAGGTAATAAGGATTCTTCTTTATTTTACTTACGTAGATTATTTAGTCCGCCGTCTTAGCATTGTAGGTAAATCACTAATTTCCGTTCCGACGGGGTAGAATTTAAATCTCCAGGTTGAGTCTGGGAGTGCGCCCCTTCTCTTGTGGTGTCCCGAACTGTCTTCGGCACCGGTCCTGAAATTCTGCTAACCACAAAGCTCCATCACTGCTCCCTACCTACTACAGGTTATCCGTCCAAGCCATTGACTTGTAAGTGACAGTCCTATAAATGAAGAAAAAATTAAATAGAACAAAAATTCACATAGCCTAATATAATCTTCATTAAAGTCTCTAACATAACTTTTGTTAGTATTTTGTTTGCATTATATGTTCAGATACTGATTGTAATGCTTACCGTATCAGGTTTGTGGTTGCAGTTTAAATATATTTTGCAGATAATTATTAATAAATAAATAATATTTGCTAAGGACACAACCTCTCAATCTTAATATCAGTTTTCAAAAATTGATTTTGCTATAACTCTAATCAAATATTTGCTCATTTGTCTTAACGAGACAATTAAAAAATCTAAACAATGAAATAAGAGAACAAGCACATCTGAACTGCATCTCAAACAGTACACTGAGTAAATATTTCCAAAATCTATGGACAAAAACAAATGAAACATTTCCCCTTCAGTTTTCAAGTAATATTAACCAAGAGACAATTACAATGGAAGAGTTAATTACTGTTATCAAAAAATCTCAGAAGCAACAAAGCACCAGGAGAAGACCACATCAGTCTTGAACTATTTAAATTTTCGAGCCAAATGTTCTTAGAAAGATTTCTCAGTTTTCTAAATAAGATTTGGGATGGACAAGCACTGCCAGAAAATTGGGGACAAGCAATTATAATACCGTTTTTAAGAAGAACAACCATAAGGACTGTAATAATTATCGTGGGATCAGTCTATTGAATACAAACAACAAAATTTATGCCAATATAATAAAAAATAAATTAACATTTTATGACAATCTTATTGGAGAAGAACAAATGGGGTTTCGTAAAGAAAGGTCATGCATAGATGGATATTTTATAATAAAAATATTACTGGAAAAACACAAAGAATTTAATATTGCAACACATACAGCTTTTGTAGATTTTAAGAAAGCCTTTGATAAAGTAGACAGATCAAAATTGTTACACATTTTAATTGATGATAATGTTCCACAGCAGTTTATTCACAATATTAATAACATATATAACGCAAATAAAATAGTGATCCAACAAGATGGAAAATTATCATCTTGGACACCCATCAATACTGGAGTAAGACAAGAATATGGATTATCACCCATTCTTTTTATTATTTACATGAATCAAATAATTAAAGAGTGGAAGCAAACTCGGCAAATTAACATACATCTCAAATTGGACTCAGTTCTCTTTTATTTGGTATTGTTAGCACTTTCAGAAGATGACCTCCAAAGATCAATATATAATTTGCAGAAAATATCAGCCTGATACAATATGGAAATATCAGTAGACAAAATACAAATTCTGGCATTTTGTGGGAAATACCCAATGCAAAGTAATATCTGTATCAATAATAACATATTAGTAAGATGCAATAACTTCCCATATTTAGGTTACAATCTTTCAATCTTTGAAGAATTGGTTATACCACAGAAAATTAATAAATACACAAGAACTATGGTCATTATAAATAGTGCGATGAAACCATCCCTTGTTCAGAAAACACCCGCATACGTCTTTACAACATATTGGCACGACCTATACTCAGCTATGGCAGCGAAGCATGGACACTGAAGAACGCAGATAAAAGCAGAATAACGGCTTGTGAAATGCGATTCATGTGAAGAACGGCGGGATATACTAAGTGGGATTTAAAAAAGAAATTGTGAAATTGTAAAGGAACTAAAAACTAAGCCAGTTTTAGAATATATTGATCGGTGTCAGTCCAATTGGAAATAACATTTGGAAAGAATGAGTAATACTAGAATCCCAAAGGCAATTTATAAATATGTACCACACGGCCAAACATCTGTAGGCCGTCCAGCTAAGAGATGGCGTGAAAATGTTATGTGAGACCATAACAGGCCTTGTGACAGGCCTTGTCAGGTAGAAGAAGAAGTCTTAACGAGACAGAATGTGCCTAGTTCTAGACAATATACACAAAAATAAAATATCTGGTATAGTCGGAAATCGAACCAGGCCCCTATTTATTTTAAAATCCTGGTGAATTGGAGGATCTCACGTAGTAAATAACTTCACTATTATCTAAAGAAGGGAGTTGAACGTGATTCTTGATTTTTATACGATATTAGATTTACAATTATTACAGTAACGCTTCTTTTGTTTATTTATCTGTACTCATGATGAAGCAGTTTGAGATGAACAACCACAAATTTTAGCAACATAAATTGAATTATATCTTTTTTCACTAACCTTTTCTTATTGGTAGAAAAATGTGAAATATTGATAGTATTTAAGGGTATAGAGTAGGTATGTAATCTCTATGAGCACTTGTTGCCGGAATATTCAAGAGACATCGAGCCATCGGAGTAGACTGATTCTGGATAAGAAGTAAGTTATGGAGAGAGACAACTGAAATTTAAGTTTCCTGGATGAGATCTTTTCCTCACCTGTAAGACAAATGTCAGGAAACCTCAAGACCCAATCTGTCCCCGAACATCATATGGTCATCATAATCATCATTATTCATATTCGCCTTAGATTAAGTTTAGAATTAAGGACTCTCCTGGCGCATCACTGTCATCATCACCCATCATCTCAGTGAGGTAGAGTGACCCTGCCTTCCAGGCGCCTCAACTTCAGAAGTGGGTTACAATAACGCCAATGCCAGGAGTTAACATCAGAAAATGTCAAAATGACAAACCATTAAATTAAAAATATCTCTGGTTTAAACATTTTTAATTCTCACTTAACATATATTATTTCATGACGCTCTTTAACATTAGCATCGCAATTCAATTCTGGGTGTGAAAGGGCCGATAATCTTAATATATAAAAATTTCGTGTCACGTTGTTTGTCCGCGATGGAATCCTAAACTACTGAACCGATTTTAATAAAATTTTGCACACTGTGTGCAGTTTGATCAAACTTGAGACTTAGGGTAGTTTATAACTAAATTTATAGTCGCATTATTTTTTATTGCAAATTATTTGTTTATTATTTAACAAATAGTTATAATTATCTGTGAGTTCCATACGATTCTAACAGATGGTGTAATTATCTGTGAGTTCCATACGATTCTAACAGATGGCAGTGTAAGGTAATTTGGTAAGGTAATTGGTTTATTATTTAACAAAGATAGATCCAGATGGCTGTGTTTTTTGTTGCAACCGCGAATTTCAATTGAATTACAAATATTGATTATTTCATAATTTAAGAGTGTTCAGTGTTTATTTTATTTTCAATATTATTAATTTCGTGTGCAAGTATTAGTTTTAAGTAATCTGGCTGAAATACAGCAACTTAATTTAAATTTTTAACGTATACCTTTAGCCACAGCAACGCGTGGCCGGGACTTCTAGTTATTTTATAAAACTTGAGTTTTTTTATGTGCCGTAAATTACGAGACGGGGCCCATGGCTTTAGTTATCTTCCAAAGAAACCCATTTTCATAACTTTTATGTACTGACCCCCATGAAGATTTGAGCCCATAAAACTTGGAACCAGAGGCGAGCATGGTAATCACTAGGACCGACTCACTTAACAACGGTCTTGATGGCACTACTACGATTCCTTCCTATTGTTGCGAATTAGATGGCTCCTGCTGTCTTTATTTCATTTAATATAATTTTGCTAATGATAAATATGATGCTCGTGATTTTTCAGTGACATAAAAGTAAAAGTAAAGTGATCCCACAAAAGGCCTCGGGAGGCCCTTGGGGTAGTAGGAGGTTAAGGCTCCCACTTTATCTAGACAATCGGCACTTTATGTCAGCCGGGTTGTCAGCCCTGCGTGACGGCCGCCTTTACCCCCAGAACAAGCGTCTGGTACTCATTTCCGTTTGAGGCTGAGTCGACCCCAGGGCCATAGTGCCGCCAGAGGGTTTGGGTCAGTTTAAAATTCCTGACCCCAACTGGACTTGAACCCTCGACCCTCCGGCTTGTAGCTCAGTGCCTTAACCACTACGCTACGGCGTGCCCCCAGTGACATTGTGACCCGAATTTCCTGGTATTTTATTTACAGATGAGGAGAACCCTGAAAAATAGTATTACCAATCTGTTTCGCGAAAAGCAACGATGTCAGAAACGTATCGTTTTATGGCTCCGTTTTAATTTCATTGTGTTTATACTTGAAAGTTGAATATATCACATTTGAGTTGATGCCTGACACGTTTTCATGTTCAATTAATAGCATCAGCGTAAATATATCATGATCTATTGCTGGAGTTTTGCGCTTCACTGAGTGACTACATAATGCTCTTAAATTTGTCGGCAACAACTAAGAAACAAAAAATCTGCACACTAGTTTACTTTATTTAAAACTTGATATTTAAAAAAAGACATTATGCATGTCTATTATTGCAGTAACTATTTCATTCTTCTTTATACATGTAAGGTCATATCACTTCTAGAATATTTGGCTGTATCCTATGGCATGATAAGAAAAATAAATGCCTGGACGGGATTCGAACCCGGAACTCTGGGTCGGTACCCTAGTTCCGGGTTCGAATCCCTTCCAGGCATTTATTTTTCTTATCATGTCATATTAAGCTTGCATAGCTCAATGTCAAAAAAAAAAAAAAAAAAATATATATATATATATATATATATATATATATTATTGTGAAGTGTGTGATTTCAGTAAAAATTCACCGATTTTAATTCTAAGAGGACCCAGAATGGTCTTGCAATTAACATTAAAATGCTATAGTTCTTATAAATGTGCATGTTGTTTTGAAGACTTATGTATATACCCCATACGTCCCGTGTGGAGAGACAGGTGCTCCCTAGCGGGAGTTTCTTAACCAGGCTAATTTAGTTACGCTTATTTACCTCTACAAATATTAACGAGTAACATGTAGTTAGCACATCACCTCAATGAGACATCTAGTAGGCAACTAAGGTATTATTTGGATGGATGAAGGTAGCTTTTGCACAGAGACATTTTTATGCATACATGAGATTCTTTTACGAGTCTGAAAATCTTAAGCCTCGAGACCCACGGCTTAAAGTACCTTCCGGAAGACTTGTCCATTGGATTTTTCCACCCTAAAAATTATCGACCCCGACGGGTTTGAACCGCGATCCTGGGACTAGAGGCAAGGAACATAACCATTTGAAACCTTATGGCTGGGTTAAATTCAAATTTTACGAGTAAAAGCCCTGGTACACAATTGAGGCAATATAAAATTATAAAATAGAATACCGGTACTTAGTAAGATGCAGTGTTCTCAACTGATGATTTTAAAACACTGTTCCATGGAGCTTGCTACACTACTGACTTATTTGTGATTATCTTACAGAGAGTTTGTATATACTGGATGCGTTTCCGTTTAAAATCAAGTTATTGTGTATTTACTTTAAAATTTCTATTTTCTTCAGTATATGTATCTTTGCTGGATTCGTCTCTTTGTGGATTAAGTATGAGGGCGTTGTCTATATTTTCCAAATGAGTCCGGCTTGAATACGTTTTTTTTAGCGTAACTGGATTTACCTTCTGCATATTTAAAATCTTTAAAATACTCTTTAAATCTAATGTTAAAATTAGAATTTATTGTCATATATAAGCGTTGATTTAAAAATATATAAATATATAGAAATTTTAACATTACATTTAAAAGGGCATTTAAAATATTTTAAATATGGATAAAGTACGTCCAGTTACATTGCCAAAAATATTATTTAAACAAGATATCATATGGAAAATATAGAAAACTTCCTCACAATACTGCATAAAGGAAGGAATTCAGCAAAGTAATTTTAAAAGAAATTGACAATAACTTTTTGTTTTAAACGAAATAATCACAAATAAGTCAGTAACAAAACAAGTTTCTGGTGAGGATGGTACCGGTTCCGAAAGGCCTACAGTGTTTTAAAGTTTTCAGTTGAGGAAACCGAACCTTACCAGGAACGAATTTTAAAATTTATAATATATTTTATTCCTCAAGGGAAGTTTATCATGGGTTTTATAAGTACTCATTTCTGATTAAGGTTTTTCCCCGGATTTCTCGTCAGCTATAAGACACATGTTAGAAAACTTTAAGGCCAGATATGACTTTAACACCATCCAGCCATCATAATCATTCGTATCACATTCGCCTTTTTCAGTATGATATTCGTCTACTTTTGGCACTAAAATCCTCTAAGAACCTTGGCCTCCTTCATAACATCTGCCATTTAACCTTCAGGTGTTTTAAGTCTTCCTCTACCTTATCCAATCGTCTTAGTTTCTGCTTCCAACCTTTCTTCTTTCTTCTAGTATCTCTTCCAAAATTCTTCTTACACTTCTTTCCTGCTCCATCCGCAACACATGTCCTACCCATTCCAGTCTCTTTCTTCTAATATCTCCTACTAGATCTAAATCCCTATATACTTCTATCAATTCCTGGTTCCTTCTAATTCTCCATGTATCTTGTTCCTGTACTGCTCCATATATATTCCTTGGAATTTTCCTTTATCGTCATTTAATATAAACTTATATTTGTATGATGTACCTTGTCCTAAATATTCGTGTTGTCTTGGGGGTTTCCCGGGATTGAGCTAGTAATTCGTCATGGGAGGTCCTCCATATTTTATGTGCTCTAAAAATGTGATAAAGAGTTAAAACCCTCTTTCGGAATTAACGATGAAACAGCTCATGGTAATTAAATTCCAAGTAAATTCTTTTTCTTGAGGTTTAAGAGAAATCGTGAAAAGTTGCGTCGGAATTTGAACCCGAAACCTCCAGATCAAATTCTACGCCTCAGTCAATTCACTGGACTGTTGTCCTCGTACGCTGTTTCGTCATAGACCTGCTTACCACATCCAGAGCGGGCCAATAACATTGTGTAGCCTATCTGTTTAATGTGCTTCAGAGTTATTGCCCTGGCTACAAGGGATATGCCAAGGTATTCGTTTATAAGTCCCTTGGTGGCGATCGCAGTCCAACAAATGTGCGAGGATAAAATAATACAAAAATCTAATTAATTATTGAACAGGTGAATGCAGAAGACTACATAACAATGAACTACATGGTCTTTATAGGAAGCCAGATATAATAAGAACAGTTAAGTCTCGTAGACTGCGATGGGCAGGACATGTTGCGCGTATAGGGAATGCAAGACGTGCATGGAAACTTCTTGTAGGAAAGCCAGAAGGAAAACGCCCAGTTGGTAGACCAAGAATGAGGTGGGAGAACAACATTAACTATGATTTGAGGGAAGTAGATTATACAGGGAATGATTGGAAAACATTGGCTCAGGATAGGGATGTGTGGAGAGCTTATGTCCGCGCGGCCATGAACCTACGGGTAAGTGAGTAAGTAAGTAAGTAATTAATTATTGATAGAAAGTTAAAATATTCAACTTATGTCCCAAATAGGAGTCAATGACTAATCACGTGTCAATGAATTTTGTTTTACAACCAATGGCATTCATGTTTCACCTCGCTCTTCATTGAATTCTCTTTACCAGCTCCTCCTTTTGTGATAAAAAAAAGTTTTTTTTAATATTCTGAACATGTCAGAGCATTATTTTGCAGTGACTGACTCTCCAACAAATACATTGAATATAGCAAACGATGAACAGATTCCTTCGAACTACACATTTAATAAGTATTGTGTGTTCAATAAATGTGTTTTTAAATAATGATTTTACTGAGTTGTTTACTAAAAAAATAAAATTAGGGCCTAATAACCTATAATGTTGGTTAAAACATACAGTTTAATGTGTTTAATTTTTTTCTCCACTAGAGTGCATTCTTACAATATTGTGATCCTATTTGGCAATACATAATATGATCAAGTTGCAGTGAATAAACAAATGAAACATGACCAAACATTTCAGATTTATCAAACATCGCCATTTACATTAAATATATAAATACTTTAAAATACCGGTAACTATAATTAAATAATGATTTTTTTAGTAAACAGCTTAATTTTATTCGTTAAGTAGTCCTAACAAATGTCATTCTTGATTTACAAGTCCTCTATATATGAATCTTGAATTTATCGATGATATGGAAATCACTCGTGACATTACTTATGAAAAATAAACCATAATGGTACATTTTGTAAAATTTTAGGCTATCACGGTCGGTGTCTTGATTTTTGTTTGTTTCGTCTTCATGACCAAATGGCCGTGGTCCGGACGAAACGTTGAGTTTCAAGAAAATCGGACCACGGCCATTTAGCCCGAAACACGAATCAAACTTATTTATCTATGGCGTTACAGCCCGATGTCGGACCTTGGCCTCCTGCATTAAGCTATCCATACCTGCCTATCCAGTTCTACCTTTTCCATTTCCTCACTCCTAGAATCTTCTTTGCATCAATACATCTGTTCTTCGGCTTCCCACTCTTCTCCTGTCCCTTGTAGTTGTATAAAGAATCTTCTTTCGGATACGTTTATTCCTCATGAGACGAACAAGCCCTGTCCACTCAAGTCTTTTAAATTTAACCATCACGAACATTATTCGTTCTTTATACAGCTCATATACGAACCAAACAGGAACGGTGTATTTTGTTTGTAAATTTAATTTAGATTCAGAAATTGTATTCATGTAACTACGAGAAGTTATAAATAATGTAACCACTTTCAACAAAGCTTATAAAAAACTCTCAAGCCAAAATAATTATTATGTAAACATAGAATGACATTATTTTCTGTAAACAACTCTAAATTAATTAATGTCGCTCCATGATAACATTAGACTTGTATTTTTATAATTACACTGTTTCAAGCATGAATCATATGTCACTGAACTTAGTTCCGCTTATAATTTTAATGCATACGGAATATGAATTGTATACTAAATTAATTTAACGTGCCATACTATAGTGAGTTCCACGGTTAAAGACATATGAAGGCGGACTATATTATACCTGTTTCTTCAGGAAATAACTACTTCATGGATTTTTTTTTTGGATATCTTGTATGTAAAGGATAAAAAACACATGAAAGTGGTTATTTCCTAAAGAAACAGCTGCAGTATAGCCCGCCTTCATATGCCTTCAACCGTGGCACACGCTATAATCATCTCCGTCCAAGAAGTATAAAAATCTACGGTTTTTTCGAGTCCCCATGTGAGAAGAAATTTTCTTGTGGTATTTCACCCAGTGTATGGGACTGGTGCCCTTTCAATTCGTAAGCAAATTGGGTAGCTGCGACAAATAGCGGGCCCAGGTTGTAAAATGCCACATGTCACGTCACCCTATGCTGGTAGGATGATCGTCCGCCTAAGGGATTGACAATAATATGAATCAATACTTTTAAAATTCATGACGAAACACCGTTGAGGTTATTAATGTAAAATTTACAATATAAAAATAGAATACCTGAGATTTCAGTCTTTCTCAACTTTGGATGTAGGATGTGGAGTACTTTCAAAGCATATGTTTCATCTTCAGCTTGTAAATCAGTACTGGTTGTTCGTAAAAATCTTGTAGAGCGGGTTGACGTCACTGGGTGAGTTCTCATTAATCAGATGAGTGTTTCTGGTTTCTTTTAATATCTCGATCTCATCGAGAAAACAACAAACTGAAAATTAACTCGATGAGATCGATATATTAAAAGAAACCAGAAACACTCGCCTGCTTAATGACAACTCACCCAGTGACGTCAACCCGCTCTACAAGATTTGTACGAACAACCAGTACCGATTTACAAGCTGAAGATGAAACATATGCTTCGAAAATACTCCACATCCTACATCCAAAGTCGAGGAAGACTGAAGTCTCAGATATGCTATTTTTATATTGTAAATCATTATACGAGCCAAGAGCCTTCAAAGCAGGTAAGCCATGGAGTTTTCTTATTGATTAATGAGGCAAGCCCGACTGAATTCACGATGTTAGCGTCATGCGGTCCCTTAATATCAGTTAAAGTTTTCTTAACCTGATATTACTAGTTCTCCTATTAATTTATTTTCACGAGACCGAGTGGTCTGTTCCAGGTTCTACATAAAAAGTTTATTTTTATATGGGTGGGAATAGAGTCTGGATCCCTAGGGCGCGAGTCACAAAGGCTAACCGTTACACCACCAATTATTATTTATGATGTAATTTTGTCATCAGAATCAAGGATTAGACCTGCTGGTCTGTTCCGATCTCATGTTAGAATTGGTCTATCCATCTTTTACTGGGTCTTCCAACATTTCTTCGTCCTAGTGGTTTGTAATGAAGAATTTGTTTCGGAATTCTATTGTTATCCATTCTATTGATGTGGTCCATCCATTCATCTCTGTATTGTGTAATTCTATCTAATAGTTTGAATATATTCAGTTCTCTTCATGTATCATCACTTCGCCTTTGATCCATTATTGTATAGCCAGCCGCACTCCTCAGAAATCTCATTTCTGACGTTTCTATTCTTCGTTCCTGGTTTTTGGTTAAAACCCAGTGTTCCGATCCATACAGTAGTGTTGAAACCATCATTGTTTTATACAATTTTAAAAGTGTCTCCTTTTTAGTTCCTTTGGGACTTCGTTTTATGATGCCACACATATAATTAAATTTGTTTATTTTGTTTTCATTTTATGTAATTTTGTTCCTGTGCATTTTTTATTTCAAAGATGCCTTTCAATCTAAGCGTCCAATTACACTGGTCAACGTGATTTTTGTCTCATTAGTACCAATAGTTGTTCTTAATGCAGTTTTTACACGCTTTATATTAGTTTGACCTGTATCTATCTATGTAACGGAATCTTTCAACGCAATTTTCACCCACTTAAAATCATTGGATCGACTTGAAACTTTGTATATTTGTAAAGGACCAATGACAATAAAATAATTTCACTTTTTTTGTAAAATCCTGGCCAGAATCATCAGAAAATAAAAAAGTATGTCTGTAATTATGTAACGGAATCTTTCAACACGATTTTTATTCACTTAAAATCATTGTATCGACTTGAAACTTTGTATACTTGTAAAGGGCCAATGACAATGCAATAATTTCATAAATGTTTTCCAGAATCCTAGCCAGAATCATCAGAAAATCAAAAAAAGTGTTTGTGTAATTATGTAACGGGATCTTTCAACACAATTTTCACCCACTTAAAATCATTGGATCCACTTGAAACTTTGTATACTTGTAAAGGACCAATGACAATATATTAATTTCATAAATGTTTTCTAAAATCCTGGTCAGAATCACCAGAAAATAAAACAAGATAAAAACCGATATAATAGGTTGCGGACTTTTCAACTTTTTAGTTAATCGTTATAAGATCTCAATTGGTAGAGAGGTAGTGGTATATAATTTCAGTAATCCATAGGTCGCTGGTTCAAATCCGACCAGGAGGATTTTTTAGAAGAGTATTACTTTTAGCTCATACTACAATACTATCGAATTTAAAGATAATTACATTTTTATCTTATTCTGTAAAATATGAAAAATAAAAAATAAATAATAGTTTAAAAAACTAATACAACATGCTTTATTAGAAAACCGAACTAAAAAATGAAAAATAATTTTAATTTCCAACACGCTTGGGATAAAATTAAAGCGGTCAACAAAAAAATCATCTCGAATACATATAGAATAAAACTAGGGTTATCAACAAAAAAGAAAATAATTTTATCATCAAAAGCGTGGGGTGCTTTTTATGATTTTTACATTTTCTTCTCAGAGACTTTACTTTTACCAATATCTGTTTATTATCATATATATTAATTGATATAGAGCACCCCAAGCTTTTGATGGTAAAATTATGTTCTTTTTGTTGATAACTCTAGTTTTATTCTATATGTGTTGGAGATGATTTTTTTGTTGACCACATTAATTTTATCCAAAGCGTGTTGGAAATTAAAATTATTTTTCATTTTTTAGTTCGGTTTTCTAATAAAGCGTGTTGTTTCAGTTTTTTAAACTTTCTCACACAAAAAAAAAAGTTTATTTTTTGTTGCTCAGTGTTATTTATATTTAGGTCTAATGATACTGTGAAATAATGAATATGATGAAATTAATTCCAGCATTTGTCTTGACGTTCCGAATACAACTCGCTTGGTTTAGCGCATCAACAAATGTATGTCACTTATTATGCCAAATTCCTGAAACGGTTTCCTTTTTTCATTAATAAGCTAACTACACTATCTTATGAGGCGAGGATACTGCATCTGCTATTTTGCCGATAAAAAAATTAAAGTTATTTTATTCTTAATCTTCTCATTCTTTTGGAGTCTCGAGACTCAGATGGCGACAAATTTTGCTCAGAAACCACATATTTAACCTTCTACGTAGGTCCTACCATTTTACTTGCCTTCTCAAGGAAGCCATAAATGTATACACCCTGGCCGAATTTGAAACTACGTTTTGGAGGAAAACCTGAAAAACACCAATTATTATTAGGATCAATTATGAGAAACTATAGGCCTACATTTTAATTTAAATATTTTGGTGGGCCTATATTAAATACTTATTGGTATGTTTTTTCTACGGAATATTTCATATATTCACCGCCAAGATTTATATACAGGCTATTAAAGGTATGTAGGCCTATATATGTTTTTTTAACAATATTTATTAATAATAATAAACTTCATGGTAAAATTCCGCTGAGGCGTTAGAGATTATAAAAAAAATATAATATAAAATTAACCTTGTTTTTTCAGTATCCTCAACTGTTAAAATTATTTAAAAATTATAGGCATTTCGGGACCAGTTCCATCCTCAGCAGAATGTTATTCGCTACTGTCCATTACCATCCAACTACTGACTCATATTTATTAGCACCATGTCCCATTACTTTCTGTTACATAATTATACAGGTATGTGTGTGTGTATGTACAGCAAAACTCTCAAATGCCTGGAGCAATTTCAGCCAAACATAATAGGCCTACATAATTATATTATTACAACCGAAAAAATGGCTGTAATGAGTAAAAGATCCGTAGCACCGCTAGAGAGATGAGAGAGGGGATGAAATAAAAATAAATCGAAACTGACGGATATATAGGCCTACATACAGTATACAGGATGCTCTAAAATTCCCCTTACACATTTCTAGGACTTGTAGAGGGAACTGAGTTGATAATATTTAGAATTGGAAACCATGTCCGGAAACAAAAAGTTTCCTTGCTACATTCGTTTGAAAACATGTTTTTAACGCGACCACTTTTACAAGTAATTTATTGAGGCGTGACACATTACATCACTTGTTTTACAGTTCAACTCATTAATAACCAAAGGAACGAAATAAAAAGTGAATCATGACTTGCATTAATAATCCCGGATACTCTCTCCAGAATCAATTTTTGCAGTTTTCAAGATTTCAAAAAAAAATTTACATAAAAAAAACACCAAGTCTTGGAATAGGCTTACTCGATAGAAAACTTTTCGACTTAGACGAATCGCGAAGCTATTAGGCCTACTTATTGAGACACGTGATATAGGCCTATGTACGTTCAGGCAATGCTTGTTTTCAAACTGTTGTATCACGGAAACGGTAAGTTTCCGAACATGGTTTCCAATTCTCAAAATATTATAATATTATCAACTCAGTCCCCTCCACAAGTCCTAGAAGTTTGTAAGGGGAATTTTAGAGCACTCTGTATATGTTCCAGCATAACTCTAGAACGCATAGAATAATTTCACTGACCTTTATCCATCCAAGTAATAAATTAGTTGCCCACTAGGTGTTTCACTGATGCGATATGCCGACCTCATATCACAAGCTGACATCTAGGGGTAAATACTGTAAGCGTTTCTAAATTAGCTTGCTTAAAAACATTTCAACTAGGGAGCACCCAAATCCCCATACATGGAAATATGGGATACACATATAGATAAAACTTCATATACCTATATATTAATTCGATTTCTAGAACATAAGATTGTTTAATAAATATACGCTTCTAAAATTATATGAAATTTAAATTGAGAATTAAACTACATCCTTATAAAAACTGCTGTAAATTTGAAAGAAGCCTTTAATAGTTAGTACAACGATTATTTTCAATTTATTTGCCTACAAATGAAAACTTTTCCATAGAATGATCAGATGAGGATATTGTACCTCTAGCTCCAATTAATATATCGAAAATAAGATTACGGTACTGGCTACATTATATTCCTACAGATAATATGTTTTAGTAGGCTCATATTTTTGCATTTTTTATTTTACACTAGCGTACCCGGCAGACGTTGTCCTGCCCGAACGTTCAGTTCTCATGTCATGGGCGGACGATAAAAATATGTTACTTTTTTACCATAAAATTCAGCAATTAGGACATAATTAGATATTATTAAATGAGTTCGCAAGAAAACCTCTTACAGCCTTCTGTTGTGGCTCAAGAAGTGTGAATGATGACGTCACATAGTCATGAACATTAGAATTGTACCCTCCTTTGCAGATAAATTAAGAACCGTCATATAACAATTATATTAGAGTGAAAAAAAAAAGATAAATTAATGAGAGTGAGTCAAAATAGCTTTTTTTTTCCCCCCCAGCTAGATTTCATTTCTGACCCACTGTGCACCGGTCCCATGAGAAAAATTTCTTCCCCCGTAGAGTCCCGTAGCTCTGCGCCAAAATCTCTTGCCTTAACCACTCGGCTACGGCGCGAGACTCTTGGTATCAATGAAAGACAAAAATGGTTATTGTGAGTTATCCGTAAGAGATAAGGGACTCTTGGTATCAATGAAGGGCAAAAATGTTTTTTGTGAGTTATCCGTAAGAGATAAACATATGCTGCCGGGGACTTTTTTGTAGAGCCTTTTGAGATATTCAATTCTGTGTACATTAATTTTGCGTATTTCGTATGGTTTAGGCAGCGTAAGCCATTTAAGCGTCCAAAGAGCTACTTTTTTCACGTTTTCCACTACAAAGGGCGATTTTTAAGGGTGGAGGAGTTGAGTATCACAACTCTCTTATAGCCTATGTTCATCCCGGGAATCTCCTAAACATTTTGCAAAAAACCCCATCACAATCGGATCAACGGTATGGCCGCGCATAAACTACGAACAAACAAACAAACATACAAACAAACAAACATTAATTTATATATATAAAATTAAACTCTAATATTGATCTCCATTTTATCGAATCGTGTGATTAGATTAAATATATGACCTTCAGCAGAACATTCTTCACATATCAAGATATCAAGTGGCGTTGACTAACATTTGATGCCACAACATGGACCTTCTTGAAAACCACGAAACTTTTCTCCTTGAATCCGTTGGCAATCTCAAAGCAAATTCGATTACGGTATGTCTGGTATTTATCATTAGCTCTCCATAAGAATAGGTTGAATTCAAGGTCATGTGCCAAAGTTTTTTTTTCTCTTAGTGGGATCCCGTAAAGAGTGCGTCCAAAGTTTGTGAATAGGACGCACGTTCGCAGTCATACGTATTAAACCTGTCGCCATTCAATTACCAAGAGACCTTCACGATCCATTGGCAGTATGCCTGTGTACACTGTAGGACTAATCACGTATTTCTTAGTTTCGTACTTGTTTTCAACTGTCATAATTATTGTTTGACTTTTCGTAATGGTAGATTAGCGAGGATATTAAGAACATTAAGTGATCATATTTATGATCAATCTCTTAAATGAAGTTCCGTGAGGAAGAAATGTACGAAATTATTAAAAATATTTATTCTATTATTGATATTAAGTTGTTGAAGTGTTAACTTCCACTTCGTCCTTTAAATTTAGGTTCACTATAGACGTTGAATGCTGTGTGTTTGCCGATAAATTGAAGGGTATCTTTAGCAGCAATTTTAATTAAAACTTTTGAAGAAAAAAATCAGAATTGGAGATGAAGACAAGAATTGCAATTTTCTGATCTAACTGTGTTAAGAGTGACGGTACTACTTACTCTAATTTAACTAAATGTATCAATAAATTACTTTAGTTGAGTTACATTTCGGAACATATTTCCAAGATAGTAGATATATTCGAGGGTACGCCGTAGCATAGTTGGTTAAGGCCATACACTACAAACAAGACGTTTGAGGGTTCGAGTCCCGGTGTGGTCAGGATTTTTAAACTGACCGAAACAATGACCCTGGGGTCGACTCAGCCACTAACGGAAAATAATATCGTACGCTTGTTCTGGGGGGGGGGGAAGGCGGCCGTCACGCAGGAGTGACAACCCGGCTGACATCAAGTGTCGATTGCCTAGAAAAAGTGGGTGCCTTAACCCAATGGTCTCCTGTGATCTGTAGTTGGATTACTTTACTATTCAGTAGATATATACACTTATTTATTGAGCATGGGCTTGTTTATAGCGAATTGTGTAGGAATGCAGTTATTGTGGTTGTACCCATGAAATTAATTAATTTTCTTAAATCTTCACCGATCCTACTTACTAAGACACCAAAATGACAATCAAATTAATACGGTAAACTCGGCTTATTTTGTGGTATTAAAGATAGGACTTTGTGGAAATATGAATTAAATATTTTAAATCAAAAAATGATTTTAAGTACTCTTTAAAGTTTAATATATTCAAAAATGGATTGCAAATACAAGCTTCCATCATCAATTGAGCGTCTTTAAAACTTAGATGTGCACAAGGATCATTTGTTTATAGGGAAAGACAATTTATCACAAAATTAGTAGAGTTTACTGTGTGTGTGTGTGTGTGTGTGTGTGTGTGTGTGTGTGTGTGTGTGTGTGTGTGTGTGTGTGAAGGCTCAAAACTATTAAAAATTCAATTTTGGAAAGTAAAATCGAGTTTTTAACCAGCAAAATCGCAAGTGGGGATTATCCTAAAGCAAAAATTCAAAGAAGCTCTATTAGCAGCTAATTTAGCATTTTTTTCTCACTTGGTGCATGCTATTAGAATAAAATGATGAATATATTCTCCGAAAATTAGCAAAATCGCATCATTAGGAGTGGGATTTACTAAAGCCGAAATTTAAAAAAAATGCTCTAGCGGATAAACAATTTTTATCAGAAACGAAAATCGGCACATAACATTTGAGTAAGAAAACTAAGGTCGAGTTTATTATCAGACCATTGGTAGTGGGAGTTAACCATAAATTTGAAATTTTTGTTTTCTCGCAATCGAAACTTTATGTTTACAATTTAATTATCATAAGTAATATCGCGAGTGATTTTCGAATTTTACTAGAGGATTTGGAAATGAAGAGTGGCATTTGTTAGGACTATTTAACGAATAAAATTAAGCTGTTTACTAAAAAATAATTATTTAAATATAGTTACTGGTAGTTTAAAATATTTATATATTTAACGTAATTGGCGATGTTTCATAAATCACAAATGTTTGGTTATGTTTCATTTCTTTATTCACTGCTACTTGATCATATTATTTATTGTCAAATAGGATCGCAATGCGTTAACCCACTTGATCGCAATATTGTAAGAATGCACCCTAGTGGAGAAAAAATTAAACACATCAAACTGTATATTATAACCAACAGAATATGTTATTAATTTATTTTTTAGTAAACAACTCAGTAAAATCATTGTTTAAAACACAATATTATCAAATGTGTAGTTCGAAGGAATCTGTTCATTTTTTGCTATATTCAATGTATTTGTTGGAGAGTCAGTCACTGCAAAATAATGCTCTCATCTGTTCAGAATATTAAAAAGGAGGAGCCTTCTTTATCACTAAAGCTAGGATTTTTATGTAATATTAACATGCAAAATATGTACGTATTTATGTAATAACATTATGTAAAATATGTAAGATTACATAAAAATTCCTAAATAAATATATATAATATTAAATGCATTAAAATTTAATTTTATATACATTTATATTATACGTTAACTTTATGGTTGATCAAATTTGAAGGAATGGGACAGTCAAATACTTGAAAATGTGGCAAGTAGAGTATTGTCATGTTTCTATTATAAAATCACCCCCACAACATAGTACGGTGTTAATTTGTTATAGGCTGAGTCAACCCCAGGGTCATGATGCCGCCAGAGTATTAAGCAGTTTAAAAATCCAGACACCATCTGGTCTCGACCCTCGAATTTCCAGCTTGTAGGATATTGCCTTAGCCAACTACACCACTGTATGCCCCTTATACATTTCTACTATTTCATTCATAAACAGAGTAGATCGTTCAGGTTTTGAAAGAGATGTTGCTATAGTATGTGGAACCCTATACCCAAGTTTTCAGAGTCTACCTGTATCTATGTTTATCGTGTTTAGTAAATGGAATTCTTCTTTGACCATTTCTCAGCAGCTTTTGTACACGTTGGGGGAAAAAAAAGTTTGAATGTACAATCAAGTATCCGAGTTTTTTAATGTAAACAAATATTGTCACAAATATTGTTTTAAATTATCTTCCGCTTATGATTTTTTTAAATTAAATTTAAATGTATGTACATGTACATAAAAATCTTTAAAATACGTAATTATGATCAAATGTGTATAAATATGTAATGATAAATTTTCATATAAGATAAGTAAGTTTCTAATTCGTGGACATTTATCAGTTTTACCCATGTATGAGCAAAGGGAAAGAATATGTAATTACATACAAATCCTAGTCTTATTTATCACATAAGCAGGAACTGGTAAAGAGAAAAAATATAAAGAGCGAGGTGAAACACGACTGACATTGGTTCATCATCATCTTACAAGGTATGGGCCTGTTGGCCCGTTCCGTTCCCCGGTTCGCTAAATGCTGCATGTACAGGTCATCTTTCCAACGACGTTTTGGTCTTCCTACATTTCTTCGGCCTAGAGGTCTATAATCAAGCAGCTGCTTTGATAAACGGTTATTTGGCATTCTTTGTATATGTTCAAACCAATTACGTTTATTTCTGTGTATTCTCCCGTTTATATTATATATTTGTAATTCATCTCTGATTTCTTGACTTCTCTTTTGATCTCTTAGAGATACGCTTGCAACTGATCTGACAAACCTCATTTCTATTGCCCCAATTTTATTTTTATCAGAGATCGTTAAAGGCCAAGTCTCAGACCCGTATGTTAACGTTGGAACGCTTACTGTTTTGTAAAATTTTAATTGAGTTTCCTTTGTGGTCTTATTTCTCAAATATCTTCTTATTGAACCACATATCTGTTGAAATTTCCCTAATTTCTTCTCCGTGTCCAAATTTTGCTGGTACGATATCATGCATCCCAGATAATTGAAACAATGGTTGTAAAACAAAATTCATTGAAACGTGATTGGTCATTGACTCCCATTCGGGGCATGAGTTAAATAGTCGAAAGAAAGACATATCCCATAAACTAGCAAAATCGGATAATTAGGAGTGGAGTTTTACCTGGACCTAAAATAAAATAAAAAATCTCTAGGGGGGCACAATTAATTCTCTCGCAACGAAACTGAATACTGATGATTTTATTAACAGAAGAAAGTTATATTTCGTAAATTAATAAAATCGTATCATATATTCGACTTGCTAAGGAATTCGCTTCATTTACGCAGCTCCCGGGTGATGTATTTTTTATTATTTGTTTTTATTTTATTTGATCAAATTATTAATATCTAGTTCATAATTGTTATGGCTAATTAATTATTAAAACATGTGACGATTTCTGACTGTCAATGTACAAGAGTCTCCAACAGAGTTTCACGCATTTATTTGATGTGAGAAGTAGCAGTTTAAAAGTTGAAATTAAAGTTGTGCGACTGTCTTTTGATATCCGGTGATTGTATCCACTTAATTCGTTCTTTGCTTCCATTTATTTATCTGCATAGATTTATTTTAATATATGGTAGCAGTAGTTAACAAGAAACTAGGAATTTGTTTCACTGGCTTGGTTAGAAATAGTTTTCAAACGTCACAGAATATTGTATGCTGGTGATAATCTGCTTTACAGTTATTCTGATTAGAAGTCTGGATTTTAGAGGAAGAATGTTGGGTTTGGACCTTACAGACACATTTCTCCCTTTGATCACCTCTATCTTTTAACCTGGCATCAAGGTCTTAACAGGTCAACAATGTGAAGGCATTTCCTTATGCCATGTTTTAGTGTCTGGCATCTAGTACCCTAATGTTGTTCTTTTCTCCCTCCCTCCCTCCCTCCCCCCCCCCCCCTCTCTCTCTCTCTCTCTCTCTTTAATTACGAAGAAACGCGCCGTCTACGTACAACGTCGTGAGTTGTTTCCCCTCCTCCATTACCCTGTACCAGTTGGAGACCTCCCCAAATTCAGTGTTGCGCTCCCCCAAAAAAACAATAATCACATGCATTACAAATGATAAATCAGAATCCACTTGAAATTATGGGAAAATACTTCAAGACGTCCAGACTGAGCCATTTAGAAATAATTTCTTTAGTGTAATAATGCTATAGTACATTGCGACAAAAGCGGTAAAGTGCACTACAGTAGAATCGAAAAAAAAAATTAAAAGTGGCGCAGCCGAGAATATTTTTACTTAACCGAAAGATATCACATTATTTATTATCTCATTTAGACTGTTGACATTTGTTTTAATTTTGAATATTGCATGAATGTTTTAATAACTGAACAACAAAAATTGAAGATCATTAACTAATATTTAACTCACTGACACAGAGGATCATGGCCCATCCTGAACTAATATTTTACAATAACTCCCTATATAAAAATTCTGTGTTAAATCATTATTGATGTTCACCTGTTATCCTATTTCATTATTGATCACCTATTGGACTATTTCCCTCTGGTTTTCCTAGAGTAAGTTGTCTTGCTCCTTTTTTCACCGCTTTAGTGCCCTGCTCAATGCAGTCTATATGACTTAACTGTTCTGTTTCCCATAAATATATTGCATTTAGTTTATTGTAATTTTCTCCAATAGCCTGTAATTTAAGATAAATGTAGGTTATTTTATTTCAGTGTAAATAGTTAGATTCATGGCAGCTTTGAAATTCCTTGGTTTGTTTAAGAACCGAAGAACGTGCAATATTATTGGACATGTGTTAATTTTGAGAACTAAAACTAGGATTATATCTTACAACACACGTTGTATTGGCGCATTAGGTTGTCCTCATTTCTTTTCGCACGTCATTACCTCCATCTACACCTATGTATCAATATAAAACACTAGCGATATTAACAGAACAGACATTCTAGCTTTTATAGCCATATAAACAAGAACCAAGTAAACAGTAATAGTAAATTGGGAAAAAGAGGTACGATCAAGCTTATTAATTTTTTTACACATTTTTAAGACCAAATAATATTTAGATAAAAAAAGCCACAATGACAAGACACATAAAATTTGACCTTTGAAAGACAACTTTCGAATTTTTTAATAAAGTAAATAAATTACTCCCAATGACAGATGCTTTTAGGAGAGAGAAAAACTAATATTTCCCATTTAATTTAATAGATTGAGTTTGAAATCTCGTCACCGTGACGTAGTCACAGATTTCCTACTTTCTACTCCGGTAACTCAAGTTTAATTTCCGGCTGTACAAGGGATTGTAAATCTTCAATCTAGGTATGTTTGTTAAGTTCCGTTCTTGTGCCGTCTCTGGGATACTAGTAATCACAACGTCTGGGAAGTCTGGTGCTGTGAACTTGTCTGTTCAGTGATTCGGAATTCATGATCCCTGCTTAAAAGTGACTGGCCCAGGGAATCGCTTATTGGTCCCATGGAACTGTAAGGGTCGCATGTTTGGACGCATTAGACAGTAAAATGCCTTCTCTGCTGAGCAATTTGTATGCTAATACGATTTTGCTTACTCAGAAATCTGTTCATGCGATAATAATTGGTTAAATTTGTAAGCTACCTGCGGAGGTAGCTTAAATGAGCAACTCAAATTAAAATCCCGAAGGGAACCGACGGGAACCGATGGTAATCGATGTACTTTGCTGCTTTATCCAACATTTATCCAAGATGTCGGACCTTGAAGACTTCGATCATGTTTTCGGTATACACGGAGAAGAGGAATTTGATAGAGTCTACCAAAGAATTCAACTGGAAGAACAGGAGAATCGGCGTAATATTGCGTGTCGCAGACGTGTTTGTATACGGTATTATTTGCGGGATGCAAGCATAAATGCATTCCTCTATAGCAGACGAAAATAACGGAAGTGGTTTTATCGCTGAGAATTCTGGGTAATTCGTTGCCAATATTACGAAAACGTCGACTCTCATGCATGACCGATAAGTCGGCAGTTAATTCGTTCTCAGCAATTGCTCACGGTGAATCAGCTCACTAGTGATTGGAAGTAATTTGAGTAGAGAGTAATGTTCTAACATACGACCCTAAAGGTTCAAGCATGTTTGTGCAAGTATGTACAATAGGCCTACAGGCCGCTTCAATACACTGTAAGCATCAGTTTGTGTTTAGAATATGTCGAGTAAAGACGAAGATGCACTCAATTTGGCTTGTTTCATCCTTGAGTACAAAAGAAAAACACAAACGAAGAAACAGGCATTGTGGGTCAAATAATTGTTAATGAAAATAAAAGCCTTTTCACACGCTAACTTATTGATGGAATGGAGATGTATCCCTATTTTTGCATAATTACCTCAGATTGAATGAAGAAAGTTATATAAACCTCGTACACCTTTGATGAAAATGATGGATACGATATGACACATGAAAGCTTAATGACAACTTTGTGATTTCTCGCTACCAGGAGGAGTTATTAAGATCTCAAATACTCAACTATATTTCATCATAGGCGCTGAGTTACTAGTTCCTGCTGTTTACGTTAGATTCTCCAGCCATTGAATTCTAGGTTGGTAGTGTTTGTTGATTAACGTTCATTTGTTTACAATAAATTAATTGTGTGCAACAGATAACTGATATTGATTAAGGCAGGTAATTGATGTCTATGAATAAGGTAAATACTGTTGCTGTTGGTAAATCTGGTGGCTGATGTATAGGATCCTGAGGTCGATGCTGATGAAGTTAATTGTATAGAAAATAACCAATAAAGTAGAATTTTATTACTCAAGAGTTTTAAGCGGTGTCTTACACAAAAATATTAAGTCCAAACCACAGAGGCATATATATATGCCAGTTACCCTTTATCATTAGGGGGTGTCCACGCAAGTTATATCCATGTAAAGTAATGCGTCATTGTGGTTTTTAAGCAATAGGGAAAACCAAATTCTAACCTACTTAGTTTCTATTCCTAATCAACTGTATTTTCTTAGAGGGATTCTTCTCTAATTGCTTCCCGTCAGGTTAAATTTCTTAACAATTCTAACTCTAGAGATTATTCCTTAAGTAATACTCTTTTAACATATATTGAATATTAAATAATAATAATAATTATTATTATTATTATTATTATTATTATTATTATTATTATTATTATTATTATTACACTAAGTTTTCAGCCAGCCGGGCCCCAATACTCGGCCCTGGTGACAATAGTCAGGAGCTTTGAGGAGAAAGTTAGAAATATACCAATCTTCTGCATTAATTTTCGAGTACTAAAGTAAGATTATCTATATTGATAGATTTAAAAATTATGAAATCGTCTTACGAAGGCACAAATTTTTCTACTCGACACAATCTGTCTTTTGCGCATAGACTTATCACATCATTTAGCTTTGAGCACTCAGACTGAACCATAGGTCATAATAACCAAAAGTGAAATCAACGGCCACACAGTTGTGTGCCACTTCACTCAGAGGTGGGTGCGCCGACTGAAAAGTAGGCTCCGAAAATGAAAAAAACAAATCCATGCAGTGGAGCGTGGAAACTAACATACAGCTATCCTCTTGAAGCAAGATGAATAAAGTACGATTTGTACGATTTCCCTCTAAGAATACACCCATGCTGCTTAGTCCAGCGATACATGGTGTAAGGAATAGGTCCGTACGAGGTGATTCTGTCGGCTATACATCATAGAGCAAATTCATTCTGTATCGTAAATCCTTTTGTCCGTCCACGCTTGGCATGAAAAATCGTTATTAAATGCAAACACAAATGTCGGAGCGGTAGCCTTGTCTCCACCAAATAAATTCATCTGAACACCGAAATAAATTAATTCCGCAAAAGTGTAATCTAAACAAACAATATAGGGGAGATATCAATTGGTAGGGATAATAGGGAATTATTGTATATATATATATATATATATATATATATATATATATAATGAATACTGTATTATAATTAATAGTTTATAATTTAGTTAATAAAAGTGTTTAAAGACATCTCGTAAATGCCCTACATATTCTAAATTCAAATTTTCGCCGGGAATAATCGAGGGAAATATCTAATGTCTTCTCAACCCTTGCAGCAGACTATAATATCCAGCTCTCCTAGCACCTACAGTCTGAATACAAAAGAAACACATTACACAGAAATATAAATAAAAATACCGCCGAATCACTACCCTCGATATCCGACCCGTCATACAACAAGCTACGGTTAGCAGCAGCTGGCGAAATCTTAGATGCACAGGCACAATAAACAAAAAAATAAATTAGAAATTATATCAATGTGGAACTTTCGCCACTTAAAAAAAATATTCGCGAAATAAAAAAAGAAAACAAAAACCGAATATGGAGTAAAATTAAAGGATATAATGTATTTTCATCTAAGAAGCTTGCACAAGTTTGTATACACACTTTGAATCATGCTTGTGCAAGCATACTTGATGAAATTTCCATCACCCTTCAAGCCGCTTGTAAAAGCATGATGGTTACACAAAATTTTCCTACATACGTTCGAGTATAGTACTTGCAGAAAAGTGTGAGAGAAAAGAACTCTAAAGTTGGTATTTTTACTTTCCAAACAAGTTTGATACCCTGCGAAGAATCGAATCCAGGCTTCGAGCTGGAAAGTAGGACTCCACCAATAATGCTACGGTGACAGATATGCGTGAAAAAAAAATTAAAAATGTTTTATTGATTATTTGAATCCAGGCATTAGATTCGTTTGGAGGAATTACTAAAGATATAAATTATGAAACAAATTTAAACTAAACATTACGTTAAATTGATGTTTCATAGTTGCATTAATTTGTTTGCCGTGAGTAGAAAATAAATAACTGTGCTATTTATTCTGGGAAATTTTGTAAGTCAGTTATGAGTGATTAAACTAACCAGAACTTGCTCAACATAAACTTTACCATTAATAAAAAACAAACCACAATCTTATATCTGATTTTACTTTTCTTCATAAGTGGTTTCAAAAATTATGTACACATATTCTTCCGTTCTGAACATTTTTCATGTAGCCAAAACTCATAATTTTTACCCTACGATTACCGCATTAAACGAAGGAATTCCTACAACAACGACATCAACGTGGTTCTTTTGTTTCATTCGAAAAATTTCGTTATATTGTACTGTCTAATCACAATCTATTTTGTCATTTGTAAAGCGTTACTAGAATTACTTTTACTTCTGATCCATGCGTTTGTTTCCTGTTTAGGCAAATGAGAGTTACATGTAAACAAAGCAATTTGCAGCTGTTTCAAAATATGTTTTAATTTGCTGTTGTTTATAGTCGCTTTAACAATAACGATCATAACACTGCTTTTCTGTTTTGTCCTATCTGTTATGTTCGACTTTTCCTTTCGACCTAGAAGTTCGGTTCTCTATGACCTAGAATCACTGGCGTCCCGATCGGAGTCCTCTCTCACTGCTATGAATATCCTGTGCGGTGAACAAATGTTTTCTCTATTCGTAGTTTATAAAATACCATGGCACCTGGGCTCTTAAATCAGTTCGAAATTCAATAATGTACCTCTGTATTACAAATTTTAATTTCCATTTGTCCAGGCTTCTGATGGAGATCCGGTTCTACTGTTATGGACTGACGACTTTGCTGCCTTCTACTTAAATTTCATAGAAAATTATTGCTGATAATCATCAGTTTGGTGACTTTTCAAGGTCATTTAGCCGTAATAGCCTAGTGTTATGTTCTTTGCCTCTAGTCCCGAGAGTTACAGGTTCAAACCTGGCCCGGAGTCTTTGGATTTTTAGGAAGGAAAAATCCAAGGGGCACATCCTTCTGGAGGGACTTTAATCCGTGGGTTCCGAGTCTGAAGATTTTCGGGCTCCTTAAACAACCTGAAGCCTGAATGAAAAGACATCTGAGCAACATTTAACCGACCTTCATCCATCCAAGTAATAGCCTAGATTCTCTTCGAGGCTTTGTGCTAACCACATGTCTCTCGTTGACATCTATAAGGAACTAAGCGTACTTAAATCAATGTGGTTAAGACATTTTCCACTAGGGTGAGTACCCATGTCTTGAGCAGGACGAACGGGAATCACTTTACAATCATGAAAACACTGAAGTACCTCAACAACAAGCAATAGACGCTATGTGTTAATCACTGTTGCCAAACGTTATTGACTCCTCAGAAATTTCCTTTAAAAAAACTAAAAAAAAAAAATACGTGTTTATTAAAATTTCCTCAACGGAAGATTATTGTAGATTTTATAGATAATAACTTTATACCCACTACCGGTACTAGATATTTTACATTTTATTTTCTTTAGATGGCAAATTTATTTCACACTAGGCCTATATCTTTATTTTACACACTCTGGTATTTCCTTGTGAGGCTGGTTCATTTGACATCAGTGCAACATTTAAGATAGCTTCTCTCCATTCTACAGAATATACAATATAATATTTGTTCTAGAATCCCATGTTTTTATTTCTTTGTTAAGATAGTTTCTTTCATGAAAAAATCCGTACATAGTGCAGTAGATGTTTTACTAGACAATCATGGCCTGTTATGATGTGTCATCTACTATTCTTTTTGGTAACATATATAAATGGGTAAATTATGTTGTAAAAACTGTAAATTGAAAGAACGCCCGCTTCAGTTAAAAATGTTCATTCTAACTGGTTTACACTTTTTTTTGCAATGTTTTAAAATATATATCTATTTGTGAATAATTTTATTTTAGTTCTCTAATATCCTATGGAAAAATTACTTTTGCATTTACATGTCAGGCTTCATATACAGTAAGTACCTCTACGTATATCTCAGTCCCTGAAATACTTCTGCTAATATGCGTATGAAGTGATCAATAAAATCAAAAATGAAATGACGTGACCGAATACTTTCGCTGTTAAACTATGATTGCATTTCTTTCTAAATGCTCTTGTAAAGTTGAATTTTGTAGAAATGATAATCTTTCGATCGACCTCGGTGGTCTGGGGGTTACATTCGTTGCCTCTGGTCCCGAGGGTCTCAGGTTCAAACCCGGTCAGGGTAGATGGATTTATTATGATGGAAAAATCCAAAAGACAAGTAACTCCGGGAAGAACTTTAAGCCGTAGTTCCCAAGTCTATTATTTTTGGGCTCATAAAAGAACCTCAAGCCCATATTAATGTCTCAACAAAATTTGACAGTCTTTCCATCCAAGTAATATGTTAGTTGCCTACTAGAATCTCTTTGAGACGATGTGCTAACCACATGTCATTTGCTGACATCTATGTGGAAATTAGAATAACTAACGTAACTAAATTAGCTTGGTTAAGAAATTCTCGCTAGGGACTATCTTTGTCCCCATATGGGGTTATACGTATATAGACTGTAAATCTTTCGGCTAAATTATTAACATACCGTAAATGTATGGAGAACAAATAGGAAATGTAAAGTTTTAAGAACACTAATTATAAAAAAAGTTTTTTATAGAAACATGAGATGATGGAATACTTATCTTACTCACTTCACTACATGGTTATTGCTTGAATGTGAAATTAAATCATACAATTGATCGTTAAATTTATGAAATTAAACTCTGACCCGATCTAATGAAAGCAATTCGTCACGGACGAATGAAGACAATTCTCGTTCTGTCCGCTATTCTGAAAGAAATCCTGGCCGTGAGATGATTTGATATTCAGCTTCATAAACCAATTCGTTGAATGATAACATACTAATAATAAATAATTAAATTAAGTTTTCAATTTTGTTTGATTAGAAGACCCTAATTGAAACTATTCAAACGAATAAATTTTGCTTTTACATCTTCTCATAAAAAACGAACATTATAATACTAAGGATATAGATACATCTGTATGTGGCATATTTTTACTTTTACGAGTGTACTTTTATGTCACGATCTACATTAAATAGAACAAATCAATGTTAAATATTTTATTAACGATATTCCATTACCGCTAAATTATGTCGAGGTAAATATTAAAGAGGAGATCCATTTTCAAAGTATGGCTATGTCTTTTATTCTAAAATGTACCGTTTACGTACAATGATTGTAAAGGAAATTACGTGTATATTTAGATTCTGACACGAATAACAGATAGCTACTGTTAGGCAGCGTTTGCAGTAATTTCTGCCAAACATCCTTAATAAAATATGCGACATTTATTTATTTTTATTGTGAATATACATATCGCACTAGACAGAAAAAGTTTTCTAGACCTTTGGTTCCATTTAATATAAAAAATCCCTTCTCCCATACTGTGCATTAAAACCCCACTTTGCGAATATGTATATATATGAAGGCATTGTCATTAGTGTGTGTATATATATACACACACAAACACACACTAATGACAATGCCTTCATCTATATGATCCGAATGTATAATTAAAAATCAAAAGAATATATTTTTACAGTACCGGTAAGTACATTTTTCTAATTTAAGCTTATTAAATTAATAAAACAACTTGCACACACACACTCAAATTATAAAACATTTTTTAAATGTTTTCGTAACTCTATTGATCTGTATGTATAAATGAAAAAAATGAATAAATATTATTTTTTAAAGACTCGTGGATAAAAAGGAAGAATAAAATAAACAAGAATATAAAAGGTAAACTTTCTGCTTAAAAAATAATGAATATGCTATTTATAAATTACATATATGTTTCAAAATATCAAAATACTACTATTAAATTTCATAGATAATACCATGAATTTTTAGAAGTACCGCATTGGGAACTTTCACATTTCTTGGAGTTTTTCATTTATGGGCAATTAAAAAATTCATTCTATACTCTAAAGTATGTTTTTTTCTGTCATGTTCACCTCAAATTGCACAGAAATGTAAATCGATGGGCCGATTACTGATTTGGTTTATTATAAACGCCTGGAACGTGTGGAGTGTTAAAACCACAACTCGCAAATTACTATTCTTGGTTAAAACCAGTGTGACGTCATGGCTAGAGCAACACACTCACTGGACAATAAACAATTACTACCATATGTTTTTGATTGAATAATTGTAACTTGCGCTATATTTACGTCATTGACGATTAAGGTCTTAACTACACCAGACTAAATAGACCAATTCTAAGCTTAAAGCGTTGCTATGTATAAAATATACATAAACGAAACAAGAACATATTTCTTGGTCGATATAAATTAAGGACTAATTTTAATCGCAGCATTTGAAAAATGATTGATAATAAGAATATTAAATACGCAACAAAAATATCCTTTTACGGTATTTATTTTATTTTTTTCACACTGTTTTACTTTTTTAACATTTTTCTCCTTATGCGTACATATAAACACGAGGACACGACACACTCCCAGTCCCAAGGCGGAGATTTAAAATTCCGCCGGGAATCGAATCCGGGTCGCCGGAGTGGAAGGTAGATACTTTACCGACCACGCCACAGCGACGGACTAAATTTATAAAAAAAAGAGTAATTTTAGTTTCAGTTGATGTGGAAATATTTACATTGCGAAAATACAGTAAAACTACTCTTGATTGTGTGTGTTCTAATGTCACCCACTGCACTTTTCGTGGTTCGGGCTCTTCGCTGGGCAGATAGATGGCGTTAATGTGGTCTCTTTTCAATTAACACACCACTTCGGCAGACAACTATATGTAATATGTGTAGGATGAGTATATGTTTATGTATAAAGTATATTGTATGAGGGATGTTGATGAAGGGAGGGAGAAGGTGAAAACCTCTGCCGGCAAGTAGCCTACTCCTGTCGAATAACACCAAGGGGGCCGCGAGGTTTACATCCCCATCCGACGAACGAATCGCTATAAACAGTACCATATGCTTCTCAACTTGTGTACTCTAGAGGAATTTGCGATTTAATGCAGGAATCTGGTACATCATCTAGCGATAAACAATTGTATACAATCACCCCTGATATCGAACATTTAAAAATTAAATTAATTTTACAATTAAAATATTCAACTCCTCTCGGGACAGCTAATCAGCTACCACCTGAGCCAGGAACTCTCTTGATACTTCAATCAAAAAAAAAAAAAACTCAAGTAGGAAGTAGGATGGCATGCCTTATGCTGGATATTTGAAATATCCTTATTATTTAAAATAATTAAAAATAATGGACACTATTGGTACACACCCTGCCCAGTTCCCCTTTAAAATTTGATGTGGCTAAGGGTTGGGTTGGGATGGATTCAACAATAATAAATGTTATTTGCAGATATCAGGATCCAGAATATATATATACTTACACTATAATTCAACCCAGGAAGTTAGTACAGACCTTATGGACT
Source organism: Diploptera punctata (assembly GCA_030220185.1). Taxonomy (NCBI): domain Eukaryota; kingdom Metazoa; phylum Arthropoda; class Insecta; order Blattodea; family Blaberidae; genus Diploptera; species Diploptera punctata. The sequence continues at coordinate 1,079,161 of JASPKZ010002300.1, read as the reverse complement.
ATGCCAGTGTCCCCCTACGTACAGAGGGTAGATGTTGCCAAACGGTATTTGTTTGTTTAGGGAGGGCTGAAGGAGCAAGGTTAGCAGTACTTTCTCCAAATCTATGTACTTCACATTTAAAAAACATAGTTTTTCTTTTACGGCATGCAAACTAGTTTTATAGTAAATATGAGAGTCGACACTTTCACACAGGATAATACAGATCTGCATGCGCTCAGTGACAAGTGGTAACAGTTTTTTTTCTTTAAGGGGGGTGGCTTGGACGGCTACAACTTACAACTATGTACCTGCTGTGTTGCAATCTTCAGTTTTATATAAGGATTTCTCTCAAGAAAATACTGTTAAAATGGTAACCCAGTTCCCTATTCTAAACACACAGTAACTTCTGGTTTGAATCTGACTATATATATATATATATATATATATATATCCACAGTAATTCTGCCCGAAGGCAGGTCCTTCACTGCAATCAATAGCATTTGCATGCAATGCTTGCAGCTTTACTAGGGAATTGTAGGTGTGGTAGCTTCCCGTTGCTTTCCACAACGGTGAAGGATGATGATGATGGCCATATGATTTCGGGGACCGTTTGGGCCTTAAAGTTTTCCTGACATTTGTCTTACTGGTGAGGAAAAACCCCGATAAAAACCTCAACCAGAAAAACTGCCCCGACCGGGGATCGAACCCGGGCCCGCTGCGTGACAAGGCAGCACGCTACCTCGAGACCATAGCGGTGGACACACACACACATATAACTATATAGATAACTGTAGCAAAAATTGATAACAAGGTTTAAACCGTAAAAGAATAAACTGTAACGCGTTTCATTTTACAGAACTTACAAAGGGCGTCCTAGCCAACTCCTGTAGCTCCGGGCGCCCATTTGACAATGTGAAAAGCTAAACATGTATTTGATTAGACAGCTCGATTGTGTCTGTCGGTTAAGAGACGAGATAAAGAGAGGGGAGGAGTGAGAGACCCTAGCCTGGCCTTTACCTAGGTCGTGATCGTGACCGTATGCGTGCGTGTGTGTGTGTGTGTTTGTGTGTATGCGTGCGGGCGGACCAATACTAATACATAAACACCACAATAATAGGTTGCGTCTACACTCCATTTACTGATTCTCGACAAAACGACGTTAACAGCATTGATGAGAGAGGTTTGACCCTGCTATAGTAGGAGTTCATTTCAACTGCAGCTAATTCTTTCACACGATGAAATAAAAACATCTATAATCATTTTATTTTATTTAAAAAACAGCGAAACCCTTGCACATTACATACTACCTCCATTGTTATTCCTATCTTACTACTGCTACTAATGACTTCCATCATTACCGCTTCTGGATTCGATGTTCGCGGATTAATCAGGACATGGAGTAAAATTTCTGAATATAGTTCCTTTAGGAAAGGCTTCAGGTTTAATGATTCTGAGTAAACTAATTCGGACTTTTTTAGTTTTGTGTTCATTATGGTCCATCTCCTTGGCGTGATGATTTAAGCCACTTTAGAGGGCGGGGAAGCGAGATCGCAGGCGGGTTAGGGTATTTTAAAACTCAACCACATATTATGGATCCATGTCTCTACTTTAGGTGTAGGCATGTGTTCCTTGTCTTGTTCAGTTCTGTGCTGTCTTCGGCGGTGGGCTTGATTTCTGTTAATCATAATATAGTCATGGAACCCCCAACAGTGTATCGTCTAATGTGTGGTTCAGAGCTTAAAGGATATCGCTGCAAGGCTTTGATTTGTAAGTCTTATTTTGAGTTTCTGGTCCCTGCTTGAAAGAAAATCTATGCAGGACGTCGACTTGTACCTACAAAAAAAAATAGGAGAACAAAAATAATTTAAAATGATATCTTTATGACTTTGGAGGAATTTTAAAATTATATTTTACCAGCACACACTTTTATTATTATCTTTAAAGCCGTGGGGTTCCATTTAAGTCACGTAAATGAACCTCAAGTTTTAAACAAAACTTCTCGACCTGTTCATGTCCCGCTTTCAACCACGATTTTAATTATGTATAATTGTTAACGAGCATCCTTAAATAAAATTATATCTAGACCTATCCTACTTTACTGTTGCTGGATTCATAATGAACGGTTCAGCGTGTTATCAGGTTCTTAAAATTTGACTGTACTTCTTTTTAAAATGTACAGTGAATTTATTAAAATTTGCATTTGTGTTTTATTTATAGATGATTTAACACCTAAAAACATATTTCTGTTCGAATACCAACCCACTATAGTTCGGTCTCCCATTCAACGGATAGATGGTGTTCATGTAATCTCTTTTCAATTTATACCGCCATATCGGCGGACCATGTTACATTGATAATGATTATTTCTCTATTAGTCAGAAGGAGAGTATGGCGCATGTATTTTAATAATTTATACAGTGTCTGTTGTGTGAGAGAGATGAAGAGAAGGGAAAAGATGAATTCCAAAACGGCACGTAGCCTAGATGTACTTCTGTAGAAAATCACCAAGGATTACCGGCAGGCTTAACGTCCTCAGCACCCAGGAAATGCACGAATCGCCATTAACAGTAGACTTACTAATGTGTATTCTCAACATATATACGGCGGTGTGGTTTAGACTCAGTCCAGACATATTATAGGTGCACAATCTAGCAGGCTAAATATTTCTTTTGTCTTTTTTTTTTAATATTGGCCGTACCATTATGATTAAGATTTATAATATTTGGCTGAATTAATGTCTAATTAATGTTAATTCAGGATATATTCGTAAAATGGATACTGCCACTGAAAATTCAAACTATCGGTTGTTTTGACAGTCGAAATTAATAAGGAAAAGTCCAAATACATTAATTAACAAAGGAAATAACTAGATCTTTTAGAAATTGTAGAAATAATAGATTGAAGAAGAACAATAGGATGTTAAATGCCCAATTGGATTTGAACGTATCACCTCTTTTAAATATACAGAGTGGTCATAAAGCCTCGATCCATTTCTGTGTTAATGTAATTATTTTCTTTTTCTTTAAGCATAATCTAAAAGAATGCTGACGATAGAAGAATGTGTGCATGTTGTTAGTGCACGACTGCGCGGATTATCTTATACCGAGGTGCGACAGGACCAACACGAGCAAACATCCAGTTACTCGTACTTTGCAATAAATTTCAAAGAATTGGGAACGTTGCGGATGAACCACACTCTGGGAGATCTTTTGTACCAGAAGAGACTTTTCAGCGAATCAATTGAAAGAAGCCCGAGAGCATCAAGTCGTCGTTTAAGCAATGAGTTAGGCTAGATGTGCCAAAATAAACATTTTTGAAAGTTTTACACTTTACGTTGAAAAAAAAATCATACCATATTCAGGTGCTCCACAAATTAGACGCAGAAGATTACGCACATCGTCAGGCCGCGTGTTATGATTTGACAGCGGCTGCACACAATGAGGACCTTATGGATCACATCCTGTTCAGTGATGAGGCCACGTTCCACATCTGTGGCAAAGTTAATAAACATAACACCCGAATATCGGGTACCTAAACACACCGAAAGTGAATGTATGACTTGGAATTACGAGGACCACAGTGTATGGACCCTTCATGTTCGCAGAACAGACAATTAATGGCAACAATTACCTTGACATGCTCAAGTTATTCCTCTAACCACAGCTACACCAGAATGGCCCCTGGACTTCTTTGCTTGGGGACTCATAAAGGGGAAGGTGTTAAAGACAAAGGTACAGGATCTTCAGGATCTTAGGACTCGAATTTGCAATGCAGTGACGGCTATTTCACCAGCTATGCTACAAAACGTCTTTCAGGCTACTCTCTAACAATTGGAAATGGACGGAGGCCATGTTGAAATACGATAAACATGTATACCTACCTTGACAATAAACATACATAAAAATCATCAAACTGAGTTCATTATTTCTTGGAAATGAATCGAGACTTTATGACAACCCTGTATAATAAGAGAATGTTTGTTACACTGTTTTTGTTTACATTCAGTTGCTTAGTTACTACTTGAGTGTATAATAGACTATAATAACACAATTCATTTGTCACTCGTAGTATTCGTCTGGAGAAGGTACAAAGTACTGAAACAACTGTAACGAATTTATATTAAAATAAATATGAAAATCGTATAAAACTGTGACAGTTTTATTTTATTTAATCACTATCCAAACGAATTGTTTGGCTCGGCGATTTAACTCGATTTCTCTCGAATACGTTACATTCTAAACCAAATCGTTCTTTCTAAATAATATTCCATGTTCCTTAGGATATTGCAATCCATATTTGCCAACCGTTATCAGTTATCAGCTAAAAGGGTTTACATTTCAGATATATTAAATATTTGCCTGGCGGAATTAAACTGTCGAACCTGTCATTAAGTTTGAACTGTGTGTATAAATTTAAGAATATGTGAATTAGAATTATATGGTATTAAAAGTCTTGTCGGTGATACAAAATTATTGGCTGTTCGTTAATAGGTATGGATACGGTATAACATTTAGGAATATGTGAATTAAAATTCGTGGAAGAGACCGAACGTGATGAGGATGTACGTTTTTCTCTTTAACCAGAAGAAGTTGGCTGCTATTACATGCTGAGTCTTCAAACATTCAATGACACAGAATTAGCACTTACTCAATGCTATCTATTCATTTCTGCAGATCGTTCGTCTGAAAATCGTATTCGCGTGATTCCTTCATTGTTTAGAAACATTCTCAGCATGATAAAGATTATTATTATAGAGTCCCAGCATCCTTGTACACTGAGCACCAGAGGTATTCAAATTTAAATTACATATTCGCAATGATAATATAAGTCAACAGAAATTTAACACACAATACTTCTTTAAGAATAAAATATTTTTAAATTACATTTTTACCTTTTTTTAAGTTCGGGTAGCTACAATAATCGTAATCTAATTCTTCTATACTTTTCGCTTTATAGATCAAATAAAATGTACAGACAAAATGGCAAAATAAATTATGTATTGTAATGTGAAGTGGAAGAGGCAGGCCTAAAGATCGATGGATGGAGTGAAGAGAAGTATGGAAGCTAGAGATTTGAGGGAAGAAGATGCTTTAGACAGGAACATCTGGCGACAAATCACTTTGGGTTGAAGGAGAAACGCTGTATTGTGGAATATTCATGAAAATCTAATGTGCCGGCAAAATGGCATTATAACTAAAATACGCTATAAAAGAGCATGTACTAGGACAGTGGTGTACAATTAAATTGAACCTGGGGACCAGAAATATGTTTTTTAATCAGGAGAAAGGCCGCAGATTGAAGATAAGAGATTATTTTACCAGAATTGTAATCAGCAAGTATACTTCATTTACTACTTATGAAGTAAAAATGTATAATTATTTTACAAGCAGCATAAATACCTATTCAATGTGGCTAACCGAAAACACAATCGTGCTGAAGAGGGATAGAGAAGGAATCATAATTTCGTTAACTTTATTCTTGCTCACTGGGCATGGTGCCAAATATATAACTTCTGTCACTACTAGGGGTTGTTCGGTAGATGAATGAGTTTATCACAGTGTCGAATTTATACATGTAGAATTGATGTCAAATGTACAATTATTAATATAATGCTTAATAGTTTCACATAAATTATGCTTTTTAATTTAAAAACAGATGCACCATATAATACATTGCAGCTCTTAAAATCCTTTGAAAAATAATTGTTTTAACAAAAAATCACGGTATAATAAGCGGGAACTTCGTGAGCCATTTGAAATGCTTGGAAAGCCGCATGCGGCCCGCGGGCCGTATGTATTAACTAGATTACACTATTTAACAACGCGATCAGTATATTTATGTTAACATTGTGTCATATTTTTACAATAATTTAAATTTTATAGTTTTAAACAAAATTTTAGTTGCACTTATTAACAAAATGAAAATGTTTCTTTAGGCACGTATATTACAATATCTTACCTTCTTACTTGTTACACACTGAAATCAAATACATTTTTGGGGTCATGCTGATTCTCCAATCATATAATAACACTTTTTTTTTAATTTGAGGAAATAACCTCTCAATCGCTGGGCTGGGACAAATCTAAAACACAGCAATAAGAAGAGCCCATTTCAACTGCGATAGGATTGTCATCTTGTAGAATTTTTTTGCAATGTTTCTAAGGTTGTCGAGATCAGATTTTTTGGTAAACTCTTCATAACACTTTTCCTTTATTAACCTTACTGTTTTCTTAGCACATTCTCTACTGTGCACTGCACCATCCATAAGATTCACTGACTTAGAGACTGGCCTTCTGTGATGCTACGGGATCACTAAGTGGGCTGCAGTGAAAGTTAATTTTTTTTTTTTTTTTTCACTTTCGAAGGTTCGAGAAATTTCTTGGGTGTACAGATCTAAAATGTATCTTCCTTTAGACCAGTGAATCCCAATTAGCAAAATACTAAGGGCCAGGATAGAATAAGTAGACCTACCATACTAAAGAGAATGGAGAAAAACATAATTATAATATAAAGAAACTTACGCAATTTAAAACATTATTATTATTATTATTATTATTATTATTATTATTATTATTATTATTATTATTATTTACTCAGATATTGAAACACAAATGTTTAATGCACAATGAAATAACGAGCATTGCTTTTTAATGAGAACAGTAAAGCTTATCTTTTTGTTTACAAGCGATATAAAGTCCAATTCCATATTTCATGTTGAAATTTTAAGGAATCGGATAAAACTGAATTAGTTAATCTGTTTTTGGACTTTTATTTCACTAGTTTCATTCCAGAGAAGGCAGTTTCACACATGTAAGCACTACCAAATAAGAAAGTGAGTTTTAAAGTTCAATGTATAAGATGTGGATAACGTTCTCTTGAAACAAGTTTCCAAAAATTAACACTAGTTCCTCTGCAGTTTGAAGAGAAAGTTCAAACTGAAGTTCATATTGTTTCAACTGCAGTTCCTTGGGCTGGCACTCTACTTCGCATTTCATAGCATTGTCGAAAAAACTTCAAATTTTTAAATTTACTCCCAAATTCTAAAATAAGGTCTTCAATAAATTCAACATACTTCTTCAAACTAACTTTTTCTTCTTATTACAGTTGTTTACAATAGGAAAATGGTATAAATTATCAGACTTCAACATTTTCTGGAATAGGCTTCAACATTTACTAGAACTGACTTAACCTCTTCTTATAACATTCTGCAAATGTTATCATTACAAAATTTGTCTGCTTCTTCCCTTGAAATGATAAATTAAGTTTATTTAAATACTGTGCAATATCCGTCAGAAATCCAGTATCTTGAATAAATGCAATACTTTTCGGTTTATTTCATAGGCCAAGTGAATGCGGAATACGATCACGTAGCAAGTCTAATCGAGAAAATCGTATGAAGAATTTTCCTAAGCTGAGCCACCTAACTTCGCCATACGTATAAACGTAGACCATAATATGCCGCATTTCCTCGAAAAACGCTATAAACTTCCTATGTGTGAGAGAACGGAATCCTCCTCTAAGAGAATTTACAACTTTTACTACAATAACCATTGCCTCAGACAGTTTTATGGATTTTTCACAAAGACCTTCTTGATGAACTAATCGCTGCAAGCTAGAAACATTATTTTTTTTATTTCAAAATTCCAACAAAACAATTTTTAGTCAAAACCGTTGTTCTCGCGCCATCCGTATAAAGACCAGACACGTTGTTACACTATAAGGAAATTTCTGAACATTACAAACCCGCGCACTATAGTTCAGTAATCTTCTTCTTCGACTTCAAGGTTAGGCTGTAAGCCTGTGCCGACTCGAAGCATATCCCACCATGTGGTCATGGGGCGTCCAACAGAACGTTTACCTCTTGGATTATATTGTAAAGTCAGTTTTGATAGACGAGATGTCTCAATTCGATTTATATGTTGAAACCATTTTAATTTGTTGTCTGTCAGTTTATTTGCTAATTCATATATTTGTAATTGTTCTCTAATGTCGGTATTGCGGATATGAAGTCTTAAAGTGTCCTGCTATCGCATTTTTGCCGTTTCTATTTTCCTTTTTTTTTTTTTTCTCCAAATGTATTAAATATCCAGTTTTCAATTCCGTATATTAGGAGCGGGGCTGCCAAGACCATATAAAATATCATCATTGTGTCTTTCCTGGTTTTATTAAGTAAAAAGGTTCTTTGAATTGTGCCACACATATGCTGGAATTTTTGATAATTTACTATCTAGATCTTTCTCTTTATTCATATGATAATAAGCATCCTAAATAATTGAAACATCTTACTTCATCTCTTGTTTTGTTTTGTAGAACTGCTTTTAATTGGATAGGGTATTTTCTAACTTTGCATTTGACCTTCTTGAATTCTAAATAGTCTAATATTAAATTTATTCGTATGACTTATATTCTCTTCATGTGTTGACCACTGTGATTGTAGTTCACACAAGGATAATGATAACAATAATAATCATAATTATAATAATAAAATACACACGTAATTTGAATAGAATGGAAATATAAAGGAAAATAGATGCACCATTTGCTGTTTTCAGATGATTAGGTTGGGAGGATGTGTAACTTTCCCTCACAAGAATATCCACATCTGAAATTGGGTTTAACAATTAATTTAGAGAATAGAAAATGTTTTAATGCTGTTTTATATGAATTTTGTATTGATGGAAGAAAAATAAATAATATACATTTTATTCAGTTTGATTAAATTTTGGAAAAAGAAGGAACTCAAATAAGGAAATTCAAAATTCAAATAATTAGTAAACAGGACAAAATAATTGGTATGCTAAACTCAGTCTTATGGAGTAGGAATATCCTCAATAAAACTAAAAAATGATATCACATTCAGTGCTTTATAGAATAGCAATTACAGACAGAGCAGAACTTGGACAATTGATTAACAATATAATTGAAAATTATTAAAATGGATATTTAATAAGATCATCCAGAAAGTAGATAAAATTGAAAAGGATAAAGAATATAGAAGAATAAAGAGTACAGATATATGGATAAAATGGAAGTGAAAGAAAGCCTACAATAGTGTTAAAAGACGACTACGAAGGTATGAACGGCTAGGTCTAACGGAGATTGGAGAGAAAAAAATCCTTAATGAAAACATGTGTTGGAAATGAATGGAAGAAGGCATTATTATAGACCAAATATTGCTTGATGGAACAATATTCAATATTCTATGCAAAATGTTGGTCTATCAGAAAACTACAGGGTGCTCTAAACTTCCCCTTACAGACTTCTAGGACTCGTAGAGGCGACTGAGTTAATAATATTTAGAATTGGAAACCATTTTCGGAAACTTACCGTTTCCGTGCTACAACCGTTTAAAAACAAGCATTGCCTGAACGTACGTCACATGTCTCAACAAGTAATAGCTTCACGATTCGTCCGTCTGCAGAGTACATGATGAGAGGCGCTTACGTCGGATCATGTGATGTCAATTGACGTTTATCCTACCTCTCGGAGCTGGTTCGAGCCTCATTCACCTGACTTTCAGTGTTAGAGCAACATGGTTGAGTACACTTTTACTGAATACACCGACATGATCCTTCTGTATGGCGAAGCTCGAGGTAATGGAAGAGCTGCTCGTCGCCTTTATCAAGATCGTTTTCCACAAGGTCCGACTCCATCGCATACCCTTTTCGCCATAATTACGCAACGGCTTCGAGAAAGGGGTACCTTGACCGCCAGCAAGAATGACTGGTGCTCCAAGGAGACGCCACATTCCTGAATTGGAAGAGGCCGTACTGCATCAAGTTCAAGGAAACCCGTCAACGGGTACACGAGCAATTGTGCGTGTAATGGATGTTGCTCCTAGCACCGTCTGGAACGTTATGCATGAACAAAAACTACATGCATACCACCTCCAAATGGTACATTCACTATTGCCAGCCGATTTTTCTCCACGCGTTGAGTTTTGTACGTGATTTCTGCACCGCTGCGCTGCATCAACGAGCCCTTATTTCCACGGCGCATTCTCTTTACAGATGAATGTTGAAGCCTATTCTAGAAAATGTTGAAGTCTGAGAATTTATACCATTTTCCTATTATAAACAACTGTAATAAGACGAAAAAGTTAGTTTGAAGAAGTGTGTTGAATTTATTGAAGACCTTATTTAAGAATTTGCGAGTAAATTTTAAAATGTTGGAGTTTTTTCGACAATGCTATGAAATGCAAAGTAGAGTGCCATTCCAAGGAACTGCAGTTGAAACAATATGAACTTCAGTTTGAACTTTCTCTTCAAACTGCAGAGACAACTAGTGTTAATTTTTGGAAACTTGCTTCAAGATAACGTTATCCACATCTTACACATTGAACTTTAAAACTCACTTTCTTATTTGGTAGTGCTTACATGTGTGAAACTGCCATAGGATTGTGTACTCAATTCACGAAGAAAACCCTCATGCCGCGCATGTCCAGGGATTCCAACATTGTTTTTCAATTAATGCGTGAGCAGGTATTCTGGATGGTCATGTGATTGGACCGTACATGCTTCCATCCAGGCTAACAAGTCCTATATACTTGATCTTCCTATAACAAGTACTGGGTGTGTTGTTGGATACTGTGCCATTGAAGGTCCGTCAAGACATGTGGTTTCAGCATGACGGCGCACTCCCCTCACTTTTCACTTTATGTTCGGGAACATCTGGGCAAACGATTCGAACATAGATGGATAGGCCGAGGTAGTCCAATTGCATGACCTCCACGATCACCGGATTTGACGCCATTGGACTTTTTCCTCTGTTGTAGTATGAATTTTGGTATATGACACTCCTATAGAGACAGAAGAAGATCTGGTGGCACGAGTTATGGTCGCTGCGGGGGAGACTGCAGATACACCAGGTGTGATAGAGCGCGTTTACCAAAACATCATTCGTAGGTACAATGTGTGCAATGAAGTTGCTGGTCGCCATATCGAACTGCACTTATAGTGGATCTGAATGTTAATGAACAATTTAAGTTTAACTGTAAACAAAAGTGTTTGTGAAAAAGATTCAGTTTCGATTTTGTTTCTTTGGTTATTAATGCGTTGAATTGTAAAACAAGTGATGTACTGTCACGCCTCATAATAAATTACTTGTCAAAGTGGTCGCGTTAAAAACATGTTTTCAAACGGCTGCAGCACGTAAACGGTAAGTTTCCGGACATGGTTTCCAATTCTAAATATTATCAACTGAGTCCCCTCTACAAGTCCTAGAAGTTTGTAAAGGGAATTTTAGAGCACTCTGTATAAACAATACAGAAATATGTGAAATAATAAATAGTTAATATAAACTATTCAATGTCTGCTACACTAACTTATATTTGGTTAAAGTGAAACCTTTATATTAAGGAAGATATTTAATAATAATAGCAGGAATTACCCGAGAAGATACCCTAAACAGAGATATCTTTAGAATTAAGGTGCATAAGTGGCAAAGTTGACAAAGAGGACAAACCGAAGAAAAAAATTGGAACAGCATGGACAGGCGAGAAAGCAAGTCCATAGAAAAAAAAAGAGAGAAATGTGGATTCAAAAGAAGCACCTGTAAGTACTTTGCATAGTCCTACATGGGCTCATTCGTAATAATAATAATAGTAATAATAATAATAATAATGATAATGATAATGATAATAATAATAATAATAATTCCATCCGGCTTACTCGTGTGAGACTTTTGAAAACTATCGTTTTACGTGGTGGGTTTCCATCCGACGCACAGCTCCCAACCTGGAGGAATATATTTTTTTTTCAAATGCCCCAGGTTTGTCTTTCGACATTCCTGGTTTCTCTCCTGGCATGGCGTACTTGTAACCCGCTTCTGAGGTTGGGGCGCCTGGAAGGCGGGGTTACGTTGCGCCGATGATATGTTGGGTGATGAAGTTGATAATGGTGCGCCAGGAGAGTCCCTAATCCTAAGCTTAACCTAAGATGAATATGAATGATGATGATTGCGATGGCCATATGATTTCGGGTACCGTTTGGGCCTTAGTTTTCCTGACATTTGTCTTACAGGTGAGGAAAAACCCCGATAAAAACCTCACCCAGAAAAACTGTCCCGACCGGGGATCGAATCCGCGCCCGCTGCGTGACAAGGCAGCACGCTACCCCGAGACCACAGCGGTGGACACCTGGAGGAATATTAATAATAAATAATAATAATAATAATAATAATAATATAATAATAATAAATAATAATAATCATCCGGTAGTCCACCGCTGTGGTCTCGAGGTAGCGTGCTGGCTTGTCACGCAGCGGGCCCGGGTTCGATCCCCGGTCAGAGCAGTTTTTTCTGGATGAGGTTTTAATCGGGGTTTTTCCTCACCTGTAAGACAAATGTCAGGAAAACTTTAAGGCCCAAACGGTCCCCGAAATCATATGGCCATCATCATCAACCTTATCATTATCATCATCATCATCCTTTACCGGTGTTTAAAGCAACGGGAAGCTGCCACACCTACAATTCCCTAGTAAAGCTGCAAGCATAGCATGAAAATGCTATGATTGCAGAGTGAAGGACCTGCCTTCGGGCAGAATTACTATGGATGGATCATCCGGTATCATGGCAGCTGTCGCCGTCTTCCTCTCTGTCCATCCATTGACATTTCTCCAATCCTCTGATATTCATAGCCGCTTGTACACTTTCTATCCAAGTTTTCTTCGGTCTTTCTCTCTTCCTCCTTTCCATTGGGATCCATTCCATATCAATTTAAGCAATCTTTGCTCTGACATTCTTTTGACATGGCCATACCATTGTAATATTTTATTTTCTATAATGTCTATGATGCCCGGCTCCTCTTGTACACCCATAATTTCCCTTATTTCTTTATTTTGTATTCTATCCATTCTTGATTTTCCAGCTGATCTTCTTAAAACATCCATTTCTGTACTTTAAATCCTTTTCATTTCCCTGGTATGAATTTGCCAGACTTCAGCACCATATGTTAAAATGCTCTGAATTATGGTTTGATATATTTGTAATTTTCTATTTTTTGTAATATTTTTGCTCCACCAAACAGAGTTTAAAGCATTTATTGCTTGTTTTGTTAGTTAATAATAATAATAATAATAATAATAATAATAATAATAATAATAATAATAATAACAATAATAATAACAATAATAACAATAATGATCTCTCGATACCTTAGTTTAATTTTTCCCTTGTACGCGTTACTTGTATGTGCTGTGCCCCATGCCACACGGATCTTACAAGGACACGACCTGTCGGGAAAGGTTTTGAAACAGAACGATATGAGTAGCCTCCCGGATGAGTGATGAGCACAATGTCAGGGCCATCTCCGAGACAATACAAACATTTAAGACAAAACACACCATTCACTCATACATTCATATACTAAATAAGGCGAATATTAGGCTATATGTACGATTGTGAAGCCCAGATGATGTCGGGGACCACTTGGTTCTTAAGTTTCCTCACATTTATCTTACAGATGAAGAAAAACCTCAAAATAGGAATAATAATAATAATAATTAATAATAAACTTGTTCCGTTTTAAACACAGCTGATTTTCATATCAATGTTTTGACCCATGACTGCAGTTCATATAGCATTTATAATAAATTTACTAGAATATTCTGACTTGGTTTCAAATTACTCCATATTTAATATTGAAAATCCTTGTATATTGACAAATTAATGCAGTATGTGCTGTTAGGTTGTAATGAATGATACATATAAAAAACTAGATTTGAAATTCCGCGCTATATAATTTAAATTACGTCAACGTCGTCAAAAGAACGAAGTTTTGTAAGTTGAAAACATGTTCCTTCTCACTAGAAATACAAATTAGAATATAATCCTATATAAAATATCTTGGAGTCGATATATAATTTTCATCTATAGACTTACAACTGTCATATTTCAAAGTGTTAGAATTGATTTATTACAGTTTATTAATGCTCACCATAGCCCAAATCGTCGGCAAGATGAGAGACTTAGGATAAAATGCCACACATAACTCTAATGCGTAGATTTACGACTATTTCTCTTCCCACTTCATATTCTTTTCTCTTCTACAAAATATAGGATATCTTAATTCCGTATGTTTTTAAAAAATCGTGAATAATATTGTAAGTTTAAATGTCAAAATATATTATAGCAGAAAAATACCACTTTCATCTATAGAAAATACTTCAGTGCTTGTTACTTCCTCTAGTGGAAAATATGAACAGTATCTCAATACTATTTTTAATTTTAGTTATAGGCAAAACTATAATATTCAACATTTTCCAATACTGTTATTTTAACACAGTTCCAATAATGGATCATATTATAATATTATAATTATATTGTGATCAAGATGGATACAACATGTTCATCGAATGGAAGATCACAGAATACCCAAACTAATGTTAAGATATCAACCTGCAGGAAGAAGAAGACCAGGACGTCCACTCAAAAGACTTCTGGATGGTGTTTCTCTTGATGATGATGATGAATTATATTGTGAAAAGAAAAATTAATGTCTGAACCAGGAATCAAACCGTGAACCTCTAGTTCTCCAGACTAGTGTGCAGCCCACTACACCATTCTAGATTTGGCACAAACATTAACAATTCTTTCCACATATACAAATCTATAATTCTCGTTTACAAACATTAACAATTCTTTCCACATGTACAAATCTATAATTATCGTTTCGTCCACGAGAATTATAGATTTGTATATGTGGAAAGAATTGTTAATGTTAGTGCCAAGTCTAGAATGGTGTAGAGGGCTGCACACTAGTCTGGAGAACTAAAGGTCCACGGTTCGATTCCTGGTTAAGACATTAATTTTCCTTTTCACAATATCATAATATTATAAAACTGTAATATATTCGCAAGATTCTTGACACAGTTAATAATTATATGTTTTATATAATAAAATATTAATTTTATGAAGTTCATAAAATTGTACAGCTTGTATTATTTAGATGAACAAGAGGAAGATATGTTCCACCGCTGTGGTCTCGAGGAGCGTGCCGGCTTGTCATGCAGTGGGCCCGGGTTCGATCCCCAGTAAGGACAAGTTTCCTTTGTCAGGTTTATTTGAAGTTTTTTCTCACCTTTAAAGCAGATGTCAGGAAATTTTAAGGCACAAATTGTCCCCGATTATCATCTGGCTATTATAATCATAGTCACTTCATTATATTAAGTTTAGGTTTAAGGCCTCTCGAAGCTAATCCGGTGATGATTGAGATTAAAAGCAGTTTGAATGAGAAGAGTTAAACCTGTTGTTGATTGAGGGTAAAAATAAATAATCGGGGCAGCGTAATGTCGCCTTTCAGGCTCCCCAACCTCGGAAGTGGGTTATAATACGCTAATGCCAGTAGAGAATACAAGAAATGTCGAAGTGACTAATCGGTGGCTTTAAATAAAAAGGAAAAGGAAGGTATGTGTTGATAGTTAACTTATAAAGAAACTGGGGCTGCTCTTTAAAACTGTGACACGACTGACTTTTCTAATTCCTCCATAAACTCTGTCAAATTTTATTCTTAGGGTTTCATTTTTTAAATGATTTCCCACCATTTACAATGATTTTTACATTTTTTCTAACGATTATTTCAATATATTCTTCTATGACATTTAACTACATTACAAAGCATGAAGACG
Organism: Diploptera punctata; assembly: GCA_030220185.1. Taxonomy (NCBI): domain Eukaryota; kingdom Metazoa; phylum Arthropoda; class Insecta; order Blattodea; family Blaberidae; genus Diploptera; species Diploptera punctata. The sequence continues at coordinate 1,063,558 of JASPKZ010002300.1, read as the reverse complement.
TGGCAGCCATATTGATTTTAATGACTATCCAGTGCAGCTAACATAGAGTATATACTAATTAGGCCTAACTGTACACATATACTTCAGAATTTCAGAACTTACTATTTATTTTTGGGCGTTACATCCTTTCACAAGTTAGAATGCGTTAGGTTTGCATTTATGATGCTCTTTCACAGGTTAGAGTACTTAAATTGCGTTAGGCTAACTTTTAGGTTCGTTAAATATCGTGTAGGCTATATGTTGGCTACATCCCGTGATTCCATAGTGTAAACCGCTTTGCGTTTGTTGGCGCATGGTGTATGATCGGAACTTAAAATAATTTTTTGCGTCACATGTTGTAAAGAATCCACGAAACTGGGAACACACAATCATAATTGTTAAGATTTGCTAACGTAAAAATGTTTGCTGTCTGCATAATTCGTTACGACTATAATAATGTGATTAAAACCTGAAAATATAAGTCTTGTCCTTTCCCACTAAAACTGGTACCTGAATTCAGGACTACAGATTTCGCTCTGACAGTGAGCCATGAAAATTGTTATGATTACAGACAATAAAGTATTTTTTAACCGAGCGCCGATTTATGAATTTTGTGAAACGAATCATACTGGCTTTAAAGCTTTTTATAATATCATTAAGTACAGAGAGAAAATAAGGAAACTATCGCATTTGATCGTTAGTGCAATTCAACTTTAGATAATAGGCTGTTTAGCGAACAGTAATTTCTGTAATAGACCTCCAAACTTTTAAATCGTTTCTTTAGCCAATAGAAAAATGGCGAGCTCTGGCTTGGTGTTTATTATCTTAATATTTTTTTAAGCATGTCTAACAGTTATGGGAGAATATATATAGTGTGTTCATTTTATGTCTACTGCAATGTCAAATACTATGTAAATATCCAAGTATGTAATATATACATAGATTTATTTAACGACGCTCTTTAACAATTCGGATCATTAAAGACTCAATCCGTTGAAAGTGAAGTTGTGGATTCCGTGTTTTAGATAAACACGGAATCCACAACTACACTTTCAACGGATTAAAATAAAATGTTCTCATGAATTTTACGCCCTGAAAATCCATTGATGCTGTCCGGATTTGAATCCGTGAATCTCGGTTCGAAATTCGAACACTAGACGGTTGGAATATACGGATATGCTGTGGGTAATAAACCCTGTACTCTCGTCTGGCGTAATGCCCGGTCGAGGGATAAGATGAAATGAAGCCCCTATTATTAAAGGTCTGTGATATACGTGGGTGCCGATTGACCAGACCTGTGGAGGAGCAAATGAAATGAAACGAAACGAAATGGATGACATGAGTATGGAGAAGTTGTGTAATTAAATGTTTAGCAGAGAAAAACGGGAGAAACCCTGAGAAAATACTGTCCTGACTTCGATTCGTCCACCATGTGGAATGATAGCGACGCGAACTCGAGATATAGAGGAGAATGATGAGTGATTAGTCACTTGCGCCTCAGAGCCACCGGGTATTTTGTGTATATATATATATATATATATATATATATTATTCAGAATTGTTTTTGTTCTTTACACAGGTATTCTCAATCAAAATATACAATTTTTTTCTTCCACACTTCCCAATCTTATGCGTCTGCTTCTGTCATATTTATTTTCTTGATGTCTTGAATTCCTTTTATTCAAGTTGGCTTTGGTCTACCACATTTCTCTTTTTCAGGAGGTATCCATTTCAATACTTCTTTGTTTGTTTCTGTCCCCTTTTCTCATTGTATATCCATATCATCTTAGTTGGATTTCTTCAATGTCTTGTACAATATCCTTTTCTATATATATATATATATATATATATATATATATATATATATATAACTTATATACAAAAAATAGCTGCCAAATTTAATATGGAAATATCAATTAACAAAACTAAAATTATGGCATTTCATGGGAAGGACCCCATACAAAGTAAAATCTGTCTCCAGAATAAAATTTTAGAGAGATCTAATCAATTTAAATATCTTGGATATTATCTCTCCATCTAGGATGAAAAGGATATCCCTGAAAAAGTTACTAGTTATAATAAAAGTTTAGGAATTATTAATCAAGTTATGAAACCATCCTTTGTACAAAAAAACACCAGATTACGTTTATATAACACTTTGACTAGACCAGTGTTGACATATGGTAGTGAAGCATGGACACTAAAAAAACAACATGAAAGCAGAATAACGGCTTGTGAAATGAGATTCATGCGCAGAACAGCGGGTTACACCAGATGGGATCGGAAAAGGGACACCGATATCTTAAAAGAATTGAAGACTACGCAAATTTTGGAATATATTAAACAGTACCAACTAAATTGGAAACACCATCTTGAAAGAATAAGTTCAAATCGGATCCCCAAAGCTGTTTATAATTATATACCAAGAGGACGAAGATCACTGGGCCGTCCTATGAAACGCTGGAGGGAAAATTTTCTATAGGATCGTAACAGGCCTTGGCCTAATACTTGGAAGGAAGAAGATATACATCTTGAAATATAGGAACAGGCTCAACTAAGATTAAACATAAAATGTTCATGATGATGACGATGATATATATATATATATATGTGTGTGTGTGTGTGTGTGTGTGTGTGTGTGTATGTGTGTGTCTGTGTGTGTTTGTGTGTGTGCGCGCGCGTATGTATTTATCGAATAGAAGTTGCATCATTTTCATACAAATGAATTGATGACTTCACCTACTATCTTGAAATTCAGTATGACTTACATAATAGTAGCAATCCAAGTTCCCAATCTTGTTAGAATTGGTTGTAGAGGTAGGGCGAAATAGGTGCAAGCTTTTGAAGTCAGGGTACGGGATGGAGCTTTAATGAAAATCTTCTCGGTATAGGAGATCAAATGATCGACATTGGGGAAGAAATCGCGCACCTCCTAAGCAAACACGATGAAAACAATGTTCAAGACAAATTATATGACACTTTGTTGAAACTACATTTTCAAGTTTCAATCAACTTTTTGTGTGTGATATATATATATATATATATATATATATATATATATATATATATATATAGTGCGTCGTTTGTGAGAAATAAGAGAACACCATGAGACTGAATTCCTTCTGATCACAGGATATTCAAGGAAGTAGTAAATGAGAAATTGGTATATCATGCGCTTTTTCAAATGCCTCAGATGTTACAAAGAATGGAGTACACCCTTCTTGATCATCTGTACAGTCCATGCCTCCGATTGCATTGACTATATTCCTACCAACTACATCCGTTAAAGAACCATATTTTCTTTCTTCTGACCAGATTTCTAATGTTTACATCTTCATTACTAATCATGCATTTTTTTTCTTCCTAAGTGTGGATTCACTTGATACTGACTATTTAGTGCCCGTATTTATCCTAAAATGTACTCAAATCGCTGCTCTTCAATTTCCATAAAGGGGTGCTTGCCTCTAGGAATGCTTTACATAAATCCATTGAAAAACTGTTTGCTTATTCGATAAATTATACACTTTTTTCTAGTTGACTATCTTCGTTACAGCATAAACTTATTTAGCTGTTCTAATATGTAGTTTTACAAAATATTTTTCTCGTGGTTTACATAATTTTCACACACTTTACAGTAAAATTATCCCATATGTCGAAGAAACTTTTCAATAAATTGATTCAGTTTTGTACTTAAATGCTCACTTGTCTTCTTTTCTTCTCAATATTTTTTGTATTAATAATGTCATTAGTAGCGGTGGCTCTGAGCAGCTCGAATTTTAATAATCTAATTAGCACCAGTTTTCACAAAAATTCCAAACATTCTTTTATTTCATCTACAATAATTCTTTATACATATAAATACGATTCTGCTATAAACGTATATTACAAACAGTTCATCTTATAGTTCAATTGTTCACACACGTAGCAGTTCTAAATGTAAAACTTCCATCACTGAAGATAACTCACTCTTCGCCTTTCAAATAAAATCTAGCTAGAGCATTCACTTCCGATTGATTGACTTGTCAGCTCACTCTCACATATTTTATATACGAGGGAGAACAATCTGGAAGGCCACTCTTGAACTATCTGAAATAGAAACTTAAGGAAAGATCGATTCTTCTTATAAAAGAATCATTGACGCATCTGAAAGTTCCCAGTGGGTCCTACTCACTAATGAGTCGTCAGCTCAGAAATTGTCTTCTACCAAATTAGGCGAGACCCGATTTCCACCGTCGTCGTCGCCCGCAAAAATTCAAAGGTGGTCATTTGAGACAACAACACGACTCTCTCTCTTGTCCTATGTAACAAAAGATGCCGCCAGAAATTCCTCAATAAAGTTTTGAATCGGCACATCGGTGAACATTTACAACAATCAGGTGGCGAATTTTTTATACGTGAAAATATTGTCGAATTTCCTTTATAAAGTAAAATCATCCGCAATACAATAGCTGAATTGGGATAAACAGTATTTTAATTACTGACAAAAAGTCATTAAATTACAATAACAGAGAAATTGCAAAAAAAGAACAATAATTTAAAAAGGGCAGATTAGCATAAAATAAGCAGTAAAAAATTATAGTGATAAAATCTTCCCACAATGTTTGATAGATCTTGAATGCCATGTCTCTTTTCATTTTTTTCTAACAGTAACCAATAAAACATGACTTTTCTTTTTAACTTATCCGCGGGATCTAATTATCCCTTTAAATGTATCTAAGTTCTGTTTTAACGTCGTAGCGTGGTAGGTAGAATTCATAGTTTCCACTTCTGCGTACTCATTTCCGTTGGAGGCTAAGTTTATCAAGGGTCATGGTGCCGCCAAAAGATTCAGGGCAGTTTAAAAATCCGACCCCATCGGAACTTAAACCTTCGACCGTCCGGCTGTACACTACTGCATACCCCCCTCCCACAAAATATTACATACTATCTCCGAATTAGTAACTTATTAGCTGGTGTTTAAGTAATATAAAGATTGAAGTCATTATAAAATGGCATCCTACATGTATTATAACTATGTGAAACAAGTTTTAAGCATATTTGGGTTTTTCCTATGGCAAACGCTCCTCCTCCTTTCTCCGCCTTTATAATTATGATAAATGAGACACCCTGTATGCGAAACAACGGTAATGAAGCATCGTTTTAAACATATTTGGGTACTGGCTCTAAGAGAGCTCCACCTTCTCTTCCCGCTTGATGTAATGGCGATGGTTGTAACGAGAGATTGTTGCTTGAAGAGAACTCGAGCTCGATGACCTTTTCGCCATCAAATTGTTTCGATATTGTGCAGCAACATCAGATAATAAGATACGCCATGTTCTTTAAATATTTTATATAATCTAATCCTGTTTTACCCAAATTTCATATTTAATTTCCTAAAAAAAACATTTATTTTATTGGATGCTTTTAACATTTCTACACAATTTAGTTCGTTTGAACATAATCATATCTTTTTCGTTCATTTCTGGTGAAAAAAGAACTTTATTTGATTCTTATTTACATACATTTTAATATCTATTGATTCTACAATTTTGTACAACAAGTAGGCGATGCAATTGTCATTTTCCCTGGTTTTCCACAGCTATCAAGGCATTAAAAAATAGTAGGCCTATGACTAGGATCACTAGGACTATATCTGTACCCTATAAGTATTTTTATTGTGAGATTATTTAATATTGCTATCTGTAAATAAATTGAGTGATTTTCTAGGAGTTGGGAGAAAAATTAGGACTTTCGACACGACCTCAATTATTGTGAGTTTCATGGATGTGAATCTTTGATTGAAAAATAATATAGGCCTAGTCTTAATTATTACTATTTTCATGGATGAGGATGACTAAAAATAACTCAATTCGAAGAAGAAAACTATATGGGTAAAACGCATAGTGCACCTATATCAACTGCTTGTTTGTGTTAGAAATATAGCCTCTATCAATAACAATTAAGAATTTCCGGATTCGTTAGTGCCAGAGCGTTAGTTGTTAATAATGATAATAATAATAATATTAATAAAAATAGTCGCTGTACATCCCAACAGACTAAGTATGTATGAAACTGAACCTGTTGTTACAGAATGTAATACGCGTATTATTGGCAGAAAAAGTCGTAGTGGACCATTTAAATCGGCTCTAAATAGAAGAATAATTATTAGTTATAATCTAATGCCTATAAATTTCATGGCAAAATTTCGTTGAGGTATTAGTCACAATATAAAATAATATATACCTTGTACCGTAATGTATATATAAAAATCTATTTGGAAATATAAATTTCAAACAATATTTACATTACTTAAAATCACGTCACAATATCAGGACGAAACAAGTCATTATCGGGTACCTGCCTCATGGTTTTGTGGTCAGAGTTTCTGATTCAGTTCATGAGGTTTCTATTCCCGTTCAGGTCACAAGAATTTTTCGTTATAGGTAATTATTCCAGTGGTTGTCCGTGTTCTGGAATTGTGGTTAAGTTTAAGTTTAGGAACTCTCCTGGTGATTCGATATAATTTATCACATTATCGAGGTAATGTAACTCCGCCATCCAGGCGTCCCAACCTCACAAATTATATTTGCATATAGTACAGTTAATATAGAAACAGGGTATATATATATATATATATATATATATATATATATATATATATATATCTGATATAGACTATTATAAGATGAAATATCAGCGTCAAAGTTACTGTAAATATTGAGACATCATATGATTGATTATATAAAAAAAGTGAATTATTTTAAATAAATAGTCACTAATATGACATCATAAACTCAAAGCTTACTTATTTGACTAGACTATCAGAGACAAAAAAAAAAGTTAACAATAATAGCTTGTCCTTACATACACATTTCTCGCAGTGTGAACATTTGATGAAACCAGGAAACACTTTTCCGTTAATCCTTCTTCGAAGTAGTTTTTTACAGTGTTCTGCCTTAGGTCCGGTCCTTCGCTGCACTCATAGCATTTTCATGCTATGCTTTGCAGCTTTACTAGGGAATTATAGATGTGGTAGCTTCCCGTTGATTTCCACACCGAGGAGGATGATGATGATGATGATGATGATGATGATGATGATGATGACGACGACGGCCAGATGATGTTCGGGGACCGTTAGGGCCTCAATGCTTCCAGACATTTCTCTTACAGGTGAGGAAAAACTCCGAAAAAACTTCACCTAGGAAGGTTGTCCCGACCGGGAATCGAACCGGGTCCGCTCGTGACAAACAAAAATTATATTACGTTGGATAATTTAGTTGCAGAGAATTGGAAAAATACAATTGGTTGAAAGCGTAAGAAATGATCTCTGTTCCACATGTAATACTGTATCATTGTCACAATCAGTATATACCATTATTTTACCGTGACTATTTAACTCATGCCCCAAATGGGAGTCAATGACCAATCACATTTCAATAAATTTTGATTTACAACCAATCACAGTCGTTTTTCACCTCGATTTTATCAAATTAATTTCATCACATTAAGCTCCTCCTTTTTAACATTCTGAATAGGTCAGAGCATTATTTTGCAGTGACTGACTCTCTAAGAAATACGTTGAATATAACAATTTATATACTAAGATGTAAGGATCTGTGGCCCCCAGATTGTATATATATATAGTGCACGAATGTAACCAGATTCTGCTTGCGGGATATAATATAAAACATTTGTAGCAATTGATTATACAAAAAAAAACACTGTTTTCACTTTCTTAAACGTATTATTTCCCAGATATTTACGTTCCAGAAAAATATAATTGACATCATAGGACATCATAAATTAATTAATAACCTATAATGTTTGTTATAAACAGTTTGATGTGTTTCACTTTTTCTCCACTAGAGTGCATTCTTACAACATTGCGATCCTTTGTCAATAAATAATATGATCTGGTTGCAGTGATGAATAAATTAAACATAATAAACGTTTCTCATTTGTTTTCAAACATCGCCGTTTACATTACATATATGAATACTTTAAAGTAACTATATTTAAATAATGATTTATGAGTAAATGGCTTAATTTTATTCGTTAAATAGTCCTAACAAATGCCATTCTTGATTTCCAAATTATCTTAGATAAATTCACTCGTCCATCGTGACATCGTGAATTTATCGATAATTTGGAAATTACTTGTGGCATTACTTATGACTACTTAACTCATGCCCCAAATGGGAGTCAATGACCAATCACGTTACTTTGATTTTTTATTTACAACCAATCACAGTCGTGTTTCGCCTAGAATTTACCAACTAAAGCTTATCATAATAAGGAAAGCACCTCCTTTTTAACATTCTGAATAGGTCATAGCATTATTTTGCAGTGACTCATACACTAATAAATACGGCTACCAGATATAGTGCATGAATGTCAACACATACCGCATGCGGGAGTTAATATAAAAACATTTGTAGCAATTGATTATACCACCAAAAAAAGAAACCACTATTTTCACGTTCCCAGAAAAAAATAATTGTCATATTTACATCATAGGACATCACAAATGAATTAATATGCAGTTTGATGTGTTTCATTTTTTCTCCACTAGAGTGCATTCTTACAATATTGCGTTCCTTTGGCAATAAATAATATGATCAGGTTGCAATGACGAACAAAAGAAGCAAATGAAGTGTACCAATCGTTTATCATTTCTTTTCAAACATCGCCGTTTACATTAAATATATAAATATTTTAAAAATAGTATATTTAAATAATGATTTGTGAGTAAACAGATTAATTTTATTCGTTAAATAGTCCTAACAAATGGCACTCTTATTTCCAAATTCTCTAGATAGATTCACTCCTCATTTCGTGAGTCGTGAATTTATCGATAATTTGGAAATCACTCGTGGCATTACTTATGATAAAATTCACAAAATATTTGTGTGGACTGAAAAAAAAAAATCGGCAGGTTGAACAATACCTGTGCACTTTTCTGGAATGAACTTACTGATTAATTCAACGCCTTCAGGAAATGTAGAATCGTATAGTTAATCATCTCTATAGGCTCTCAAGGAATCAGCCATAGGAAGAACATCAGTTTTTTCTTGCATATTTGGGCCACATTGCTTTTTCGAAAAAAATCTTTAAATACCCCTTCAACATAGGCCTATTAGTAGATTTGCAGTAAACACTTTGATGTTAATGAAATTTATATTAATATTAGCGAGAAATTGGCAGGTGAGCTTCGATACAAGGAGATCAAATAGGATAGCAGCGTACCATCCATCACGTACCATCCTCACATTACTGTATCATGTGTGTGTGGTTGCTACTATGGATCCAACCGCACGCACTAAACAATGCTTACCTACACTAAGAGAGTTCCTCCAAATAGCAACTCTTTATCAAATCTTGATTGGCCGGGATTAATTGCTTGATCTGGTGAAAGACATTTTCGTCAATAACAGACCTGATTTCTCTCGCGACTTCATTAGGTCTTTATCCAATATCTGCATGCCTTCAACCAGTTGCTTGCTAATTTCGTGGTTTATTTTGCGAAGGACGATCTTATTTCGTTAACAATTTTTATTTTGGAAGTTTTAAAATCAGTGAATGGTGAAAGTCAATTCTCTTCTTTTCAATGCCAAAAGTCTCAATGTGTGGTCATGTATTATTCCATTTTCCTTTCCAGGACGTTTGCGTCTGACGAATGACGTTGTTTTATCTTGGTTTCGAAGTTTTGTAACATATTCCTGTTTTTTATTTTTTCTGTACCAATAATGTTGTGTGGTATCATAACAATTGGTAATCCAGAACGACACAGACGGGGAGGATAAAAATTTCTATCCTTTTCCCTTGGTTGTTTTTCCATTTTGTATGCACCAGTCAGATATCCTTCTGGAAACTTCATTCTTGCATTTCTTTGAGGTGATGGCTGATAAGATGAACTGCTGCTTCCCTGAAAATCCGCCACTGGTGGCATTGATTCGTCACTCACCACCACGCCACTTCATTTTCTTCATCAGATGACTCGTCATCGATTAAAAGTATACTAACCTTTACTATTACAGCTTCTTCTTCTTCTATCAACTCTTTCTTTATTTGTTTATAAGTAGCATACTATTCTCTTGTAGGTACATCTTCCAAAATACCAAAGAACTCCATCAACAGTTTTACAATATTACCGCCTATCTCATCGTCGAGGGTATCTGTGATGCACAAAATTACCAACTCTCTAAACACATTTTCACATCACACAGATATTCTGATCTCTTCTAGAAAATATGTTAGAGCTACTTTACACTAAGCTACGTATTCTTACCATTGCGCTAGTTGCAGGCAGATAGCTAAATGCAGGGCTTTAGTAAAGGGAAACAAATATAGTGAAACTTATTTCCTCCTCTCTTGCCAATAACATTGGACTATAGCAGCTAAATCTTTACAAGGAGTTGCCCTTTTCTTTTTGATGATAACTCTAATTTTATTCTATATGTGTTGGAGATGATTTTTTTGTTGACCACTTTATTTTATACCAAGCGTATTGGAAATTAAAATTATTTTTCATTTTTCAGTTTTCTAATAAAGCGTGTTCTTTTAGTTTTTTAAAACTATTATTTATTTTCTTACTAACCAACAATCATTAACAAAACTAAAATAGTTTTGTTCTGTTCTCCGAAACAACTGGCATGACGCTTCCTTGCCGGAAATGAGTTATATTTCCACCAATGCCAGACATGTAGTAAGACAACCTGGTGGCAATGGTAAAAAAAAAATCTGTCTAGAAACTAGTGGTTACCACCTCTAATCTGGTTCTGAGTTTCGCAGATTTAATCCTAGCCGGATTTGATGAAATTTTTAAGAGCATAAAATTTCTAAATAGGCTACATCTTACATCATCATCCATTAGGCCGTGTGGCCTGTTACGGTCTCAAAAGAGGAATTTTCTATCCAGCGCTTTTTCGGACGTCCCAGCGAACTTTTGCCTTGAGGATAGTAACGAAGCATAGCTTTTGGAATTCTGTGAGATGGCATTCGTTGAAGATGGTCTTTCCTGTTGATCTGGTAGTTTTGTATGTGATGGAGAATAGGTACTACATCCAATTCTTCCATAATTTCCTCATTCCTTTTATAGTCCTACTTTGTATAGCCAGATGCATGACACATAAATCACATCTCATTTGCTGTTATTTGGCATGCATCTCTTCTTCGAATTGTCAATGCTTCACTACCATATCTTAATACTGGTCTTGCAAGAACCTTATAAAGTCGTAATCTTACGTTATTGTGTACTAAAGATGGTTTCATAATAATATTAATTATCCCCGCTACATCTTCCTTCGGAACTGATATAACGCCATGGATCTCGTGACGTATTTTTATCGAATGTAAAAAAAAACTTAAGCCTGAAATAGGTGGTCTCTGAATAAAATGTATTGGATTTTGACATCAAAATTTGAATTGTGGCACTAAAGATCTGATTTGCTGAACGCGTCGTTAAATAAAATAATAATTTACTGATATATTATAATATGATGAAATTTAAAAATTAAATTTTACCTGTTGGTAGGTGCCGTCGTCCTCAATTTTGTTAAAATATTGTATATAAAATTAGCTGGAGCGCTTTTGGAAGTTATCTTCCATCTTCTGCAGGTTGAGTTTCCGCAATTTGTTGTTGTGTACGGTGATGTTTACTCCAACTGTTCAACCTGCAGAAGATGGAAGATAACTTCCGAAAGCGCTCCAACTAATTTTATACACAATATTTAACAAAGTTTTGAGGACGATGGCACCTTTCAACAGGTAAAATTTAATTTTTAACTTTCATCATATGACTTCACCTCAACGGAATTTGATATGGATTTTACTAGTATTGATATATTATAAGTTAATTTTCACAATGAAAGTGCCTCAAAAATGACATTTCTCTTATCGAAAATACAAATTTTAAAAGAAAAATGTTCAGAATTAAAGTGACTATGCATTTTTATAACACGATTCTCGAAATGTATGTTACCAATGGGACGCACTTCATAGAATTGAAGCTTGGTCTGCCGAGAGACATATAATTAAAGCCGCTACTGCACATAATTTCGGCTGTACCTTAAAACACTACGTGAAGGTATGTATCCCTTAACAATACAGGTCCTTATTCCAACGTTATCTGCCATCGAAGTACTAGAGGTCAAAAACAATAGAATATCTCACGTAAAAAAAAAAGGAAATAAAAACCTACCTAATAACATGGCTTGTGGAGCCAATTCATTTTACAACCTTTTCAGTTTTATTTCTGATGACTGTAACCAGCAATTGCTTAGACATTACTTCCGATAGAAAAACTTATTTTCTAATACTGCTGTTTAAGGTATGGTTGATACAATATCTCTTCTGTTTATCTTAGGACTTAATCGAATGGACTGGTCGTGAAGAATAGCATGCGTTGTTATAGCCCCAGGTATCAAGTCCGCTAGAGCGTGCACATTTTTATGTTTGGAACATAAAATAAGTTTGGTAATTAAGAGATGATTAGTTTCAAATAAGATGTTTACGGAAATGAAGTTTCTTGGGAGTGGCTTTCGACCTTCCTTAGATTTCAAGATCATTGTAAAGTTTTATTTCTTAATTCGAATCTATCATTATTAATTCTACTAAGGTTCCTTAAGTGATACTCTCTTTATAGACACTTTCCCATACTTTACAGTTAGACGACCTATCAGGAGAGGATTTTAAACTCTGGAATACATACCGACTTTTTTGGCCATACAAGGACATGGAGATTCTCCCCAGATGAGTGATCAGCTCAAAGCCAGGACCAGTTCCGAGACAACTAGAACATCATACACTCATACTTTCATACTAAACAATGTGAACATCATACAATTATTTAAATAGCCAAATGGTGTTCAGGGACTATTTGGGCCTTAAATTTTCCTAAAATTTCTGTTATAGGCGAGGAAAAAAATTATCGAAAAACATCATCCAGGCAACTTGTCCCGATCGGGGACTGAATCCGACCCCGCTGCATGAGAGGTAACGATGTTACCCGAGGTCACACTGGCGATCGCAAATTATTTCATAATTGTTAAAAATACTTTTTATCGTAAAATAATTAATTTTTTGTTAGCGTTAAAATGAAATTATTAGACAATACTTATAACATGCATTTATTTACGTCCATATACTTTGTATTGAGTATCCTTGATTGTTCTTAAAATTATTAATTATCTTATATTTTAAATGTCATTTTTGGAGAGAACAATTAACGCCTAGACTGGGGTTTGAACCCAGGACCTTCAGCTTTATACGCTAATGCTATAGCGTTATAAAGCTAAAGGTCCTGGGTTTAAACCCAGTATAGGCTTTAATTTTTCTCTTCAAATATAATTTATCCTTCAGTGAGAAATGTTAAACTTATGATAAAAAACATTTAAATGGCTCATTCATATGTTGGCGAATGAGTGTCAGTTTTGCAAATGTATTATATTTTATTTGTCGGTCATTTTATAAGATAAAAGTACTGAAGTGAGACAAGAAAATTAAAGTCGCATTAAGTTGCATGTACTTGAAGCAATTACAATAAAAGATGCCTCATCTATTGATTCTATTACTCGTTATGTGCACGTAGACTCTTGTACAAAGATTTTATTTCGCTACAGTTGGTAACATGATTGCAGTCGTTGATAAAAATAACGTCATAACCATAACATATTATTCATGCAGACTAATGCTATTTTTTGTTAATTGTTTTTTATATCCTTATTCTACGCATACCCCCATTACATCATATAATACTACATGCCAATTACTCTAAATGTGTCATTGTGTATTGCAAAATAATTCTTTTTGTCTGTCTTATATTAATCTTGCCTACATTAGTTATAAAACTACACTACTCTATATGTAACTATATAGAGTGTCTAAATCTATTGAACTTGAAAATCTAATCGAACTGTTGAGATGCTTATTAACTAGTTCATTGTTTTTGATCAGTCATTTACCACCACTTATTACTTCAGAGGGCACGCCGTAGCGCTGAGCTGCAAGCCGGAAGGTCGAGGGTTCAAGTCCCGTTGGGTTCAGGATTTTTAAACTGACACAAACCTTCTGGCGGCACTATGGCCCTGGGGTCGACTCAGCCTCAAACGGAAATGAGTACCAGACGCTTGTTCTGGGGGTAAAGGCGACCGTCGCGCAGGGCTGACAACCCGGCTGACATAAAGTGCCGATTGTCTAGAAAAAGTGGGAGCCTTAACCTCCTACTACCCCAAGGGCCTCCTGAGGCCTGTTGTGGGATCACATCACTTTACTTATGATTACTTCAGTTTTTAATATCCATCATTTCCCTTCTAGTAGTTCACAATCGTGTACAAGGTTATTTACTATCTGGAGGGCTTTGTTACAAGTGCAATTTGGATTGATACATTTTAAATCTGTGGAAGTATTCATTTAACTTTTCGTGACCAATGAAGAAAGTTGTTAAAGTACCAGTAAGTTTAATATATATTTATATACTATCCTTTATTTTACTTATTTTATGTTTAAATATAGGGTGGGGGTTAGGTTAATGAACACAGGAGTGTGCATATGTTAAAAAGTTACATAAATACTACAAGAAATAGCATGCTTAAAGCGAGCGAACATTTATATAAATTAAACTAACATTGAAATGAGAAATATGTGCTAATAAATAATTCATTGAGTTCCAGTATGAATGAATACTTACAACATTTTATTGTAATGCCATACTAATTCTAAAAGTAACTTAACCAATTCATGTAATAAATTGCGATTTAAGCACCAGACAATTTCAGAGAGATTGAGACACATTTTCACAGATGTTGCACAGAAGATAATTCTCGTGTGAAAATGCTTATCATCATCATAATCAGGTATCATGACACATGCCGCCGTCTTCCGGAAACCAAACGCCATTCCTCTCTGTCCATCCATTGATCTTCCTCCAATCCTCTGATAATCATAGCCACTTGCACACCTTCTATCCAGGTCTTCTTTGATCTTCCTTTCTTCCTCCTTTACATTGGGATCCATTCCATAATTACTTTAGGCAATCTTTGCTCTGGCATTATTTTGGCATGGTCATACCACTGTAATATTTTCTTTTCTATAATGTCCGGCTCCTCTTGTACGCCCATAATTTCCCTTATTTCTTTATTTCGTATTCTATTCATTCTGGATTTTCCAGCTGATCTTCTTAAAACATCCATTTCTTTACTTAAAATTATTTTCATTTCCAACACTAAATGAAAAATCCATTATGGATTACATGATTACAAAACAAAATTTAAAATGAAAATACTTATTTTAACAAAAAAAGCTGAAATCATCTTGTAATAGTGGTGTTTCAAATCCAAATTGTTTATGATTGAGTTGTTTACAACTTCATTATTATGTTGGGTATCATTAAAATTACTCATGTTATCTAGATTGAAGTTTTTTTTTAAAAGACAAATCTATAAATTGATTTAAAATGAGGGAATCTGAAAATTCGAGCATAGAAAATGCGGCAGAAGTTGAGTCATCTATGCTCATCTCAGTACCATGCTGCCAAGAAAGCAAAGCAATCTACAAATAGCCGTGGGCAAGAATTGTCTTCTGCTTCCGCTTATGTTGAAGTCAGCCAAGAAGAAAAATGGTATGTCACATCTCTACTTTCTAATTTGAGTAGTTATTTTATCGATATTTAGAATGCCTATGAGCATTTAATATTCCCACTATTCCCACTATTAGAAAAAAAACTCCAGTGCTTAAACATAATTGTAAGTCTAAACTAAAATGATAATCAAAAAGCTACTATTGTGGTAGACCCAAATCAACATTACTATATAGAGTGTAAAAAATTCCGTATAGCCTACAAACTTTGTTGAGAAGACCAAAACTTTCACTTTTGAAGTTGTCGCGACTTAAGATGATGAAATAAAGTATGTATGTGATCCATAGTTAAATTCCTCTCCCGACAGGTCGTGCCACCGTAAGGCCCGGGTGGTGTGTTGCACCTATGAGGTGAGAGGTTAAACTACGTTAATCGAATGGAATAAAAATGCACAATAAAAAGAATAATCTAAGGAATCTTCAATTTCAATATAAAAGATGATTCTAATGGTTATGAACAAATTTCAGGAGCATATAGAGGGGTCGAAATACAACTTTTGATTAGTAACTTACGGTCTGGAAAGTAATCCTGGGTCAGTACAAGCCCTGGAATGTCTGGATGGACAAGAAAATATTTTGTGCACACACTTAAACAAATGTAAATTTATTCACGTAGACTTTCACGGCCGGAGTTGCTATGATGATCTTGATGAAGATCATATCAAATGTAAATTTATTCACAAATTTGGTTTTACAACACTAGGTGTTCAAAATACCTACCATCACATTGAATACAGGCATGTTCTTCCAAATGAGCAAGAACTTCCTCTTCCATAGCGACTGTTCGATTCGTACATGGCCGGTCTACAAGATGCCATGAAAGCAAGGAACCTGTGCGCCCGAGTCGGTGGTGAATGTTTAGAAATGTTCTAGGATGTGGTTGACGTCTGTTCGGATATTGTGCGCTCTAGAGGCGTTGAGCTTCGCGTGCATTACCATTTGTTTTACCATACATGAAATGCAGGTCTCGAAGTTCTGACAACGTGTAGGCCTATTCCATTTCACAAAAATCACAAATCTTCAAAGTAATGCTGTAGTGGACCTTTACAATACACTGCAGATACCGTACTGAATTGAAAACAACTTACAGAGCGCACGAATGTCTGTCAGATGTGAACAAAAGAGTACACGAGTACTGTCCTGCACACTTCATAAATTCTTAAAGTAGTTTGTCGAACCTAGTGCCTCTCTGAAAAGTAAGCTTAGACCCGCATTGAAGTTCCCGACTTTCCCAGTCTTGTACTGACCCAGGATTACTTTCCAGACCATAAGTTACTAATCAAAAGTTGTTGTATTTCGACCCCTCTACAAGCTCCTGAAATTTGTGTTCAACCTTTTGAATCGCCCTGTATATTTTATTATATAAATACTTACGAGTGATTTTATATATATATATAAGTTTATTTTGTTCCTTTCTCTGTAATGCATTATCATCATGGATCAAAATAGTTAACATAATATTTTTATATATGGTTTTTCCACATACATTTTATTAACTGTTTTATTTATTTTCGGTAAAGGCTGTGTGTATCCTTTTATTATAACATATAGAAACACATAACATGCAAGTTCAAAGTTTAAGGTTCGCTAGACAAGACAGGAAATAGTGTGGGCCAGAGTGGTATTGCTGTTGTGCCATCGTTTTCGATAATGAAGGAAATTGAAGAAAAGAAAACCAACAAGCAAAATAGAAGATAACGATAATAATTTATTTATATTTTAAGGAGATTTCCGCCTTCGCGACTTGAATGTTGGCGTGATAAGAATAAAAGGAATAACATAAATCTTTTCAACGTCTTTGAAAACTAATAACAAGAAACACAAGGGATCTTTTTTTCTTTTATTTCAAGTACGAAAAAAAAGTAACGAGTGTGGATTTGATGGAAATTTATATTTCACTCTTTATTTATTTTTTTTCAAAATAGTGTTAATTTTTTTCATTGGAATATACGAGTAGTCGTATACCATACTTAATATATGGAGGTTTACATGTCTTCATTAAATGTACATATGTACAGCTATATCAAACATTTAGATTAGAATTATTATGGTATTCGATGCATCACAGGAAATTAAAGAATATGTTTGTGTGTAATCTGAACTTCATCTCTCAATATCCTTAATCCGTGCCCAGTCCTCCGGCTGTGGTCTCGAGGTAGCGTGCTGCCTTTTCACGCAGCAGACCCGGGTTCGATCCTCGGTCGGGACAAGTTTCCTGGGTGATGGTTTTTCGGGGCATTTTTTCTCACCTGTAAAACAAATGTCAGGCAACTTTAAGGCCCAAACGGTCCCCGAACATCATCTGGCTAACGTTATCATCATTAACATAATCATTAAGTTTAGGAGTAAGGTCTCTCCTGGCTCATCATTACCATCATCTTCTATCATATATCATCGGGGCAGCGTAACTCCGCCTTCCAGACGCCTCAACCTCAGAAGGGGGTACAATAACGACATGCCAGGAGAGAATACCAGAATGTCAAAATGACAACGTGGTGGTATTGAAAAAAAAATCGCTCTGACTTCAATATTGTAGCGTATCCTTTCTAAAAAAAAAAGGATATTTAAAAAGTTGTCTTTTATAGGGGTTTACTGGATAGATTAGATACAATACATCCCCTGTTCTATCTCTCTCTACCATAATGTATCCTCTCCTTTTGTAGAAGTTCTTTAAAGGGACGACTTGCGGCATATGATTTTAATTCTGAATAGCATAAATTACTTCTTGACCACATAATGAAATAAAGGGGCTAATCCGGAGGAGTGATCAGTCAAATGCCTCCTCCGAGACAACATGAACATTCGTATTGACTAATTAGCTGGCACCGTCGAAACCGGAGGTTCATGGCCGCTCGAACATGAGCTCTCTATACATCCTATCCTCAACTACCATTTTCTAAGCTTTCCCCGTATAAATCACCGTCATTAAGGGTCAGTTTCACCAACAGAGGTAACTATATTACGCCAGTTTCCCCCATATATAATACATAGCATAAACTGGCGTAATACAGTTACCTCTGTTGGTGAAACCTACCCTAAATGTTTTCTCGTAATGTTGTTCTCTTGCCTCATTCTTCGCCAACCATTGGGCGCTTTCCTTTTGGCTTTCCAATAAGAAGTTTCCATGGTTCTCTTTTATTCCCCATTCATGACACGTGTCTCGCCCATCGCAGTTTCCAAATCTTAACTCGTTTTATTACTTCCGATTTTCAATAAATATCATGAAGCTCACTGTTTTGTACTCTTCTCCGTCTTTACCGTGGTTACCCTGAAGTAGTTTCCAACAGGAGATCTGAATATGAGATTATTTTTTATACGGGATTTTTTCCTCCAATTGAACTCATGTCCGTATTTTTTGACGGTGATTTTTTTTTTTGTGAAATATCGTCACTTTTTTGACGAAGGTTCACTTTCATTCTGGGTTATCGCATTTGAGCTGTCCAGTATAGGCGACCTTCTGGTACCAATGCTACTATCGATATAGCTCATGGGGTCGTGTAAGCATGCACCTCCTACATCATGAAGAAGGTAAAAGTACCATATTTTATATAAGGATGTATTTATCAGAAAATACAAATTTTATATGAGTGATTATGAAGACTATAGCTACAGTTCGAATAAGTTAACAATAGTCCTACACGATCACTTATATAACGCTGTTTATTGAATAGATCGTATTTATTTTCATATTGTTGGCGACATTAATTGTAAATATGTTTCTTTTGCTTTCTCTTAAATATTTATTTACTTTACATTCGGTTTGTTAAAGTATGTTGATATCTATTAAAATATTACTAGCTACGAATCTATTATTATTATTATTATTATTATTATTATTATTATTATTATTATTATTATTTACTTACTTACTTACTTACTTACTTACTCACTGGCACTATCGAACCCGTAGGTTCATGGCCGCACGGACATAAGCCCTCCATACATCCCTATCATTATTATTATTATTATTATTATTATTGTTATTATTATTATTGTTATCATTATTATTGTTGTTGTTATCATTATTATTATTGTTATCATTATTATTATTGTTGTTGTTATCATTATTATTATTATTGTTATTGTTGTTGTTAATATTATAACCAGGGAAAGTATCTTGGTTGGCATTGTAGTGCTCTATAGTGAGCACAAGTTAACTGAAACCGGAGTATGCATGCGATGTGACGGCGCAACACAACAACGTAGCCTAGTGCGCAGCTGCGGTGCATACGAGAGTGAACAGAATACAGACGCAATGATTCTGCGTGTAGTATACCTCATTTCCCAACCAACTAAGGTACTTTCCCTAGTTATGAGTATTATTATGTTATTATTATTATTATTATCTCCTTCCTTCCAAGTATTAGGCCAAGGCCTGTTACGGTCCTATAGAACATTTTCCCTCCAGCGTTTCATAGGACGGCCCAGTGATCTTCGTCCTCTTGGTATAATAATAATAATAATAATAATAATAATAATTATTATTATTATTATTATTATTATTATTATTATTACAAGTATGTCACATGAAATCATTGTAAAAAAATGTCACATACATTCTTTGTAGCTATAACAAATAAGAGGGAACTTAACTCTTTCTAGGAAATTTCATTTCACAATACAGTGTGTCCCAAATTGATGTATACACTCTTTGAAATGTTATTTCTCAGCAACGAAATGAGACAGAAATACATTTTTTTTTGTGTTTTATTTTTTAAGCCCGTACATGTTCAAAATGCTCACCTCCTGCCGCAGTACACTCCCAACAACGACGTTGAACAGAGCGACACCCATTTTGGATTATTGTTATTGGAATGTCATTGACGGCATGTTCAATCTGATCTCTCAGTTCCTCCAGTGTTTGTGGTTTTGTGGCGTACACCGTGTTCTTTATAGTTCCCCAAAGAAAGAAGTTAAACCAGGAGATCGAGGCGGGAACTCCGTAGCACTTCCTCTTCGTCCTATCCACCTCTGATTTAATGTGCGATCGAGAAAATTTCTCACATCAACATGAAAGTGACGTGGAGTCCCGTCTTGTTGGAAGTAAACCTCATTTTCATTCTCAAAGCGATATTCAATACGTAGAATCATGATTTGTAACATTTCCAGGTAATTTTGACCCGTGACAGTCCCTTGGAAGAAGTACGGCCCAAGTAATCCTCGGGAAGACAAACCGCACCATACAGATACTCCTTGAAGATTGGCGGACTTTTCTTCAGTGATGTTTTGGTTTTGGTTAGCCCAATACATACAATTATGTCGATTAATTGTGTCATTAAGTTTGAATGTGGCTTCATCTGACCAAACAATTGAGTCTGGAAAATATTCCCTTTCGTCACACTTCTGCAGGAATCACTCACAAAATTGCAGTCGTTTATCTGGGTCGTCCTCATTTAGTGCGTGGAGAAGTCTCGGAATGTAATGCTTCCATTTTTGGCCCCGCAAAATTCGATGAACACTGCTTTTCTTGATACCAATCTCACGAGAACATTGCCTCACTGACTTCTTTGGGGATCGAGCAAAAACCTTCATGACTCTCGTTATCAATCGAACGTCTCTTTCTTCCTCACCGACCATTCAACACATCTTGCACCGTTCCATCGTCTTCAAACTTGTCTCGGATTCTTGTTATTGTTACCCTTGTTGGTGGTGGTGTCCCAAATTCAACCATCCAACTCGTTGCACTTCAACAACATTCTCCACTTTCTAATAACACTTCAGTATCCACTTGCGTTCATCGAATGATAATCTCGCCGCCATTGTTGTTTATAAAGACGTGAAGATCGATGAACGTGTTGCTAAGCTTTTCCAGTGCCTTGTGGATCAAACACAACAGACATTGAATTTCTGTCTCATTTCGTTGTTGAGAAATAACGTTTCAAAGAGTATACACATCAATTTGGGACACTCTGTATTTAAATAACTGTTATATTAATTTAGAAACATTTTATAATAAAATGTTATACAGTATATGTAACAAATATTCAAAATTCTTTAGCTGATTCGTATGCTATGTTCAACGCGATGATAGCTACATGTATGTTTACCAATTTTCATATTGTAAATGTTAGTGGAAATTGGTGGTTTGTTGCTCTTTAATAAATATACTGTATGTAATTACTCTTCTTCTTAGCTCTATTTTGAAGCAATTTTTATAAAACTACAAAACTCATTCTTATATCTTACAATTTTTTTATTTTATTTCAGCAAAATACACATTAAAATA
The DNA here is from genome assembly GCA_030220185.1 of Diploptera punctata. NCBI lineage: Eukaryota > Metazoa > Arthropoda > Insecta > Blattodea > Blaberidae > Diploptera > Diploptera punctata. Next base: position 1,041,741 of record JASPKZ010002300.1, on the reverse strand, counting down.
ACTTATTGCTTATTTGTTGTCCTTATTCTTTAACGTGTTGCTGAATATCAACTTACAGGCATTAGAGGTAAAAAAAAAGTAAAGTGATCCCAATACAGGCCATAGGAGACCCTTGGGGTAGTAGAAGGTTAAGGTTCCCACTTTTCTAGATAATCGGCACTTGATGTCAGCCGGGTTGTTAGCTCTTCGTGATGGCCGTCTTTATCCCCAGAGGAAGCATTTGGTCCTCATTTCCGTTAGAGGCTAAGTCAACCCCAGGGCCATGGTGTCATCAGAAGTTTAAAAATCCTGACTCCACCGGGACTCGTACCCTCGACTTTCTGGTTTGTAGCCTGTTCCCTTAAACAACTATGTTTCTTCTTCTTAAATGTCACTACAGCCCAATAAGGACCTTCGTCTCCTCAATGAGCCTCCTCTCTTCCGAGGCTTCATATTTGGGTGCCTAACAAGATGGTTTTACAGGATGGGTGGTCAGCCGCATGCCTAACCCCCAACCTGGAGGGCCAGGGAGTCTTCTGTTAGGGTTCCATACCCTAGCTGAGATGTCCTCGTTTGGGGGCGCCAGGCTTGGTCCGAACCAATTCCCAAGGGTCTTGGCTTGCTGGTCAGGTGGCTGTTGTAAATGCCTGCTATCTTACATCTAGGTATTTATTAATGCATCTACTCAGCATTGATGCACCTCCTAGTTCACTGACCAACAGTTGGTATTTGTATAAGATCGATAATTTAGGAAAGATAACCGGAGATTATGAGCTACTCAGACCACCCAGAATCCCCAGGGGTATAGGAAGGTTATGAAATGAAAACATATTTTGTTAAGGACAGCTGTTTGCTGCTCCTATTAGTCGCCTTTTACGACAGGGGGAGGTCCCATGGTGCTACTCTACAACCCGGCACCACACGGGGGAACCAATTACGCTACCCACTATAGCTTATATACCGGTATATAATTCCTGAAGCAACTAGTAACTACCAAAATTCTCATAGCACATATAATAACCACACAGAAGGGATCTAATTTAATCTCGAGAAATCATTTACATGATCAGTCTCCAAATTCTGATTCTTGATTCTCACCTTCATTTGGAAATACCATTTTAACTACACTCTAGTTTAGTTAGGCTTATATCTTGTTTTATACCCATTATAAAAATTCAAATTTTGATTTTTTACCTCTGTATTATTAATTTCTTAATGTTAATAATTTTACTCATAAAGGAACTGCCGTAAAGCGAAAAAAAAATCGTGACAATACAAAAATAAAACATTAAAGTATGGAGCAAAAATCAGTTTCTCTGACCCAATTCTGCTTAAGCTAGGATCAGGTATAATCTGAACACTTTGTATAACGTGGCAATAGTTTCAGTGTGAGTTTTTTTTTTCTTTTGCCCATTGGGCACATTACATACCATTATTTCGTATTCATAGTCATGTCCATGGAAACAATATTGCATACTTAGAAATCAACAAACATAGTTGGTGAAGTAACTATTTTATAAATTAAAAATTACAGTTAACTGTAGAAAGTATGGAGAAATAGATAGAAGTGGAAGAGTTTCCTAGTACTCTGTCCAAGATTCTAGAAGATTTAAAGATGCTGCATTGGTTATTTTATTATAATACGTCGCCGAACAGTTCCCTTGTTTATTAATTTATGCTAAATGGTTCAATAGTGAATTATTCCGCAATTTTTACGAATGTTCGTCTGTCTACTGCTATTGCAAAATTTGAATGCATCAGAATTATTAAAATAGGCCCTATCCATATCAGTAACCCCATAACACAAATATTGTTTTGCTTTTTCAAGATGGATGTTTCACTTCACATTTACACACATGCGTCGTCTTAAATTTAAAAAATAATAATTTAGGTCACATTTCGGTTAGTTTTAAATATTGGTTAGTTAGTCTTAAACTTAAAAATATAACATAAATCACGCTGATCTTATTTGTCAGTCTTTGTATAGAGTTTATTAATAGTTAAATTGAATTCCGGCCAGTTAGCTTGGTACTGAAATAATAGCATTACTGAAATTATAATATTTATTAAAACTTGATGTCGCTCATAACAATGGGCAATGTACTAGAATAACGTAAACAATTTCGCGAATGTTTACAAAGTGGCGCTCGCAAAAACAGTCTATATTTATTTCTCTTAGGTCACTATAATTACCACTGATATCAAGATGATGCATTTTGCGTTTTAGGTGGGATTTTCATGTCTAAAATCAATCGTCATTTAACGTTTACGTAGGTCGAGTGGTAGAGGAAGGACATAAACACTGCCCTTTATGTAACCCCATAGAAAAAATTGTATGGGTTTTAATCTGGGGATCACAGCGGCTCTTCAATAAGAGCATTGCCAAAGTTTCCTGTTCCTCCTACCCAACATTCTGGAAGAATCCAATTAAAATAGTTGCAAACCAGGCAGTGATAACGTACTCCATTTTGTTCAAACAGATAATTATCAAAATCCTCATTCAGTTATGGCATTGAACCAAAGTTCGAGCAAGTCAAGGTACGATGTGCCATCGACAGTTAGCCATAAAGAAAATCGGACTGTACTACTTGCGGTGATAGCGTAGAAAACATTCAGCATTGGGTGCATTTCGTTCATACTCAATGATTCTGCGTGGATTCTCATTCTCCCAATCTGGTAACTATGACGATTCGTCAGAAAATGTTTGTTGCGCACAGCTCAACATGCGGTTAACAAGGAAAACTTAAATGTAAACCAAAAGAATATATTTAATATATATATATATATATATATATATATATATATAGTGTAGCATATAAACCATCGAACCTAGTTTAGGCATTAGAGTGTTTGAATTATAAATTCATCAAGGTACGACTTTCTTTTCAAAAACCCGGTGTTTTGTACAGTATAAAATACTTATTAAAATGTTGTTAAGCGAAGGATGATGATGATGGCCGGATGATTTTCGGGGACCGTTGGACCCTAAGCTTCCTGACATTTGTCCTACAGGTGAAGAAAACCCCCGAAAAAATAGCCTCACCCAGGGGCTTGTCCCGGCTGGGAATCAAACGCGGGCCCGCTGCGTGACAAGGCAGCTCGCTACCTCAGACCACAGAGGTGGACAGTTACCATACAATGCTATCAATATTATCATAATATATATAATTTCATTACATACATATTGTTTGTTGGCAACATTTTGCTATAATAACATACAAGACACACGCCTCTTGATCACAGAGGGTTTTCTTAGTTGGACTTGAATTGGCGCTTCTAATCTACCAAATTCCTTTGCGCTTGGTTTTACGTGCAAGTATTCGAAAATGGTGAACATAATTAAAATTACTTATCACTACAACTTCACTTATATCTAACAAAATGGCGCCTCTTAACGTGTTTCACTGAAGTTGGTGGTGATTTTAAGGTACACGTTTTTGCCAAACACCTAAAATAAATATATTATATAAACATACAATATTATTTAATATTTAAAATGTTTATTAAACACAAAATAATATTTTCTACTACTCTATAAGTAAATTAATATAATATTCTTTTCCCTCCTCTTCTTCCTTCTCCTCGTTCTTCTTCCATGCAGCAGTTTTCCAACATCTGGCCTTGGTCACCATGAACCAATCATCTTGAAATCTACTTTTCCAATATCTTTCTTTTCCGATTCCTCATTCTTAGAAGTTTATTTTGTATCTTCATCTACATTGATTGATCAACCTGTTCCTTGCTCTGTCCACTCTCATCTTTCCTATTAAAATGTTTTGTATGATTTTTATTTTAGATGGTTTTATTTCTCATTCATTAATATACCTGGTCCATTCTAGTCTTTAACTGCGGAAATACATGTTTTATTAAGGTCATCTAGCTTCCGATTAGCCCTTATTTTTTTAATGTAATTTATCTTAGCTTTCCCCAGATATGTCGTATGGTCTTTCCTTCAAGGATTGTACTGTTGTTTCTAGTGTTGAATCAACTGAACAACTTTCACACCCATACTGTAGTTTGTATCTACGTAATTATTGTAATATTATAAACCAGTTTATGAGACTTTGCTCCTTTATTAGGTCTGCAATGGATGTATAAAAAACTAAGGATGGTATATGTGACGCGAAAAATAATTTAGAAGCATAATAATATGAAATTCTTTAAAGCAATACGAAAAGAGATGAAAAAATTAACCAAGCCTTGGATATACTATCATAGTAAAACAGATGAATTTAAACGGATGCTGTATATGGAACTAAACTGTACCCAATAAAAAATTTTTCCTTTACATATTTAGAACTAACTAATTGTTTTTATAATACATACATTGTAAATATTTAAATTAATAAAAAGAATAGAAAGTACTGTCGCTTTATTCGAACTACATGCCACTCAATTACGGTACGACCTTCATTTTTTCTCTACTAGTAAAACAAATATCTCTTTGGATATTGAATAGATGATAGAATCAAGTGATCACTTAAGCTGCATGGGTATAGTAGAATCTTGTTAAATATAGATACCAAATCCCAGCTAAGAAAGAAAATAATAAAACATAGCTAGACGTTACACATAGAGAAATAAATAAAATGGCTCCCATGAATTTTCAAGGGCGATATAACGTAGAGGATAAATCATATACGGCAAAGCAATACGCTTCCTTGATCGCAAATATTGTCATTCCTACTTCCTCCTTCCCCTGGTCTCGGTTTAAATCTGCTCTAGTCCACTGAACGTAAAGAATCAATGTCAACATTCACTTACTCTCTAAATAGATAAATGTTAAATAGTTTAAGTGTGTCCATCCATAGTAATTCTGCCCGAAGGCAGGCCCTTCACTGCAATCATAGCATTTTCGTGCTATGCCTGCAGCTTTACTAGGGAATTGTGTAGGTGTGGTAGCTTCCCGTTGCTTTCCACACCGGTGAAGGATGATGGTGATGATGATAATGATAAGGATGACGATGATAAGGATGGTGGCCATATGATTTCGGGGACCGTTTGGGCCTTAAAGTTTTCCCGACATTTGTCTTACAGGTGAGGAAAAGCCCCGATAAAAACCTCACCCAGAAAAACTGCCCCGACCGGGGATCGAACCCGGGCCCGCTGCGTGACAAGGCAACACGCTACCTCGAGACCACAGCGGTGGACTTTTAAGTGTGTAGTTATCAATATTATTCAAATTAAGTAATCAATTGAATTGGCGTTTACTTAGTGAAAATCCATAATTTATTTAATTAAATAAAAATAAAACTTAGTTTTATGTGATTTTCATATTTATTAAAATATAAATTAGTAACAGCTGTTTCAGTACTTTGTAACTTTCTTCAGACATGATTACAAATCAATGAATTTTGTTAGTATAGTACATAACAACTGTAACTATGCAACAGTTTTCTAAACAATCTCTATTATAAATTTAAAAGGGGCGATACATTCAAATCTATTTGGGAATTTAGCAGCTTATTACCACTTTTCAATTTATGTATCTCTACAACTTATAAAAGATCCAACTTCTTTCCTTTGTCACAAACAAGTAAAATTCTAAAATTTGAATCAAAACAATGATCGTATTGGAGTAGGTGATTAGCATACTTTGAATTATCTAAATTTCTGTTATGAACTCTCATATGTTCCTTTATATGTACTATAATAATAAAATTCATTCATTTGTAATCATGTCCGAAGAAGGTACAAAGTACTAAAACAGCTGTTACTAATTTATATTTTAATAAATGTGAAAATATAGGGACATTGCCGTATGCTTTCTCAAGATCTACAAATAGTAGGTGCAAAGGTTGTCCATATTGCATTTTCTTTTCTATTACCTGAGTAATGCAAAATAAATTGTCGGTTGTGGAACGACCTGCTCTAAATCCTGACTGTTCCTCTAATTCCATATCACTATAGTTTTTTTCCAAATAATATTTTAGTATACGTCCATAGAGTCTACTCATAGTACTTGTTACTGTTATACCTCTATAATTTTCACATTGGTCTTTCCCCCCCTTTTTTTTCCTTTTTTATGGATTGTCGAAATGTATCCTAGTTTCCATTCTTCAGGAACTTTTCATCATTCATAAATTTTGTAAATAATTTTCTCAGTCGTTCAAATAAATGGTCGGATCCATGTTTTAATAGTTCCGCTGGTATTCCTCCTGGACTACTAGCTCTTTTATTTTTTAATGATTGAATATTAATTTTAATATCCTCTATGTCCAATTGTATATGTTCATCTTCATTTATTTCTGGAATATTTTGAACGTTATCTAAATTAAATACCCTGTTTTCTGATAGTAATGTTTTAAAATAATTTTCCCATTCAGTCATAGGTATTGTTTGTACATTTGTTTGTCCACTTCTTTTATTTCTCAATTTTTTAAAAATTCTCCAAGATTCAGTACTTCGTTTTCCTCCAACACATGTTTGAATTTTTAAACAATTTTGTTCCCAGCTCTGATTTTTAGCTTCCGTAATTTTCTTTCTAACTCTTGCTTGAGCTTCTTTATATTGTATTTTGCCTTTCAGATCTTTGGTATTCAACCACTTTAAATATTTTTCTTCTTTGTTTGCTATTTCTTTTGCTAAGTCCAAAAATATTTGAATTAATTTATTTCTCTATTTGCTTCTCCTAAAGCCTCTTTTGCCGCCTGATGAATAATTTTTACTATATAGTTGTATTCTTCCTGAGCATTGTCAAACGTAGAGTTTAGTAACTGATCATCCAACCTTTTCTTATACAGATACGATGTACTCTCATTCTCCAAACTATCCAAGTTGTATAGAGTTATTGACCAGTCATGGAAACTGTCCTCTTCATTTTTAGTTTTATTTAGCCTGTCATTTTTACTTTGGAATGGAAATATTATTTTTGCATTCAATAAATAGTGGCCACTTCCGCATGATAATCCTCTGTATGCCCTGCTTTAAGGCGTATGGGAATTAAGACTAAAATAATTAAAGCTATACAAAATTTATATGACAATTGCATATCCAAAATTAAAATTGGCAGTAAATTGTCACATGGTTTTACGATAAATACAGGTCTTCATCAAGGTTGTTGTCTATCACCGACTCTGTTTAAAATATATGTACATGAAATATTAAAGAATTGGAGGAGAAAATGTTCAAGCATGGGAATTCCTATTTCAAACAACAAAACTTTATACAACTTACATTTTGCAGATGATCAATTGTTAATTGCACAAGATTATGAAGATTTAAAATATATGACTAGAAAATTAATAGAAGAATATGAAAAATGGGGATTAAATTTGAACATGAAAAAAAAATTTATCAATTGGTGAACCAGAACAAAATTATGGAGACTGGAGAAACAATAAAATATTGTAGTTAGATCACATATTTAGGAATTAAAATAAATAAAAATGGGAGTTATGAAGGGAAATAAGAAATAGAAATAATAAAGAAAAATTTGCAATAGCTTGCCTCAATGGAATATTGTTAGATAAAAATATAAGTAATAAAAATAAAATATATCATACAATTGTTAAAACCGTCATTACTTATGGAGCAGAACTTTGGCCATTAACAACAAAAACAAATAAATATATTTTGGCAACGGAAATGGATTTTATACGAAGGGCAGCAAGAATTTCAAGAAGAGAAAAAATTAGGAACTCAGTTATAAGGGAGAAAATGAAGATTGAAGACACTACTTTAGATTATATTACAATTCAGCAATTAAGATGGTAAGGACATCCAGCGAATGGAAGAGGATCGACTACCAAATTCTGTTTTGGAATGGAAACCTGAGGGAAGACGAGGCAGAGGAAGACCTGAAACCTCTGGAGTCAGGGAATATGTTTATACATGAAGGAGAAACGTCTACAACCAGGAGATTGGATGGGCCGACAAAATTGGCTATTAGGAATCGGACGATGTCAAAGACATTAAACAACCGATGATCTATCTATAAATATGAAAATCACATAAAACTTTAAGTTTTATTTTTATTTACTTAAATACCTTATTCTAATTTTTGTGTAAAGCGGTAATTGTTTTTATTTTGCGTCCGTGTAAGGGCCGAGTGATGTGGGGCATGTAAAAATATCTACAAAGAGAGTAAATATATATATATATATATATATATATATATATATATATATATATATTGTTTTTATAGCATAAGTGTATGTAGCTCTCCTAACCGCTGCGGAAGAAAGTTAGAGACTATAAGTGACGCAGGAACGTCATGCTTATCTAAAACTTCACATTTGAACTGAATTTGGCACACTAGATACATTGTACCACTTAAATAATGTCAAATTGCTGAGCGAGTTTGCTCAGACGTAGCGTTTGATACAGGCATATCAAAGGCATTCTTTCATTCTTCATCATACTCGAGCAATACAACCAGTTTTGCTGTTTTTATTGTGTTCATGCATTCATTCTCAATACGGTGCCTCTCTTAAAAGTAGGCCTATTAGTCTTGAACGTAATTGTTACTTGCTGTGCATTGGCGGCAATGTAAGTGAAACGATACATTGAATTAATAAGTTCACAGCAAATACAAGGAATAAAAACATCCATTCTACATGATACGAGTACATAGATACTTCACAAGTATACACAGATAACACATACGCATATTAACATAAAATTTATACAGCACACAAGTAGCCAACATATCTAACACATATTCCAAAAATCCACTAAAAATACAACAAAACATTTATTTTTTAAATGATATTTCCTCAACTTCCTTTTTTTTTTAACTTGCTATTTTTTTCTCCTTCGCACTTTTTTCATTCTTGTTTTACTGTTTTAACCTTATTTCCTTATTCACACATAAACACACAAGGACACGACACACACTAAGTCCCAAGGTGTAGATTTAAAATTTCTTATCCCACCGGAAATCGAACCCGGGTCGCCGGAATGGAAGGTAGGGACTCTACCGACTACGCCACAGCGACGGACTTTATAAAGTCAGCATGAATAGATTTATTCCAACAAAATAATAGTAACATTAGTTTTATTCCCTGTTTTCTAAACAGCATCTCTCCAGCTATCTCATCTTATCTTGTGTACCAACTCAACCCCCCCCCCCTCTCTCTCTCTCTCTCTCTCTCTCTCACACACACACACACACACACAAAACAAATTACGCAAACCCATAGGTCATATTATGTGCACGAATGGAATAAGACAGGCATACATTTCTAAAACAGCAGTAAACGACATTACACAACAGTAAGTAAAAAAAAATACATTTGACAGCCCATTTATTTCTATTTCAGACTTGAATATTTCCTCCATTCGTCGAAAGCACCAAACTTATTTGTGATGACTGTCTCATTGTGAGTGGTGTAAAATATCCCTTTGATATAATGTTCGTTCACTCGACGAACAGCCACTGCATTGTTCGACTGAAAATCAAACGAACCCGAACAATCACGAGTTAGTCACATAGCATTAAACAGAAAATGTACTTTTACCATTCCAAAGCCGTTGGTAAATACAGTTTACGTTGTGTTTCCATCTCAAATGTTTTAGAGTATCGGATAACGAGCTAGTAATGTAGGTCTCGAATGAAAGTTGCTAAAAGTAAAGGATCGAATTTAACCTCGACATGGTTTTTTATTTTCATTATACCATTTTGTTGCACTTAGTCATTGGAATCAAGTTATACAAGCTAAGAGTTATATTTATCGGTTTATATATCTGAGTTCATTTTTTAACTGAATGATTTTCAGACCATTGATAAGTCGTGATTTTTATTTATTTCTGTTCAGCTGTCAATTTTTACTTCAATATTATCTTCCATTATATTCAGTCTGTGATACTTGGATTATACCTCTTTTTTTGTGTATTCTTATGCCTTAAGAAAGCACAACTGATGTTAAATTTTGAAATAATCATTACTTTTGAAATGGATCAGGGTAATGGAATTCCAATCTAGTATTTGTCTCGATAAATTGAAGAAATCACATAAAACTTAAACAGTCAGATTGATCGACACCAGGATTTGAACTCGGGACCTCCCAAATAAAATTGTCAAACCTTATTTTTGAGCCGATTCGTTGGGTGATTACTATTTTGTTACACGTCTAATTGTGTCACATTTATTTTCTTATATTCATAAAATAAAACTGTTCTCAAAACGATCGCAGTCGTCCAAATCCTGAGCTGATACAATAATTCTCTTAAAAAAAAAAAGAAATAAATCAACGGACAGAAATCAGATCTGTCACTTTTTTTTCATACTAAAAACGCTGATCGTGAGACATGGAAGCTGATCAGCAATTCGACATAAGAAAATTGAATAAGAGTTGGCCTTTCTGAGGGCATTAGTGTCGCAATTCATATCTGGTCATGAAATGGGCAATAACTTTAACTATAAAAGGAATTTACTTCGGGGATTTAATAGTATCTGGTTTAATATGATAGCTATGGGGTTCTCTAAATTCTCAGGATTCTTGAGTGCGAATTCAACCGACTTTCTAGGGAATTTACTGGAATAATACACCAAGATGCAAGGACTGTAGGTTTATTCAATGGTTGCCCAATGTTATATACGACTTTTCTCTTAACTGGAAAGACCCGAATTTCTACCTTGTTTTGTTACTTCATCTAGAATATGGTTTAAATTCTGGTCACTTACACTATGCGGCAATTTAATTGTATATTTGATAAGTCGATATAGGTTAGTTAATTAATTATCATAAATAATGCCACGAGTGATTTCCAATTTATCTAGAGAATTTGGAAATCAAGAGTGGCATTTGTTAGGACTATTTAACGAATGAAATTAAGCTGTCTACTCACAAATCATTATTTAAATATACTTATTTTAAAATATTTATATATTTAATGTAAACGGCGATGTTTGAAAACAAATGAGAAACGATTGGTACGCTTCATCTGATTCTTTTGTTCATCACTGCAACCAGATCATATTATTTATTGCCAAAGGAACGCAATATTGTAAGAATGCACTCTAGTGGAGAAAAAATGAAACACATCAAACTATATATTAATTAATTTCTGATGTCCTATGATGTAAATACAATTATATTTTTCTGGAATGTTATTACCTGGGAAAAAATACATTTAACAAAGTGCAAACAGTGGTTTCTTTTTTTGATGGTATAATCAATTGCTACAAATGTTTTTATATTAACTCCCGCATGCTCTATGTGTTGACATTCATGCACTATATATACAATCTGGTAGCCGTATTTCTTCTGGAATCAGTCACTGCAAAATAATGCTATGACCTATTCAGAGTGTTAAAAAGGAGGCGCTTTCTTTATTATGATAAACTTTAGTTGGTAAATTCTAGGCGAAACACGACTGTGATTGGTTGTAAATAAAAAATCATTGAAATGTGATTGGTCATTGACTCCCATTTGGGGCATGAGTTAAATAGTCATTTATTATACGGCTTAGCAGTATTGAAAAATAACTATCACTGAGCTGATGGAAATTTTCTTTAGTTACGATGTTGCTTGATATCTAAGGATAAGTATCGCGTCATGTGGTTATGCCGAAATTGTCTACCGAGATGGTCGAATTGACAAAATCAGTGAGCAAGTAATTTCTTCAATTCCTGTACCTTAGCACGTAAACTAGGTTGGATTTCTGGTAGGGATATTCGGAGACTTGCCAGCTGTACAATAGGTTTATCTAACTACACAACAATACTTCAGTTGGTTCATTGATGTTAAGAGGGTGTTTGCATCTTCTTCTAGTTTCTCTAAATTTACTTTCTGACACGGGTCCTATGTGATCATGATTGGCATACATCGTGGTGTCGTATACTGTATTTGCCTGTATTTCGCAACAATTTTACGGTAATTTCAATATTCTAAAGCAGGTATGTCATAGTTCCGTGCGGAGCGCGGTACTACCTCTGGAGCGTGCATTTTACTTGCTACTTCTCTGGCGGGACCTGTACGAAGACTACCATTGTCACGAACGCATATAACAGGAGGAATCGAAATATAAAAACAGCGCACAAACAAGAGTAAAGCATTTATTAATGAATAGTATTAACTGGTTACAGTATTAAATAACAGATTTTAATCTGCAATATTTAATATTTGCCTGAAAAGAAAAGAACTAACAGAGAACTAACAGGCCTCTACGTACAAAGAAAACAAAAGATAAGACTGCGTTTAAAATGTTCATGTGTTCCTTACACAATTTACCCCACAAACCCCTATTCATATTTTTTTCGGTACAGCAAAAAAAAAAATCAGTGGGTATATTTATTGCTCCTACCGTAGGAAAATAAATCGCCTTTTTTCAGGGTGCTACTTCCCGGGCATTCTTACTTGAGACTTGACTTTTTTTATTGTATTTTTATATAAAACTTTCCTCATTGGAGAATTGCCACAAGGACAAAGTGATACAATTCATTTTCGAAATTGATAAATTACATTAAAACATTTCAAATTGTAATTGAAGTATATTCTATAAAGTAGAAATTTTGTAAACATGATTTCTTAAAATTGAAATTGATCCTCTAAGGCAGCGATAGCAATTTTAGAAAGATACACTCTGTCCAAATCTAAGAAATTCCAAAATTTAGGTAAGAATCCTGGTATAGTACCTCTTGCCCCGATCATCAATCCTGTGACAGTTATACTTTCTAATTGGCATTTATCATAAGTAATGCCACAAGTGATTTCCAAATTATCGATAAATTCACGACTCACGAAGTGAGGAGTGCATTTATCTGGAGAATTTGGAAATCAAGAGTGGCATTTGTTAGGACTATTTAACGAATAAAATTAAGCTGTTTACTCACAAAACATTGTTTAACTATAGTTATTTTAAAATATTTATACATTTAATGTAAACGGCGATGTTTGAAAACAAAATCAGAAATGTGAGGTTGTGTTCATTCACTGCTGCTTGATCATATTATTTATTGCTAAATAAGATCGCAATATTGTAAGAGTGCACCCAAGTGGAGAAATAATGAAACACATCAAACTATATATCATAATTAACATTACGGGTTATTCATTTATTTTTTTAGTAAACAACTCAGTAAAATCAAGGAATTTTTTCATTATTTGCTATATTCAATGTATTTGTTGAGGAAAAATAATGCGTTGACATGTTCAGAACATTAAAAAGGAGGAGCTTGCTTTATCACAAAAGCAGGAGCTGATAAAGAGAAATCGATAAAGAGCGAGGTGAAACACGACTGTCATTGGTTGCAAAACAACATTAATTGAAACGTGATTGGTCATTAACTAGCATTTGTGGCATGAATTAAATAGTCTTTGTAATAGTCAACTGTTCGCTCATATATGGATTGTGGGATCTAATATCATACCAATTTTAGAAGATGTTCTAAATGCAATAACATTTAGTCGTCTATTACTCCCATTTACTAATCTAATATTAAAAATATATAATTAGTACCTGTTAAACCAGTCGTCCTAATCTAAAATAAAGTTCTGTTTCAAAACTTCGTCATGTAGTTAAAAATATGATGGCCTTTCAAAACAATGCTTCATCTTCTGCATTTCAACTGGTATTATCGCCTCACTATGATGGTTGTCCGTTTATATAAAAGCGGGTGGTGCGACAATGCTTGACAATGATTAACATGCGGAATTATTTAGTGGCGGTAGTAGGCATCTTCGTATTTAATTATACACTGGTGTCCAAAAGTTAAGGATAATTAGTTCATTTGCCGACTTATTATAAAGCATTTGTCAGAATAATACAAAATTTGGTAAAGTATGTCACAGATAATTAGAAACATGGCACGAAAGAAACAATGGCATGAATACGTCATTCACTTGTCATTTTCACAACAAACGAAAACTGCATTTCAGAATTCGAACATAAAAGTTGAACAACAATGGTTCAAATGATTAGTATGGGGTGTGATTACCCCTGACAGCTACACAAGACTCACATCGACGTGGCATGCTAGTGATGAGGTTGTTCAGGAGTTCGATGCTCAGCAAATTCCACTCCCTATGAAGAGCAATGTGAAGGTCTTGAAGTGTCCTCGGAGGAGGCTGACGAGATGCAATTTGTCTCCCTAAGGCATCCCCATGCATGCTCTATAGGATTCATATCCGGAGACCTCGCTGGCCACTCCATACGCTAGATATCTTCCTCCTGAAGAAACTCATCCACCAGTTGTGACCTGTGAGGTCGGGCATTGTCATCCATGAATATGAATTCTGGACCCACAGCTCCCCTGAAAAGTCTTACATGAGGTTCCAGGATCTCTTCTCTATACCGCTGAGCATTAACAGTGCCACCTGCGAAGATGTGAAGCTCTGTGCGTGCATTCATCATTATACCTCCCCATACCAGGAGACCATCATCATCATCATCATCATCACTCCAAGGATTAGGCAATTGCCCGTTCCGACTTCATATTGCATCAGCCCAACGTCTTCTAGGTCTTCCAACATCACGCCTTCCTCTTGCTTGATAATTTCTGGCTAACAATGGATATCTCTCCTTGCTCATTCCATCCATGTGATCAATCCATTTCTGTCTGTAATTCGTGACTTTATCCAACAAAGGCTGTACTTTCAATTCTTCTCTTATATCCTCATTTCTTATTCTATCAAGTCTTGTACATCCTTTTACTTGTCTTAGGAACCGCATCTCTGCCGTCTGTATTCTATCCTTCTGTCTTTTCACTGGAGCCCAAGTTTCACATCCATACAATATTGTGGGAACCGCCATAACATTATACATTTTTATCTTGGTTTCTTTTCTAATTTTATTTTTGAATGTTCTCTGTATTGTTCCACACACCGTCTGAAATTTATTTATTTTGGAGTCAATATCTCTTTCCACATTGTAGCCAACATCACAGCCCAAACCACCGCCACCAAATGGATGTCTTTCCATGATGTTCATGGGGTTGTAACGAGTTCCTTGCTCCCTCCAGATAGTCACGCGATGCGAATCACAGTTCAAGCCGAATCTGGACTCGTCTGTAAATAGCACGCTGCTCCACTGATTTAGAGTCCAGTCGCGATGTTCCTGACTCCACCGTAAACGTGCTCTCTTGTTATCAAGGGTGAGTGGGACGCACACTACAGGCCGCCTAGCATACAGACCAGCAGCTCTGAGTCTTCTATAGACAGTTTGTCTGGATACTCTGATACCTGAGGCGGCCGCAAGTTCTGAACTCAGTTGTCTGGCAGACATTGTTCGGTTTCTTCTTGCAGTTAATGCAAGATATCGATCCTGCTGAGGATTTGTAACTCTTGGAAGACCTCCCACTGGTCTTCACCTAACGTCTCCAGTCTCTTGGAACCGTCGCCATAACCTAGATATAACATTTTGTGGCACATTAAGTGCTATGGAGACCTCAGTTTGTGTCTGTCCTGTTTCTAGCCGCCCAATAATTCTACCCCGAAGCAGAGGGTCCAGATGTTGTCTTTGTGCCATTTTACTGCAATCTGTTCTTACACTACATCTGATTATATCATAACTCTCTTTAAAAATGAAGATTTATGGAACAGGGCTTAACTGCAACAATGCAATTTTCATTTATAATTGCTATTAATTTTTTCATTGTTGAAGAGAGATTATAATTTAGTATGTAAACTAAACTAAATGTACTGAGAAACGTTTTGATAAATAATTTTTACTCCTTGCTCCTCTTTAAGCATTTTGATTTTCCGTTTTACAAATTATCCTAAACTTTTGGACACCAGTGTATATAACACCTGCGGGGAAACAAAGCGAGCCGCTGGACAATCATAATAGCGAGGCTACAATACTAATGTTGTTGTATAAGTTGTACAACGGGTTCAGGTCCGAGGGCGTGTTCTTGTTCAGCAAATCTTTATTCTCAGCTTCTTTCTATGTTTTCTGGGATGCTAATCTTGTTGTTGTTCTTTCTGTGTAATTTTGACATAGTATTATCGATTTTGTTGAACTGATGACCCGTTTCTAGTATATGTTTGGTAAAACTTGATTTTTCTTCATTATTAATATTTTTTATGTTATGTTAGTATAAAAAATAACATTACATAAAAAATACACAAAACACCTGTGCCTGTCTTGGATACGAGGGCACCAGGGAACTGTGGGAAATGAATTTGCTGATCAACTAGCTAAATCTGCAACATCTTCTGAGCATTATTGTTAATTTTCAAAGAGTCCAATATCCTATGTTAAAAATAAACTATTGGAATATATCATCACTGATTGGAATGAACATTGGATAAGAAGTACAAATGGTGCTTTGACTAAAGATATGTTCTTTCCTATAGTACATCATAGGCTAAATAGAAAAATTTAATTCCAAATTTCATTTTAACACAATGTATGACTAGTAAAGTAAAGGTTTCCCACTACAGGCCTCAGGAGGCCCTTGGGGTAATAGGAGGTTAAGGCTCCCACTTTTCTGGACAATCGGCACTTGATGTCAGCCGGGTTGTCAGCCCTGCGTGACGGCCTTCTTTACCTCAGAACAAGCGTCTGGTACTCATTTCCGTTAGAGCCTGGGTCGACCCCAGGGTCATAGTGCCGCCAGAAGATTTGGGTTATTTTAAAAATCCTGACCCCACTGGGACTCGAACCCTCGACCTTCTGGCTTGTAGCGAAGTTCCTTAACCACTACGCTACGGCGTGCCCCACAATTTAAGACTGGCCATGGAAAATTTGGAAGTTATTTAAGAGATTTAATATTATCCCAGACAGTGATCATAATTGTAAATGTCAAGAATCAATACAATCTGTAAAACATGTTTTATTTGATTGCCCTATATTTGAAAGACAACGATTCTGGTTAAACTTACTTTTAAATTATGATGAGGCTTCTGCCTCAATGTGTGAAGTGATTTTTAAGAACCAAAATTGTTATAAACATTTCATGAAATTCATAACACACATTCATAACAATATGTAGCATTTTATAAGACACTTATAGACGATTTATGTAATTCATAACACTCATTCAAAACTATAAGATACAATTTTCTGTATTACAATGTATAGTATAATATTGTTATAATAAGCTACAACTCTAACATGCCTTTGTAGCGAAATAGGGTTTCAGAATATTTGGAGATTCAATAATAATAATAATAATAATAATAATAATAATAATAATAATAATAATAATAATAATAATAATAATAATTATTTTTTTAATGTTCTTGTGTTAAAATGTCTTGTTGTTCTACCGATGTAAAACTTATCGCAATTTTACGTTAGTTTATAAACACTTATATTTTCATATTTATTTGTTACTTCAATTTTGTTTGATACGATGTTGTTGAATTTATTATTAGTTTTAAAGGCGATTTTTATGTTTTTGTCTTGTTTTTTCATTGAATTAGCTAATTTAACCGTTTCAAAATTGGGAGAGATATTCTGTGCCAAAAAAATACGAAGGCTTGTTTCTCGCAAAGTCTCCACGCTGAACGTAGCCATACTCATCATTGCGTTTGACGAGTGAAACTGAACCAAGTCACCAGGTAGCACTCCTGGTGCATATCGGAGCGCACCATCTCACGGAACTCGTGTTTTACATCGCTGTTCTAAAGCCTCGCTTTAACTAATAAATAACCCTCTTACTATAGCATCAACTATGACTTTCTAAGTGGGTGTTTTAGGGATCATAGATTACTCCGATGTGACATCTACAGAAAAATACATTGATCCATGCCTTCGAATTAGCTTAAGCTAACTTACTTGTTTACGAGAAATTTGTATTCGCAATTTTCCCAGTGCCACAAACAGCCAAATAACAATACAGAAGAATACAGTCTGAAACTCAACCCTTTTCATATTCGCCTGGCTAATTTAACTGCGACGGGTGGTCCTTTTGAATACTAGCAACTCACGAACGAGTTGTTGGTAAAAACCACCTCAATTATACTGTATTACTTTTATTACATGTATAATATTTATTTATAATCATTATAATACAATCAATATGAATTAATTAATATGAAATTATCAACCCCTTGATTTTAGACTTAGTCTGAATACCGACAGTATTTATGTATAAAAAATTAATTAGAAATATTAAAATCAGAGAAATAATGAATGTTCAAAAAGATGTACTATAAGTTATTGAAGAAAGAAGAATGAAATGGTTTGGCCACATAAAGAGAATGTCAGATGACAGGATACCTTAGATGATATTAAATTTTGAAGCGGAGGGCAACAGAAAAAAAGGGGAAATCAAAATAACAGTGTATTCAAGGAATGCATAGGAGTATGCTGTCGAGAGGATTAATAAAGAGTGATGCAGAGAATAGGGATTTATGATGGAGTAAAATTTACAATATGTTGTAGGAAAACTATTGTATTGTAGAGAAAATTCTAATAAGTAGATTTCTAATTAAGACTCGTTTATTTATCGTGAATCGTAGATTCTATCCATAAATATATGAGCTACCCATAGATATTCTATTTCAATAATGAGGTTCATTTATTTGTCGCAAAATAACCCAAGCCTCGTAATGTATATTAGCATGCATTTCCAGAATTGAGCCTATGTTTATTTCACTGTGCACCTCATTCCTGTTTGTGATTATTGTTACTTGGTATTTGAATTCAGGGACAAAAATTATCTAATTTGTCATCAACTGTCCGTTTCCATTATATAATGTATTTCTTTGTTTGGCCATATATTTAGTTGTATTGCAGTCTCAATTTGTTAGTGTTTCTCAATGAGTATGCATGTTGGCCCTTAGTATCTCCTAGCTATCACCTAATAATACTACATCATCAGCATTAACTATCAGCTTATTAATACCATTGAGTTGTAGGTCTTCTACATCTTCTGAACATTTGATGGCATGATCTAATATAAAATTGAACGGTAGAGGAGATAGTACATCTCTTTGCTTCAACCCATTATGAATTTCAGAAGTATCTGAAAACTTTCCTACAAGATTTATATTGTTAAAAATATACTCTAATGCATTTTTCTGAATGTTCTTTATGTAGCTTATCATATGCTGAAAGACAAAAGTGGTGTAGAGAAACTACTTTTAGTTTGAAATCATAATTTTGTCCAAAAATGTAACTTGTAACTACATTAAGGATTAAATCGATAGGGCTGTGAATTGTAATAGGCCTAGTATAAATACGTAAGAAAAACATTTCTCATCTGCCAGAACAGTCAATTACTACTTTGATGACCGGAACCACAGGTGGTCATCTTAAACAGGTTTCCACTGTTATTCTTTCCATCTTGTGGAGTCGACTGGTTTTAACCCTGATGCCGGGTCATCGGGGTCAGAGTATACAGGACCGCCCACCCCCACGCACTCAGCCTGGTCGTGAGTATTACCCGGGCCATAGAAAGAGTAAGAATGAGAGGGGGGAGGGAGAAGGAGAGAAAGAGAAAGATACATTAACAATTACAGGAGAAGTAAAGTTTCGATAAGAGAAGTGTCGATAATATACGATTTTAAGTTATTATTATTATTATTATTATTATTATTATTATTATTATTTTATTTTATTATGTTTTATTATTATTATTTTATTATTATTATTATTATTATTTTATTATGTTTTATTATTATTTTATTATTATTATTATTTTATTATATTATGTTTTATTATTATTATATTATTATTATTATTATTTTATTATTATTATTATTATTATTATTATTATTATTATTTATTATTATTATTATTATTACTATTACTATTATTAATTAAATTAGTATGGGCACATAGATGAATGCAAGAAGAAAGGTTACCCAGGAAAACATTGGAATGGTGTCCACCTGGAAGAAGAAGGAAAGGAAAATCTCGAAACTCGTGGATGCAAGAAATAAGAACTGAGAACAAGAAGACTGGAGGACATGGAGTGGATGGATAGAGACGAGTGGAGAAGAAAAATAAAACTTTAGGCAGAGAAAGATGCGTAAACATTAAAAATCTGTATATAAATAAAATTATTATTATTATTCGTCTATTATTGTTTATTATACAACATTCAAAGGGCGGATTTTTTTTCGAAGAATATTTATTCTATTTTTAAGCAAATAACCTTTTATAGGAGAGAAAATCCCACTGTAATGGGTATAAACAAATTATTGACCACGGTACTTAATATCTGATGAAGAGCAATGAAGAAATAAAGAAGGGTTTTTTCATGAAATAATTAGATGAAGAATGTCGACAAGGTTATACTGAATGCAATTGAAGAATGTAAATATGAGATTGTGTGGATATACAATATTAAGAAGACGGTGGAGGGAAGGATTCTGAAAATGATATTGGAATGGAATGCCGAAGGCTGTAGAAGAGGAAAACCACGAAAACAATGGATGAATGGACTCGGAGGAATATGAACAGGGAGAAATTGACAGAAGATGCTCAAGATAGGAATTTGTAAAGGAGTAAAATTACCTTGGCTTCAAGGGAAACTATTGTATTGTGCAAAAATATCTTCTAATATATAAAAAAATAATGTTTGTTTGTTTGTATGTTTGTTTGTTTGTTTGTTTGTTTGTTTGTTTGTTTGTATGTATTTTATGCGCGGCCACACCGTTCGTCCTATTTTGATGGGGCTTTTTGCAAATTGTGCAGGAGATTCCTCGGATAAACATAGGCTATAAGAGAGTTGTGATATTCAACCCCTTCTCCCCTAAAAATCACCCTTTGTTGTGAAAAACGTGAAATAAAGTCCCTATTGTGAAGCTTAAATAGCTTACGCTGCATAAACCATAACAAATATACCAAATTAATGTACACAGAATTAAATACCTCAAAAAACTCTACAAAAAATTCCGCGACAGCATGTGTTTATCTTTTACCGATATTCACATTTACCATTTTTGTCTTTTCATTGATGCCAAGAAGATCGGGATGTCAATTCCCGGACAAGCGCGCTCTGCCATACCGTTCATCCGATTGACATGGGGGTTTTTGAAAAATGTTCAGGAGATTCCGGGGATGAACGTAGGCTGTAAGAGAGTTGTAATACTCAACCCCTGCACCCCTAAAAATCACCCTTTGTAGTGAAAAACGTGAAAAAAGTTCCTATTTTGACGCTTAAATGGCTTACGCTGCCTAAACCATAACAAATACACCAAATTACTGTACACAGAATTAAATATCTCAAAAAACTCTACAAAAAAGTCCGCGACAACATATGTTTATCTTCTACGGATAACTCACAATAAGCATTTTTGTCTTTAAAGAATATCGCGATAAGAAGATTGCCGGGCAAGCATAACAGCGCACGGCTGGTGGTAAAAAAACATTAACATTTATTTAGGAGTAGCAGCACACGCCGGTATTACCTAGTTCTTAATAAAAAATACTTTACTACAGCTGGAATCTATGTCTGCAGGGAATCTTAATCTTGGTGGCTGATTTTAACTCAGGTAATTTGGATAGCCTGAATTTTCCTTGATTAAATCTGCCCTCCCCTATTAGTTATTTACAGTTGTTTTAGTCCTAACAGTCATCAGGGCTTAAATATTTGAAACATGACAATTATTTACATCAATATTGAAGTATAAGTAGGCCTGATTAGAATAAATATGAAGGGCAAAATAAGAGTATACAATGTGAGTCCTAACATATAGAATGTCCTAGGGGTTCCGAGTTTGATAACTCAGAAATTGTTCTTTCGGATTAGGGTCTGAATAGCTATTTAATATGACTATATAACTCATACCCCAAATCGGAGTCAATGACCAATCACATTTCAATGATTTTTTTATTTACAACCAATCACAAGCCGTGTTTTGCCTCGAATTTATCAACTGAAGTTTATCACATTAAAGAATGCTCCTCCTTTTTTTAACATTCTGAATAGGTCTAGCGTTATTTTGCAGTGACTGACTCTCTAAGAAATACGGCTACCAGATAGTATATATAGTGCATGAATGTCAGCAAATAGCGCATGCGGGAGATAATATAAAAACATTTGTAGCAATTGATTATAGCACATAAAAAGAAGAAACCACTGTTTGCACTTTCTTATATGCATTATTTTCCAGGAAATGACGTTGCAGAAAGATATAATTGACATATTTACATCTTAGGACATCAGAAATTAATTAATGCCTATAATGTTGGTTATAAATTTCTCCACTAGGGTGCATTCTTACAATATTGCGATCCTTTGGCAATCAATAATATGATCTGGTTGCAATAATGAACAAAATAAGTAAATGAAGCGTACCAATCGTTTTTCATTTGTTTTCAAACATCGCCGTTTAAGTATATAAATATTTTAAAATAACTATAGTTAAATAGTCCACCGCTGTGGTCTCGAGGTAGCGTGCTGCCTAGTCACGCAGCGGGCCCGGGTTCGATCCCCGGTCGGGGCAGTTTTTCTGGGCGAGGTTTTTATCGGGGTTTTTCTTCACCTGTAAGACAAATGTCAGGAAAACTTTAAGGCCCAAACGGTCTCCGAAATTATATGGCCATCATCATCATCAACTTTATCATTATCATCATCATCCTTTACCGGTGTGGAAAGCAACGGGAAGCTACTACACCTACAATTCCCTAGTAAAGCTGCAAGCATAGCATGAACATGCTTGTGAGTAAACAGTTTGATTTTATTCGTTAAATAGTCCTAACAAATGCCACTCTTGATTTTCAAATTCTCTAGATAAATTGGAAATCACTCGTGGCATTACTTACGACTATTTAATTCATGCCCCAAATGGGAGTCAATGACTAATCACATTTCAATGAATTTTGATTTACAACAAATCAGTTTTTTTTCTCCTGAATTGTATCAATTTAATTTTATCACTTTAAAATCAACTCCTCCTTTTTTAACATTCTGAATAAGTCAGGCAATTATTTTACAGTGACTGGCTGTCTAAGATATACGATGAATATAACAATTTATATAGGCCTATTAAGATGTAAGAATTCTAGAATTCATGTAGCTACCAGATTGTATATATATAGTGCACGAATGTAACCAGATAGTGCTTGCGGGAAATAATATAAAAACATTTGTAGCAATTAATTATACCACACAAAAAAAAGAAGAAGCCACCGTTTGCACTTTCTTAAAGGTATTATTTCCCAGGAATTCAAGTTCCAGAAAAATATAATTGACATATTTACATCTTAGGACATTAGAAATTAATTAATAACCTATAATGCTGGTTCAATTTTTCTCCACTAGGGTACATTCTTACAATACTGCGATCCTTTGGCAAAAATAATATCATTTGGTTGCAGTGATAAACAAGTGAAAAATAACAAACGTTTCTCATTTGTTTTCAAACATCGCCGTTTACATTAAATATGTAAATGTTTTAAAATAACTATATTTAAATAAAATGGTTTGTGAGTAAACAGCTTAATTTTATTCGTTAAATCCTAACAAATGCCACTCTTGATTTCCAAATTCTCTAGATAAATTGGAAATCACTCGTTGTATTGCTTATGACTATTTAACTCATGCCCCAAATAGTCAATGACCAATTACATTTCAATTATTTTTTTATTTACAGCCAATCACAGTCATGTTTCGCCTCGAATTTATCAACTGAAGTTTATCATATTAAAGAAAACTCCTTTTTAACATTCTGAATAGGTCATAGCATTTTTTGCAGTGACCGATTTTGTAATAAATACGGCTACCGATTGTATATATAGTGCATGGATGTCAGCAGATAGCGCATGCGGGAGATAATATAAAAACATTTCTAGCAATTGATTATACCATAAAAAAATAAACCTCTGTTTACACTTTCTTAAATGAATTATTTTCCAGGAAATGACGTTGCAGAAAAATATAATTGACATATTTACATCATAGGACATCAGAAATTAATTAATACCTACAATGTTGGTTATAAATTTCTCCACTAGGGTGCATTCTTAGAATATTGCGATCCTTTGGCAATAAATAATATGATCTGGTTGCAATGATGAACAAAAGAAGCAAATGAAGCGTACCAATCGTTTTTCATTTGTTTTCAAACATCGCCGTTTACATTAAATATATAAATATTTTAAAATTACTATAATTAAATAATGATTTGTGAGTAAACAGCTTAACTTTATTAGTTAAATAGTCCTAACTAATCCCACTCTTGATTTCCAAATTTATCGATAATTTGGAAATCACTCGTGGCATTAGTTACGATAAATTCCTGTTAAGAAAACTGAAACATTGGTTAGAACATGTTTCCCTGCATTCCCTACTGTTAAAAAAAAGATAGCCACTATATCAATTTTTCGTGGTACTTAGAATATCACCTGCCAAAGATTTGTTTTATTTATTAAGATTATTTAACTCATGCTCCAAATGGGAGTCAATGACCAATCACGTTATAATGATTTTTTATTTACATCCAATCACAGTCGTCTTTCGCCTAGAATTTACGAACTAAAGTTTGTCACAATAAAGAAAGCACCTCCTTTTTAACATTCTGAATAGGTCATAGCATTACTTTGCAGTGACTGACTCACCAAGAAATACGGCTACCAGATTGTATATATAGTGCATTAATGTCAACACATACCGCATGCGGGAGTTAATATAAAAACATTTGTAGCAATTGATTATACCACAAAAAAAAAACAAAAGAAAGAAACCACTGTTTGCACTTTCTTAAATGTATTTTTTTCCAGAAAAATATAATTGTCATATTTACATCATAGGACATCAGAAATGAATTAATATACAATTTGATGTGTTTCATTTTTTCTCCACTAGAGTGAATTCTTACAATATTGCGTTCCTTTGGCAATAAATAATATGATCTGGGCCCATGCCCTTGGGATACCTCGGTCAAAGACCATACTCCCAAGTCCCAGTATCTTGTCCTCCCTATCTATCCGCGTCCACGTTCAAGAGTTCTCGGCTTAAACCAGCACCTCAGGGAGAAGGTGTTGGCGTCGCAACTTCAGGGAAATTGCTGAGCTACGTAGCACGTCAGGTCGCTCATTCCTGACGACCCTACAGTTCGTCCACGGGCTCCTCGAGCCTAGCCAGGAGGACTGCTGTCGCAGATCCACCGACCGTTCCCCTGTTCTACCTCCAGGGACGCTTCCTGCAGCCGTTGTGAGACCGGCTAGGGTTTGAATCCTCAAGCCCGCAGTGTGAGACTTTAGTACATCCAGGTGCTCATCTCCTGGTGACCCCACAGTTTGTCCACGAGCCCGTAGGCTTAGCCGTGAACCTGCACAGTTGCTCCCCTCTGCAATGGTCCGAGCCGTTCCCTGGTGTGCCCCCAGGGACGTGTCCTGTTGCAGTTGTGGTCCAGCACGGAGCTCGCAAGCTCCAACAGGTGAGCAATAGTACGACAAGGCGCTCATCTCCTGCCGATCCCACTAATGGTTCACGAGTCTCTTGGACTTAGCCGGGAGGACTGTCTAGCAGATCCACCGACCTTTTCCCCAGTGCACCACCTGGGGACGTGTTTTGTTGCTGAAGTGGGCCCAGCCTGAGCATTAGTACGTCAGGTCGCTCAACTCCTGACGACCTCATAGATTGTCCTTGGGTCACTCGGTCCCAGAGTCGGCGTTAATCCCACTCCCTAAAGACCGCGCTTCCTGCTTTTCCGAGCTTACTGACCTAGTGGTGGTAATTCCCAACATTACGCTCGGTATAAATAATATTATCTGGCTGCAGTGACTTCTCTATGGCAGTGACGAACAAAAGAAGCAAATGAAGCGTACCAATCGTTTCTCATTTGTTTTCAAACATCGCCGTTTACATTAAATATATATTATAAAATAACCATATTTAAATAATTATTTGTGAGTAAACAGCTTAATTTTATTCGTTAAATAGTCCTAACAAATGCCACTCTTGATTTCCAAATGTTCTAGATAAATTGGAAATCACTCGTGACATTACTTATGATAAATTACCAAGTTCCGCGCTGTAGTAAAGTGGTTTAAGGCATCATAGCTTGGTACGGATCGACGGGACTTGCACTGTTCGAATCTCCATGGGATAAGAAATTTTCTCATGGAATTTCACCCAGGATGGGACCGGTGCCAGCCAGGATCACGAGGAATTTAGCGAGTACAATAAGTGACGATTTAAGGTTGAGTAAAGCAGCTATAACGGCTGGGGATCGACATGCTAGCCACATATCACTCCTATACTGGCTGGATGAACATCCATCTCTGTGATTGACACATGTGGATCTGAGGCCAGCAGCCGGATGGTAGGCCAAAGGCCTTCTAGGCCTGTCGCGCCAAGGAGTTTGTTTTTATAAATTACCAAATGAGATCGCTCAGACAATAGGGTTTGAGAGGTCGAATGTTCAAATCTCTTGATCGACTAAACTGATTGGTGTTTTTATCTGTTTTCTTTAGTTGTCAAAATAAACCCTAGATTGGGATTTCATTACCACAACTCATTTCTTTATATTCACCATTTCATTATATTAAAATTAATACTAATAAAAATCATATCAAATTCCGTTAAGTTGAATAGTCATAAGATGAAAATTAAAAATTGAAATGTACCTGTTGGCAGGTGTCATCGTCCTCCACTTTGTTAAAAATAATGTATTTAAAATATTATTAATTGGCGACCTTTCGGAACTTAATTTCCATCATTAGCAGGATGAGTATGCTAGTTATTGTATTTAAAACGCTGTAAACGTTGATGGTCTTGATGCGTCGCCTCAGTGTAGAACATTGACGTCTACAGCGTATTAAATACAACTAGTAGCGAATACTCATTCTGTTGATGATGGAAGTTTACTTCCGAACGGCCTCCAATTAATAATATTTTTAATACATTATTTTAACAACGTTGAGGATGATGGCACCTGTCAACAAGTACAATTTAATTTTTAATTTTTATCATAAGTAATGCCACGAGTGATTTCCAAATTATGGATAAATTCACGACTCACGAAGTGAGGACTATATAGCGAATAAAATTAAGCTGTTTACTCACAAATCATTATTTAAATATAGTTATTTTAAAATATTTATATATTTAATGTAAAGAGCGAAGTTTGAAAACAAGTGAGAAACGTTTGTTGTTTCATTTGTTCATCACTGGAACCAGATCACATTATTTATTGCCAAAGGATCGCAATATTGTAAGAATGCAACCTAGTGGATAAAAAAATGAAAGCCGTCAAACTGTTTATTAATTAATTTTTTATGTCCTATGATGTAAATATGTCAATTATATGTTTCTGGAACGTTAATTCCTGGGAAATAATACGCTTTAGAAAATGCAAACAGTGAGTTCTTTTTATTGTGGTATAATCAATTGCTACAAACGTTTTCCTATCATAATCCGCAAGCAGTATCCGCTTACATTCGTGCACTATGTATGTATATATATATATATATATATATATATATAATCTGGGATCCATTTGTGTTCTAAGATTCTTATATCTTAATGTATCCATCCATAGTAATTCTGCCCGAAGGCAGGTCCTTCACTGCAATCATGGCATTTTCATGCTATGCTTACAGCTTTACTAGGGAATTGTAGGTGTGGTAGCTTCCCGTTGCTTTCCACACCGATGAAGGATGATGATGATAATGATAAGTATGATGATGGCCGTATGGTTTCGGGGACCTTGAAGTTTTCCTGACATTTGTCTTACAGGTGAGGAAAAACCCCGATAAAACCCTCATCCAGAAAACTGCCCCGACCGGGGATCGAACCCGGGCCCGCTTCGTGACAAGGCAGTACGCTACCTCGAGACCACAGCGGTGGACATCTTAATATATAAATTGCTGTATTCAACGTATTTCTTAGAGAGTCGCTGCAAAATAATGCTCTGGCCTATTAAGAAAGGAGGAGCTTGATTTTAAAGTGAAACATTAAATTGATAAAATCGAGGTGACAAGCGGCTGTGATTGGTTGTACATCAAAATTCATTGAAATGTGATTGGTTATTGACTCCTATTTGGGACATGAGTTAAACAGTCAGTAAATTTCTACATAAAACAAAGTACTACTATATAAATACAACCAAAGATTCTAGTCGGTAATATACAGTAGCCTTAGATGCTAAACCATTTATAGATATGAATGAAATAGTAAACATTGTAAAAGGGTAAATTTGCAACTTTTCTCTCTCATTAGGATTACTAGATGACGTTACCTAACAGCTGGTTGTTTGTATGTATGTCTGTGATGTTAGGAATGCATTGAATCTCCTCTCGGAACAACAACATTGCGGTAGTGGGGGAGGATGAAGGAAGGGAGGGGGAGAAAAGAAGAGAAAAGATGATGGTAGTAGGAGGTTGGTAGATCAGTTTAGGTTCTGGTGCTAGTGGTGATGGTGCTACTTTAATTGGAGTAACCGTCAGGTAAGACTAGTGAATGACAAGTCACATGGGTGCTTACAGCTGATCACGCCCCTCCATGTGGACATTTTCTTTAACCTTGGTAATGTAAATATATTTTATTCTGTATTCATGATATGCAACAAGTTTTATCCTCCATTGTTGAAGAGAATCATGAATACTTAATTACTTTATTTCATCAATGTACCTACGTATTCTGGTCACTACCAAATTCACAAATATGCGTACTTACATTTTTGAAATTATTTGTTACCAATGTATTAATTCTGAATTTCACAAATCTTTTGCGATAAATCGGAAACTCACATTGCGACCTAGCGAAAGGTGTTAAATTATGCTAATTCTTACATTTAATAGTAATTTCTGAATGTTCGATGTAAACACACTGCTTTAACAATTACAACTATTTATATTTTATATTTTTGTGAAATGGTAATCTGTGCTATGGCCCAATATTTCAAATAAATGTCGAGGATGTTTCTTATACAGAAAAAGCATTCTACTTTATTTTACATCAAATTGAAAATAATTATTGTAAATTACGACAACTGAATTATTTCCTAGGTAATTTGTATTTTAATCAAGTATAAGAGAAGAACAATAATTCTTATAATTTATTTGCAATAAATCGAAAATTATGTATTCTGTCAAATTACACTGATACTTTCAGAATATTGTAATCATTGTTGTTCTGTTACGTTTAATTAAAATTTTCATTCAGAAAAATACGTTACCGTATTGTCAAATTTTGAGGATAAATACTCGTTATCGTGGAAAGTGTTATATGAGTGTATATAATTGCAACTAGTCTGTTTTTAATCAATGTGGTGCTCCTATTTCATAATTGTATTTATCTGTTATGCTATCCACTAAACTATGGATAAATCGAATTTTTATTAAAATAAATATTTTATATGGAAATTGAGTCAATTTAGGTACTTACCTCATTGTATCTTGAAATAACGGGCACGTGATTAATATTTTATATTTTTATAAACATGTTTTGGTTTTTATTTAATTTGCTATGTGCTATATAACCGATTCACTGGCATTATCGAACCCCCAGATTCATGGCCGCGCGGACATAAGTTCTCCATACACCCATATATATTTTTTATTCATTTTGGGTTGTTTGAACGTCTTTGATAATATCATCTCTAGAACTTTGGGTGTATATCAGTAGGCTGTGTAGGCTATATGCAAGTTCACTAATTTCAATCTCCTTAAATACTTATAAAACTATTAATTATAAAAAAAATCGCGGTTCTAAAACCCAACAGCGCGCTTGCCTTAAATAATGTTGGAATCTTACGAAAAGCTCATTATATACTGCACAAGTACGAGTACATATGGCATAAAATAAGTTTGTATATTGCTCAAATAATGTTAATTCTATTAGAATTCTTATTCAGTGCTTAAACATTTTGTATTTTTAATCAAACATAGAAATAAAATTAATTCATGATTTGCTTCTGTGTATACGAATTAACTCAGAATTTATTAATTTAGCCTGATGGAGATAATACTATAGTGACAGATTCCTCCGGTAAATGAAGATCATTTTGAACATTCTATCCTCTTTTCTTAAGACTTTCAGCGGAAGCGTTTTAGTTTAAAACTCCTTGAATTGTGAGAAAAACATTTTATATATATATATATGAAAGCAAGAAATACGATCAAGGGCCTAGATTTAAAATGGACTTTCTAACATTTTTATTTAAATCTGAATAAAACCAGGCAGTTTGATTGTAAGTGTTAAACTATCTGTAAATCAGAACAAAGCCATAAAGCCCAGTCTAGGGTTCTTATAAGTTAAATTTGTAGTTAGGAATGAAAGGGGTGTAGTGGTCCCTGAACAGGTGTGCATGCTAGGAGCTGCGTGATGGTGTGCATCTCATCCACACACCACAAATAACTTTTCAGGTAAAATTTTCCCATCATATCAGATTTTTTTTTCGATGCTCCCAACTATTAAATTTAGAAACAAGCTCCATTATTCTTATCCCCGATCTCACACGACCTTCGGTAAAGAACACGAAGCTATTTTAAATTTTATTTTAAAGCTGACTAATTTATTTTAATAACGTAGCGCTATGATTTATAATAACTTTGGATTTCAGAAACATCTGTCGTTTTCCCGCTAAGAAAGATGCTCTCGCCGCCTCACTTTTGTTCTTTGTGGATATAATGTACAAAACTTGCAAGGTTGCCAGTTGTTTAAGGGGTAGTCCCACATGGGGTGGGAAATCTGAAATAACAGATCTAAATAATCTGTTTGAATGATCAAATTCAAAATCACCGATTATGGGAAGTTAAATTGTTATGATAATTACAAGAGGAACATTAGAAATAAATTGACTAACAAGTTAATTAGATTCATTGGCTTACATTTCACATGAATAGCAACTTGTTCAACTGTGCCTTCTGATAATGCAGGGTCATGTCTAGCCTAATTAACTTTTTGTGATACATTTTTCTGATCATACATTGTTTAATTACGTCCATTCAAACACGTCTCGAAGTTTGACAACATAATATTCTCCCATTTGTATTTAAGAAAATATGTCCTTCTGGCGTTTTCTAAGTATTTCATAGATGTTTGTATATTCAGATAATCAAACATATTATTTTTCATTTCTTATTTAAAATTACTCAACAAAATTACACTAGAATGTACAATTTTTCTTTTCTTATAATTAAAAAAGAGGATAAAATTATTTTACGCTATTTATATCAATTGTGGAAATTCCAGAAACACGTATTATATCCCCAAACAATATTAATTAAAATACTGCAGATTTTACAGTACCGGTATCGCTTGCATACCCACTTTAAAAATAATAACAATACATTTATTCATTTTCCTTTACATTTCAAGTCTAATTATTTTGTTTCTTCAAAATTTATTTACATCATAACCAATGTAGCCTATATGTTTGATTTATGGATCACTTTTTTGCAAGTTTTGTTTCTTTTAAAACTATGTTGTGAATTTGGACCCTCCATTTTATGATTTTCCACAAGATATATAAATGGTTTACATTAAATATGATCCAAAATGCATTAATGAAGAAGCCAAGAGAAAACCTTCAGAAATAGTGAGTTGTTAAACATTTATAAGATAAAATATACATTTGCATATTTTAAATTGAAAAGCAACCATTTTAATTTTAAATTATATCCAACATAATGTTATTATTGATGAAATAAATGGCAAGAATTTTATATACATTTAGGAAATCTTCTAATATATAAAATGTTTGTTTGTTTGTTTGTTTACTTTATGCGAGGCTATACCGTTGATCCGATTGTGATAGGGCTTTTGCAAAATGTTCAGGAGATTCCAGGGATGAACATAGGCTATAAGAGAGTTG
Organism: Diploptera punctata; assembly: GCA_030220185.1. Lineage (NCBI taxonomy): Eukaryota > Metazoa > Arthropoda > Insecta > Blattodea > Blaberidae > Diploptera > Diploptera punctata. The sequence goes on along the minus strand of JASPKZ010002300.1, from coordinate 1,010,155 downwards.
TGATATTCAACTCCTACACCCTTAAAAATCGCCCTTTGTAGTGGAAAACGTGAAAAAAGTAGCTCTTTGGGCGCTTAAATGGCTTACGCTGTCTAAACCATAAGAAGTACACAAATTAATATACACAGAACTGAACATCTCAAAAAGCTCTACAAAAAAGTCCGCGACAGCATATGTTTATCTCTTACGAATAACTCACAATAACCATATTTATCTTTCATTGATGCCAAGAAGATCGAGACAAGTTCGTAGATTCCTGTGCAAGCATAGCAGCACATGGCGGGTGTTCTTTTACGGATAACTCACAGTAAGTCTTTTAGCTCATTTATGCCAAGAAGATCGAGATAAGTAGATTCCCGGGTAACACCAGATAATCCGCACGGGGAATCCTAAAATAATTACGATATACCGCACATTTATAATTATTTTTCATTTTATTTATTCAATTAATCATAAGAATTAAATTAATTTTTGTCTTTCAGCTCATTTATGCCAAGAAGATCGGGATGAGTAGATTCCCGGACAACGCCGGGTAAACAGCACGGGGTATATACAAATAATTACGATATACATTTTTCCTTCTACTTATTTAACTAAACATAAATCACATTAATTCTCGTATTTTAGCTCATTTATGTCAACAAGATCGGAGTAAGTCGATTCCCGGGCAACGCCGGGTAATCAGCACGGGGTATCTAAAACATATAAATTTATAATTATTTTTCCTTTTGCTTATTTAACTAACATAGTCCACGGCTGTGGTCTCGAGGTAGCGTGCTTCCTTGTCACGCAGCGGGCCCGGGTTCGATTCCCGGTCGGGACAGGCTCCTGAGTGAGTTATTTCGGTTTTTTTTCCTCACCTGTAAAACAAATGTCAGGAAGCTCAGGGACCAATCATACGGCCATCATCATCCTTCACCGGTGTGGAAAACAATGGGAAGCTACCACACCTATAATTTCCTAGTAAAGCTGCAAAGTATAGCACGAAAATGCTATGATTGCAGTGAAAGACCTGCACTCGGGAGAATTACTATGGATGGATGGAACTAAACATAAAAACACATTAATTTTCATTTATTTAGGCGTAGTAGCACACGCCTGGCAATAGCTAGTAAGATATAAGCACTAAAATTGGTCTGAGCACTCTGTACACATTAATTTTACGTATATTTAAGTATATTGGCACTTTATTCCTTTCTATATTAACGTATCCCATTTACAAATAAAAAAACAATTACGGTATAACTGACTGATTCATTGGCACTATTGAACCCGTTGGTTTACGGCGCACGGAAATAAGCTCTTCTATAATGTACAATGGTTTCTAATCATTTCCAGTAAAATTATGGTTAATGTTAATCTCCCACCTCATTCATGCCTACTGGGTGTTTTCCGTCCGATTTCCCTAAGAATGTCCATGTCCCTCTTTCATAACCGGTTTATGTAACATCTCCTCATTCTAGCAGTTTACGAGAGTTAATGTTCTTATTATATCCGGTTTCCTACAAAGACCGCGTTGCTCAATATTATGTTGTCTCCTCAACTCATCTTTCTGTTCGACTCTCTTTGTTCCAAACATTTTCCTAACAACTTTACTCTTAAATGCTTGAAATATTTTCTCGTTCCTTAAATGAAGAATCCATTTTTCTCTTCTATATAGACCTAATGTAACTTAGTTGAATGTTTGGAAATGCTTCACAACATGTAACGCGAAAAAAATTTCCAAGTACCAATCATACACCATGCGCATGCACCAACAAACGCGAAGCGATTTACACTGTGGAATATATATATAGTCAACATATACACGATATTTAACGAACCTAAAAACTAATCTGACGCAATTTAAGTACTCTAACCTGTGACAGACCAACCTAAAGGCTAACATAATGCAATTTAAGCACGCTAAATCTGTGGAAGAATGCAAGGCTAAAAAATTAATATTCAGTTCTGAAATTCTGAAGTATATGTTTACAGTTAATTAGTACACGGGAACATGTACTTGTTGTTGCCTAGAATATTCGTTAAAATCAATATGGCTGCCACGTCTACATGCTACATATGTAGTTAAATATCATAGAAAAACATATTGAAATAATTGTTAGAAAAAATTTAGAAATCGCTGTAAATGGTGGGAAATAATTTTAAAAATAAAACCCTAAGAATACAAATTGACAGGAATTAAAAAAAGTCGTTTCACAGGTTGTAATGTTTTATCAGAGAAGTTGGAATGGCAGTGTTCCTTCTACCGGTAATTTCCTAATCGTCACGCGTAAACATACTTTCTAAATGTTTGTATTTTTCCACGCATTTAATTTTAGTTAAATAACAATGTATAAATTGCACTACAATGACATTCAATCAAACTATGGTTACTAGTTTCTGAAGATAAATGTGATTAGTAATGTGTTTTCTTTTAGAGATATTTAAACTGTTATTTGGTGGTGGTCCCATTGACATCAACAACCAGCATCCTTATAATATAATGGGAGCGCTAACTGGCCCCCTTATAGCCAATTGTCTAACGCCGTACCCGATGCCGCACCGTCTTCTCACAAGACGGAATGTGCGGCATCGGGTGTTTACGCTCAACGACGTACGTCGACTCGATATAGAGGCTCAGCACGGTGTTAATCCACGCATCATCGGTGCCGGCGATGGTTTCTTTATCATTGAATTCCTGAACATATTTTTTAATAACTGATATATGAACTTCATGATATAACAGGAAAGTACGAGGCGTGCTTTTAAAGTAAATTCCGAAAGGATGTAGTAATTGAACGGGAAGATATTAACCAACTATTTTTATTGCATTGTATTCCCCACACTTCAATTACTTTTCTCCGCCATTATTGAGGGATTTATCGAGTCGGGGCACAAGTTTTTCTATTCCTCTTTGTAGAATCCGCCCGCCTGCGATGCGAACCACTTCTGCACTGCTGTATTCACTTCATCGTCACCATAAAAATGTTGGTCACCGAGGGACGACTTAAGGTGCAGGAAAATATGAAAGTCACTCTGAGCCAAATCCGGGCTGTAGGGGGATGATCAATATTTTCCGAGCCAAATTTGGAGATGAGATTTCGGGTGCCACGAGCTGTGTGCGGCTGAGCGTTATCATGATCCAACTCAACTCCGTCCGTCAGCATTCCAAGTCTCTTGTTCTGAATTGCGCGATGGAGCTTCTTCAAGGTCTGACAATAGGCTTCTCTATTAATGGTTTCACCGAGGTAAGAATTCGATGAGTAGACTCCTTTCGGTCCCAAAAAACAGTGAACATGATCTTACGTGTTGACATGGTTTGTTTGAATTTCTTTTTCTTTGGCGATGCAGTGTGCCTCCATTCCATGGACTGCAGCTTCGATTCAGATGTCATGTGAGTCACCCAAGTTTTGTCACCTGTCACGGTATGATCAAGAAATTCACATCCTTGCTCACTGTAACGTGTGAGAGAGCTCAATGCACTGGAAGCTCGTTTGGTTTTGTGTTCCTCGGTGAGCATCTTGGGTACCCATCGTGAGCACAATTTTCGATATCGTAATCGATGTTACAATTTTCTAGAGAACACTCCGTAACAATTGTGAAAAACTCAAGGAAATCGAAGAAATTCTGAATCTCCTGTCCTCACGAATCTTTTCATCGACTCCCAGGCGAGATGAAAACAGCGGTCCGCATTAAGCGCTACGATGATGCCTCGTCGCCAAACTTCGGCGACAAATGGAACAACTATGACCAACAGTACTAGCTCGACATGGGCAGCGAAGCTCCTTCATCTTCAAAGATATGGCCACCTGCACTCATACCTTCTTACGACACGACACCGTGCGCGGTCCACTTCAACTGCCATTCTCTGGCCCTCACAAGGTTCTTCAGCGGGACGAGAAAACATTCACGTTGCAGACCAGACGTGGCCCCGTCCGCGTAAGTATTGACCGAGTAATCCAGCATTCATACTCGGAGATGGAAGAGCTGAACAGCTGAGGGACTCTCGTCTCAGAACAACGAACGGTGAACAACGGACAACTCCCTCGACCACGCGTTCAGAGCGCAAGGTGAACTTTCCGGATTTCTTCGAGCCATCAGCATCTCTTGTCCCAAGGGGGCTGGTGTGACCACATCATCAGACATTCTCCCGCCACAACCGGTCGTCGACAGATGGCAACACTCTGGGCCAAGCAGACAGCTCGCGCGCTACTAGATCCTCGCGTGACAATGGCTGGATGGATTCCTTGGCAGGCGGTTATTGTATGGCATTGTTACTGAATAAAAGTAAATTTATGTAGTAAATATTGTCTTATTCTTGCACCCTGCGACATAACATCCTACATGTACAATATTTTAAAGAACTTTTAAATAGACAAAGTTTAGGTATGGAAGGTGAAAAAAATGAAATTTTATGGACTAGAAATTAAAAAACACAGCCCCACAAGATACATGGTATATTATATCATTAAAAGACTCGAGAGGAATAGATCTCCGGGCACGATCGAATTATTGATACCTGGTGGAAGAAAACTGGCATAGGATGTATTGATTATTGAAATGAAACCAGAGGATTGGCAAACACCGATCATATGTACAATACGTAAGAAGGTTGATAGATTATTATGTGGAAATTATAGAGGAATATCCCTACCAATGTTACGTACAAAGTATTTACGAGCATAACTGCAAAGTATTTGGTAAATGCTCAGAAGAAATTTTGGGGTACTATTAGTATGGCGTTAGGAAAACAAGATCCACTACAGACCATCTCTTCCAAATGGAGAAGACTTATGAATGTAATGTCGAAATACATCAGTTTTTATAAACTTTAAGCAAACTTATGACAGTATAAACTGAAGACAATTATTTAATGTCATGGCGGAATTTGGCATCCCTTCGAAATTGATCATTTTGATCAAAATAACACCACTGAAAACTAGTAAATAAACACAAATTAATGGCAAAATCTTGGAGAGATTTGAAGCTAAGGACTGATTGAGATCAGAGGATGCTCTGTCAAATGTATTGTTTAACTTGGCACTGGAAAAGTTTATAAGGAGCATACCGGTTAATCCAGAGGGAAGCATCATTAACAGATCCCTATAATATCTAGCATATGCAGGTGATTTAGTAGTAATACCTTGGTCCTTATCGGTATTAGAAGAAGACAAAGGATGTAACAAAGAAATTAGGTTTAGAGGTAAATGTTAATAAAATGAAGGGAAAATGCTTTGAATAATGAAATATTAATAAATGCTGTAAATTATAAGGAAGTGGAAGCATTGAAGTGGTAAGGGTCATTGGTTACCTATGATAATGACTGGTAGCAAAAATAAAAAAAAACAGAATTATAGCAGATAACAGATGTTTCTTGGCTTTGGTAAAGGTAAATAGAAACAAGGTCGAACATACCAAGTTACAGATCTATGATAAAGTAATAAAACCTATAGTTACATATGGATGTGAAGCTTGGGTTATGACGAAAAAAATAAAACTTTCCGCCGAGACAGTGGAGGTGGACATATTCCTGATATAATTTTCTACACTTAAATGGGAGTGTATCTAGATGGAAATAAAAAAAATCAAACAAATTTTATTTCGATGCATTTTTGACTTAATTATTGTATTTTTGAAAATTGCGTAATACATGAAAGGCCCTTTATAAGTATAAAGGAATTGTAAATATATTCTTAAACTTGTTTATGTATTATACTGTCTAGGAGTGTTCAGAAACTTGTTCTTGAACTGTTTTTTCAGTCGGGAAGACCTCGAATATTGGGAAGGAATTACAAAAATTGGTAGCCGAAACAAATAAGGATAAGTAATACTGTAGTTGATGTTGCGTAGCTAGAATTAAATCGTTTATCGAACATGTGTTTTAGTTATGGTGGTGAAAGGTACACTTCGCGCACTGTTAATTGTAAGTCTTACAGCCGGTTACTCTCTCTCGGTCTTCCCTCATACATATTATAGTGACTGATAATACCAGCTGAAATGTGTAAGGAGGATGGGGTTGAAAACACGTAAGCATTTCCAAGCACTTTGTCAAAAGAAGACCGTTTACCAAAATATTATTGTGAATATTGTTAGACAAGGTTAGCCTAGGATAGTAGACTGTGACAACTAACTCCTCATGGACTGTACACGATACAATTTATAAGGTCACAAGGGAACTGACAATCATTCCGTGCCGAAACCTGCCTTGAAATTTCTTCCAGAGAAGCGCTGTGATGTATAACGGCCGTGTCCAAAAAATGTCTGCCGTTTTAAACTGAATTACATTAAAATCCAGCGCCAGATCTCTCATTTAAACTAGGCTATATGGAAGTAATACAACTCGTGAATTGGCAGATTGGATAATCCTAACTACCTGCGTCCGCACCGCGTCCCGCCTCACTTCATTCCGCTCTTACTCATGCACGGAGATAATCTACACCGTATAGTGGGTTGCCATTGTTGGATTTTTTGCTTCTTTTTTTTGTGTCTTGCAGTTAAAAACGGCAGTTTTTTTTGACAAGACCTTGGTATATTGAAACGCGTCTCTGAGAGAAATTATAGGGTAGGTTTCGACATTCAATGTTTGGCAGTTCTCTCTTGTAGGCTAATCAAATTTAACACTGAAATTATAAATGATTTCTCAGAGTGTATTCATCTTCCAATTCCTAAAATAAAATGGAGATTCCATGTACCGGTAATTATAATAGCTTTTAAGCGATACAGGGAATTTTCTACTCAATAATAGGCAGTAAAATTTTAATCGCAAACCAGTAATTCTCAATGCTTCATTTTCTGTTACCACAGTGTTCCAGATACCATCTCCGTGATTTATGGGTTGTTGCATATTGTAATAATACGCGTAAAGAGCTCAAAATGTGTTCTGAGAAGTGCACAATGATCAGGGTATCACCCTGAAGTTAATAGGAATTATTTTCTGGTTTCTATCGAATCTTATATTTAAAAAAATTATTTTACATTTAATTTCAAACTTAAACATGGAATGCCATCAATACCAAATTGCGTTATTTTAACATCAGTGGCGTAACGGTTATCATATCCTGCTGGCCCGGATTCGCCATAGAAAATGTTATTTCAGTATAGGTACTAAAACAGTTCCATTCAGTTTCGTGACTAAAAAACTTGATATGTAGTTAAGAAAACTGAAAATAGGATTAGAAAACGGTGTCATACTAAGAACATAATTCCCTTGTAATCTCCTATTGGTGACGATCATTTCAGTTTCCTTGATTCCTCGCAACTGTTATCCCACTGATTTATTTATTTACATTATGTTCTTCAAAATTATCCTACTACAATATAGACTAATTAATATTAATTTAAATAAAATTCGTATATCTAATTGAGTTTATCAACAAACTGATAGTTCCCTGTTTTAAATGTTTCTTGCTTTAAAGCAAAACTTGACAGAAATCTTAACGTGCATTCACATGTCACAGTTCATTGATATATCAAGCACTCCTTATATCCCAGGAGTAGAAAGTGATAAAAATATTATGTAGAGACAGGAATAAATATGCAATATTATACGGTGATATTTATTTTTTACTTCATTGGAGAGTTAAGGATTTTGTCTCTTCTCAATCAAAACGGATAAACTCAAATATTATTTATGATCTTAAAATTAACAAACCAACGAAGTTATTAAACATATATAGTAGGCCCCCTAAATAAAAGTTACATAAAACATAAGCCTAAAATAAAGTGAATTGACAACATATGAATTCATTACTTTGTAAGTCTATATGAACGCAATAAGATTAACATTGCGCGACAAGTCTACCAGTCGACTGCTCCCTTCAAATCCATGTGTTAATCACAGATTTCGATGATCATCCACCAGTGTGCGTGTGACGTGTGGGGTCCCTACTCTGATATACAACACCGAGTATTGTAGCTACTTAAATTTCTCGTGAAGCTGGGTGGATATATTCTGGCTGAAATTGACCTATTCTACACAAATTAAGTTAAGGTGTAAACGTGTGTCAATTTATTTTACATTACACAGAACAAATAAAATAAAATGTAATAATCAAGTGCTAAAAGCATTTAATTTCGTTATTTTTTAATGTGAGGGATAATTTATATGTCGCAAAATAAATTATATATATTATAAATGAAATATTTTAATTTCATTTATAATAAATAACTTTTTCTAGGTGGAATCAACGATTTGCGTTGATTCTCATTTTACTTAAGACATATGTTGAAGAGATAATGTAACATTTGTCTGGAGTTTGTATCAGACCTTCGTGAGTAAGCAGACATGAACATAATTATCTCTTGTTTCTAAGAAAACGAGCTTTAAAAATTCTGATAGTGAGAAATCTTGCTGATTTGAAAAATGAATTGCCAGAGGTACGCAGTTATTTATTTACATCGACAGCTTGTTAAATTTTAGAAGAGAGGGGCTATGTTTGATTTACCATAGAGTGAAGGTTCACTTCGTTAGCGACTCCAACTAAAAATTTAGTCATGAATATTTCTCAAAATGGATGTTACTCACGTACCTTAAACAATAACGCATTTCTCTCCCTATTATTGACATATCATGAAAATGAACATCAAATAATACCAGTAAGATTCTAAACTTTACCGAATCCCATAGTGTGCACATCATTAAAAATAATTTGTGTTGCAAATAAATAATTGATGAAGGAAAGTCATGAAAACAAGACTGCTATGGCGAACAATCCTAACGCACTCATTGTATATTCAACTTAATTATATTCAGCTCGTATAAATCCGTAAATATTATTTATTAACTAAAGTGCGTTGATGAATTTTACTTCGTCACATTGGATACACTGAACGTATCAAAGTCAGCGCATATATTTATTTTATAAAGTTGAATATTTGTAAATGATGTATATTATGGTCGCCGGATATATGATCTTTATGGGAAACCAGAGATGTAATAAGAACAGTAGACGGTGATGGGCAGAATAAAGATGAAAGAGGGGCATGGAAACGCCTTGTAGGAAAACCAGAGGGAAAGCGTCCAATGAGTAGGTGGGAGAATAACTTTAACTGTGATTTGAGGGGGTGAATTATAACGGATGATTTGAGAGTGTGGAGACTTTATTTCCGCGTGATCAGGAATCTCCGAGTTCGATAATTATTGTCGTCAAATCAATACTGTAGGCCTATAGTCATATCGCAATCGTCAAATAGAAAAGTTAAATATTAAGGATCTGGATATTTGCTCAAGTTTTTTAATCTTTATTTCGCATTCTTAATATTTGAATAACGTCTATCTTTAATATTGAATTTAAAATTTTATTATCAAGAATATTTAGTTACTGTTTCTCAGTTAAGTTTTAAATAAATTCATAAATGATAGACTGCTAAAAATAAAAATCTATAATAACTGCTGTATTTATTTACTTATTTTAATAAATTATTCCAAAAATTTAAAAGTGCAGTCAGAGAAGACGGTAATTTATATTCCCAATAGAAATTTATATTATATTCCTAAAACTAGAGTAAGTACTTTCTAATATTTGTGGAATTTTAAAGTAAGTTATTACGCTACTGAATTTCTCTAACTGTGTAATAGTTGCAAATTACGTAAACATGTATCAGAACTTTGTGAAACATTCATGCCTAAATTTTCAAAGAACTTTGGAACTCTGAATTATAGCATGCTACTATTCTGTTATCTCTGCATTCAATTCTTTAAAATAGTATCACTACAATAAAATTAGAATCAGTTACATTTCACCTAAACTCTGTTATATTAGTAACAGTTATTTATGTTACAGGAAATAAAAGTGAGGATTTATGGCAGAGCTGCGCTTCGCCCTTATTTCAAAACGAATACGTAAAATAATTTAATATTGAAAATTATTTAATATCATGTCGGATTTAATTGGTTTTCATAACTAAATATCAACAACTAATACAAAAGGATACTCATAAAATATGACCACAACGAACTAATTCGTTATGTGATGTGAAGTTATAAGGAATAAAGTTATGCAGGCTGCAGCATAAGTCAGTTAACCGAGAAAGCAAATATATTATTTTCTGTAGCTTACAACATCTATGCAAAAAAAAAAAAACTATTGAAATTGCTCCTAGTTAACAAATCACCTCGAAAACATGTGCTAATAAAATATTAATAATTGCATAAATTCATAATTTATTATGAATATGTAGTCGGATATTTGTACAATGATAAATGAAGGCAGCTGCAATCACGATTGTCAATTGATACAATTAAACCCCCTGGGGGTTCGCGAACCACAGGTTGGGAAACAATGCATTCGAGTTGTTACTCTGGTAGAAGACAGTATTATGTCCTGAATTCGTGAAATATTAAAACACTATGTGGTTGAATGGGGATGAAAAGTGACAAAAAATAGCATTCATAGTTAAATATGGAAAATAACATTATGAGGTTCTTAATTCGTAAATTAATTCGTCATTTTTTTAACATCTTACCTCATATTTTATGTTTCTTTAAACACGGGAACTAGTTTTCGTGAGAAGGATCTCTCTCATTTTCAACCGACATTAGTTCCCGTGTTTCAAGAAACATAAAATATGAGGTATGATGTTAAAAAATGTCTCATTAATTTACGAAAAAATAACACGTTGAAAGTGGCCGAGATTAGTGTCGAACTCAGGGCCGCTAAGCTGTATGGCGAAAGTCCTGGTTCCGTTTAAGCTCAAGTTTGGCCCTTGCACCCTAAGTGCATTAATGGCAGACCCGATGACATTTAAACTCAAATTTGATACCTAACACACGTATGAGGGATGAATGTGGTGATAAAGGGTGAAAAATAAAATAAAGGAACCTATAGGCCTAATTGTAGGGGTTGCTAAGCTGATTGGTGACAATCAAGTTGGTATTTAATCTCAAGTTTGACCCTAGCACCCTTATTGGGGTGAAGAAGGATCAGAAGGGGTGAAAAATAATATGCCAAAAATTGGGAAGATTTGTGTCGAATCCATAGTTTTCGGGGTTGCTAAATTGATTGGTGAAAGCCCTGATTCCATTTAAGCTCAAGTTTGACCCTTGCGCCCTTAAGGAGGTGGAAAATAAAATTCCAAAATGACGGGGATTAGTGTCGAAACAATGGTTTCAGGATAGCTTTTCTGATTTCTGACAGCTTTGACGGAATTTAAGCGCATATTTGAACCGTAGCACCTAAGGAGAAAGTATGAGAATCATTAAAAACAAAATTAAAAAAAGTGTATTAGTGTCAAATCTATATTTTTCGAGATTGCTATGATAATCGATAACAGTCCCAATAACATTTAAACCAAAGTTTGAACCCTAGCACCCGAAAAACGGGTGAGAAGGGGTGAAAATAAAATTACAACAGTTAGCGAGATTAGCATCAAATCCATAATTTTCGGGATGCTCAGCTGATTGGAGAATATGCAGGTGTTATGTAAGACCAAGATGAACCCCTAGCTCATCTAGAGGGTAAGAGAAGTGAAACATAAATATATCCAAATTTGCCGATATTAGTGTTTAATGCAGAGTTTTCGAGATAGGTTAGCTCATGTTCGACAGTGCAGATGTCATGTGTACCCAGGTTTGAACCCTAGCACCCCTAAGGGGTGAGAAGTGGTGAAAAATAATGTATCCAAAATTACCGAGATTAGTGTCTAATTCATAGTTTTCGTGGTTGCTATGCTCATTGATGACAGTCCCGATGATATTGAAACACTAAAGGGGTAAGAAGGTAGAAAATGTCCAAAATGACCTAGATTAATGTCCAAACCATGATTTTTGGTGTCGTTTATCTGAATGGTGACAATCTCGCTGACGTTTAAGCCCATGTTTGATCTCTAGAACTCCTAAGGAGGTGAGAAAGGGTGCAAAAATAAATGTTAAAAAATTGACCGATGTTAGTGCTAAATCCACGGTTTTCGAAGTTGCTATGCGAATTGTTCACAGTCTCAATGAGATTTAATCCCCCCCAAAAAAACAACTGTAACATCCCAAAGGAGGGTAGGGAGTGGTTAAATAAAATAACAGTGAATCAGATTAGCCTGAAATTCATAATTTTCGCGGATGCTAAGCTGACTGGTGAATGTGCCAGGTGTCACGTAAGCCCAAGTTAAACCTCAACACATCAAGGAGACGAAAGGGGTGAAAATAAAATATCCATAATTACCGATATTAGTTTTTTAATTCGTAGTTTTCAGAGTCACAACGCTAATTGGTGACAGTGCAGATTGTCATGTATGCCAATGTTTGAACCATGGCATCCCTACTGATTGAGAAGATGTGAAAAATAATTTATCTAAAAATAGTTATTTTTATCATCTAACCCATAGTTTTAGGGGTCGCTAAGCTAATGGGTGACAGTCCGGCGATATTTAGACCATGATTGACCCCTAACATCATTAGAAAGGGGGGAGCATGTAGAAATAATGATAAAGGAAATATATTGGTGTCAAACGCATAATTGTCGGGGTCACTGCGATCAATAATGGCAGCTCTGATGCAGTTTAACTCCATATTCAGACCTTATATGCATAGGAGGTGAGAAGGAGTGATCTAAACTAGTGTCGAGTCCATAATTTTTCGGGTCACTAAGCTCATTGATGCCAAGAAGTTTGGGATAAATAAATACCGGAGTATCGCCGGGCATTCAGCTAGTATATAAATAAATAAATGTATACATGTATGTATGTATGTATCGGCATAAGTCTCGAACGCCCGGAGAAATTTCAACCAAATTTGTAAATTTGTAAAATTATAAATTAAGGTCTGATAATGTGGCTATAAGGAGTAAGATACCCATAGCACTCCTAGAGGGATGAAAGGGTAGTTAAAATGAAAATGATCGGGAACGACTTATATATGTTCCAGCATAGCTCTAGAACATCTGAAGTAATTTCAACCAAATTCGGAATGCATGTAATTTACATCTGAAAATGTTCCATGGAGGTTAGAGACCCCTATCACATCCATGACGGGGATGAAATGGAGTGATATCTAAAAATAACCGAAAACTTTCGATTTTAGTATTGAGGTCATAGGTTTTGAGGTCACTAAGACCATTAATGGCAGACCCGATGACATTTAAATCCAGCTTTGACCTCTATCACTCTCTAGAGGGAGAGGAGGTGAGAAAGGTTGAAAATCAAATGACATATGGATCGAGATTAGTATCGAATGCATGGTGTCTCTTCTGATTGGTGACAACCCAGATGCTATTTAAGCTCATATTTGACTCTAACATCTCTAGGGATGAATGGTTGTGAGAAAGGGCTAAAAATAATATTTCAAAAGTGGCCGAGTTTAGTGTCGAATCCATAGTTTTCGGGATCGCTAAGGCCGAGTAATGATGTCCTAACGCCATTTAAGCTCAAATTTAACCATTGAACCCATGATTAGTGTCTATTTCAAAGTTTTCGTTATCGCCATTTAAGTTCAAGTTTGTTCCTTCCATCCGAGGATGAGAAGAGTGGAAAATAACATTTCCAAACTGACCGAAATTAGTGTTAAAACTAGCTTATCTTATTATTAGTGACAGTCTTGCTGATGTTTAAATCCGTTTGATTTCTAGCACTGTAAGAAAGAGAAGAAGTGAGAATAATAAAATTTCAAAAAGTCATCGATATTAATTTTAAATCCATAGTTTTCGGGGTTGCTATATTCTCATTGATCACAGTTACAATGACATTTAAGCCTATATTTGACTCCTAACCACAGAGGGTGTAGGAACGAGTGAAAATTAAATGACAACAGTGAACAAGATTAGTCTGAAATCCATAGTTTTCGGGGTTAGTAAAGTGATTGGTGCATATTCAGGTGTCACATAAGCACAAGTTTAACCGCTAGCTCACCTTGGGAGTGAGAGGGGTGAAAACCAATAAAAACCAAAATCAGTTGGGGTGAGTACTAATAAAACTAAAACCAGTTTTCGGGGTCACTAAGCTGGTTGGTGACAATGTAGATATGTAAGTCCTAGAATCTCTAGGGAGTGAGAAGGGATGAAAAATAATGCGTCTAAAATTATCGTAAATAGTGTCTAATCCACAGTTTTCGGGGTTGCTAAAAACTCAATGGTAACAGTCTGGATTATTTTCAAGACCAAGTTTGACTCCTAGCAATATTACCGTGGTGAAGAGGACGACATGTAGAAATAATGATAAAGGAACAATATTGGTTCAAAGTTTTCGTGGTCACTGAGATCAATAATGACAGTCCCGATGCCTTTTAAAGTCCATGTTCAGACCCTATCTGCATGGGGGAATCAGAAGAGGTAAAAAAATATTTCAAAATTGACCAAAAATAATGTGGAATCCATAGTTTTTCGGGTCGCTAAGCAGATCGATGCTAAGAAGATTGGGATAAACAAATACCGGAGCAACGTCGGGCATTCGACTAGTATTTAAATGGTTGCACCCATTGAGAATTTACGGGACTACAATTGAACAATAATAATTAAGACAGGGATATTCCAGTGGAAACATATACAAAATACTGAAGACTTCATTCGCGAAGAAAAAGAAAAAGAAGAAGAAAAATAATTTAAGTATCATAATGAAAGCATCTCTAAAATTAAATCCCCCTTCATGTATAGGCCTACTAGATGATGCCGTTCTGAATAACGGGCAAGTGTTTCATGCATAATACCTAAAATATTGAAAAAAATGGAACCTGAAAGAATATCATCTAGCTATTGTTGTGTAGAAATTATTTCACATTTTATTGTGAACAATGTGCCTTATTCCAATTTTCTTAAAATATTGAAATTTATTTTTTTACCTGTAACCAAACGCCCCTTCCTACTGATAGAGCGTTTTGTCACATGAATGGTTTGGGGCAAAAATGCTCTTTCAGTACAGACATTGAAAGATGTGATGTGAACTTTAATCACACTTGTATAAACTTTTACAAAATTTTGTATAATAGAAAGTAAAGGACTTAATAAAAATATATATCCAATAACAAAATGCATGCTGCCCTAATAATTCTAAATAATTGCTTGAGTGGAGTCAATTCAATACTACTACATAATGTAAGTTACACAGTAATTATATTTAATTAATGTTGGGAAGTAAACATTATGAGGTATAATCATTAAAATTCATCGGAGAACATATTGTTTAAACAACTCACCTCATAGGATTCATGCTTCCATGATATCGCGATTTCAAACATAATCATGTTCATCTTCAGCCATATTATGATGATTATGTTTGAAATCGCGATATCATGGAAGCATGAATCCTATGAGGTGAGTTGTTTATAAACAATATATTCTCCGATGAATTTTACACAGTAATTATTTATATATTTAATATTTCCAAACCATTTTTAGGTTCCTATTTTACCATACTCTTTTTTTATAGATACTTTTTTATTGGGACAAATAGTAAGTGCCCTGTTATCTTAAAATATAATCACCTTATTCTCGAGATAACACTACACTCTCCTGGCGCATCATCATCATCAATCTCAGAAGTGGGTTACAATTACGCCAATGCTAGGAAAGAATACCAAACATGTCGAAATGATAACCTGGGGCATTGAATTAAAAAAAAACTTACACATGCTGTGCAAAATTGATAAATAATGACATTAAATCATTTCTGATTCTATTTTAAAATAATTTAAGTTTAATTCCTGTACTGTTTAAAAAAATAAGTTTTGTAACATATGTAATTTTATATTTAACAAATAAAACCATCAATGTTTTATACGGTTTTCATAAATATTTATTTTTATTTAACATTCCTAACAGGCACCCTTGTAGGGGCCTCATCTCATCCCACCCTGAGTTGGACACGAGTTGAGGATATTTATATTTATAACAGCTGTTTCCTTAAACTGCATCTACATCAGATGGAACATATATAACAATAAAGTCCAAGCTAGGAAACTTTGAAGTAAATTTCTTCTATTACACGATGTTTTTTAGAGGAATATAGTTACGGTATTAGTAGGCTCAAACTTCATTAAACAGGTGAAGCACCTATAGATATTCCATCCGTAACATAAGAATGCCTCGAGTAGGCGTCTTCAATAAAATTACTTTATCTTGAATGCAAGGTATGTAATATTCATCTTTGTCCACGTGTTAGCAACATTAAATTGCAAATTCGCACTTTATTCCAATCGACGAGAACTTGTGAAATTGAGTGAAGATATCCTGCCTACGACACCTGCCACAATGATAGATGTTTATTATCTATTGTGTGTAGACATTAATTACTTATTCGTAGGTTGGTTGTGCTTAAGATTGCTTTGTGCAAATTGCGACACTAGCATTGTATAATAGGGTGGAACATGCACAACCCCAAATTATTAAGAGAACAATGAAATACTTGGAACTGTTTCGCTAGCAGAAACTGTTTATTATTTAATTTTGTTTAGATCATTTGAAATAATGACAGGTAAGAGATAAAACATTTTGAAATATAGCATAAATCATTGAGTTTTTGCTCGTTTTGTTGCACTGTATTGACCTATGAAATCACGCGAGATGATCCAGGCCGCACCTCCCTTTTATTACATACACGCCTTTATCCAGTTTAGTAAAACGTGACTCAAGATTGATTGGTTCAAGTTTTCACAAATGAATTCAAATCAAAAGCCATAATATCAACATCTTATTTTAATAGCCGCACAGTTAAATACTAAAATCACTTTCATATAGGCTAGGAAAATATTGTTTTTTTTTCTTTTAATATTCTAGAAATTCTGCTTCCTTATGTGCTAAGCAAATCACATCATGCTGTTGGCATTTCCAAGTATATATTTGCATAACAGAAAAGTGTTTTACAAATAAATTAAAATATAAACAATATAAATATATAATATATTCAGACATTTTTTAAGTTAACCCATTTCTAGTGATGATTTTACAGTTCCCGAACCATTTTTCAAAACACTCAAAACTTTATTTTGTTCTCTTTGTGCCATGCCAAAATTGAATTACAGACAAGAATGGATTTTATATTTTGGTTATGTCAGAATGTACATTATATTATAATAATTAAATAAATAAATACGTAATAAATATTTCAGACCATCTGCCATTCAGTTTGGTTTATTTTTTACTATTCTAATATCAAAGATTGGATTTGAATTTGGTTTCTTACGATTTTTCCAAATATTTTCGGATCTAACTGGTATTATTTGACTGATTTGAAATAAGCTTTTTTTTTAATATTCATAGATACTTTAATAACAAAACATTAAAATTTACAGTGTCTGAGTCATTTATGTTAATAAATCTACTTTTCTTCGAAATCACACAATCAATGACTTTAACTGTTGTTAAAGCTAATTTCGACTGAATATAATTTTGGAAGGCAAATATTTTTCATTGTCATCAAAATCATCCTTCACGGATTAGGTGTTTGCCTGTTCCGATCTCACATCTGTTCAGCCCAGCGCTTTCTTGGTCTTCCCACCGATCTTCGTCCTCCAGGATATACATCAGTGCCATTTTTGGTATCCTATCTGTTATTCTTTGCAGATGTTCTTTCCAATTGTTACAAATATTTTTAATATAGGTAATATATTGTGCCAATCCATAACACTATGTAGACTTACAATGAGGTTGAAAAAAGAACGGATTCAATTTTGTTGGTTATGTAAAGGTCATAGATTTGAAAACAAATACGTATAAGACGAGTTATTGAGTTGCTTCACATTGACATTTCTTTGTCAACATAAAAATATGTAAATTAAATAACATTTTGTAACAGCATTAACGAGCATGCGCCAATGTTACTAAAATATGCAGATAAGTCATCAATCCATTAATCATTCTAAACTACTACAGCACTAACATGCTACTACTACTACTACTACTAATAATAATAATAATAATAATATAATAATAATAGTAGTAGTACTACTACTACTACTACTAATAATAATAATAATAATAATAATAATAATAATAATAATAATATTAATAGTAGTACTACTACTAATAATAATATTAATAGTAGTACTACTACTACTACTAATAATAATAATAATAATAATAATAGTAATACTACTACTACTACTACTAATAATAATAATAATAATAGTAATACTACTACTACTACTACTACTACTACTACTACTACTACTACTAATAATAATAATAATAATAATAATACTATTTGTGCCATTTTAATTTGGAAAGTCATAGGGTTTAGTTTTTATTTATAACTTCATTTATTGAACCTGTGTTCAATGTTCGTTTGTAGATAAATATGGGGAAGAGGTGTCATAGGTGTTTCTCTTTATTTGAAAAATCACGGTATGAGGTAGCTCTTTTGAAAATTATAGACTCTTGCCAAACGCAATAAAAATAATAAAATGAGCGTGAGAAAGCACTTAAATAACATTATTTAGGAATGCACGACCATACTAACCAGATGATACTTTGTACCTATCCAGAAAAAAAAACTATTGGTTTGTCTGTATATTTCCAATACACGTAGACCTACGGTAAAATAAATTTCTTGGAATGAGTGTTTTCGATTAGGAGAGAATTTCTATTACAATGTATTTTTAAAAAAATCTTATATTCTAACAAAGTAAAACATGTTTATAAATTCTCTTGTAATTGACATTCTTCTCTTTAATCTCAAAACCTGTAATTTCAAATGCTTGTTTCATTTTGATCACGTGTGTGCTTAATCGAATTTCTAACGAAGCTCATTTGGATATTTATTCTGTATTATCTTACCATAAATTGAATATGTATGATAAATCTAAAATTATGGAAGTCTTGTCACAATAAATAATAGAGTACTTGTATAATACAATAAAATATTTTAAATTAATGTTTCCGACATGTAGCTATTTTATGCGCAATAATGTCTAGCTACCCATAAACTTCTCCACTATGGGAAACAAGCCATGTCATTCGAGGGAACTTCTTCATCTATTGCTGTGTTCGTAACTGGAGGGTTAAAGTAACTGTTTAAATATTCAATAGAAATTGTATAATAATTAAGTAAGAGCATTTTATAAAATATTTTATCAAGCGAAAAGGTCATACTTTATGTTTTTAAAATGTTTATATCACCCTTCCTTCCTATGGCTATTACAGCTCTAGTTGGGCTCAGGCCTCCCCATTGGGATTTTTTTAACCAATCTCATTTAGTTTCTCTTACTGTATTTCACTACAGATATCGGTAGTGATATGAGGTCAGTATGTCGCCTCAAGGGATATCTAGTAGGCAACTAAGATTGGATGAGGAAATTCGGTTAAATTTTGCTCAGCGGCATCTTCTCTTCAGGCTTGAGGTTCTTTTACGAGTCTAAAAATCTTCAGATTCGGGACCTACGGCTTAAAGTCCCTCCCGGAGAACTTTTCCCTTGGATTTTTTCTATCCTAAAAATCGATCGTCTCCGACCTGGTTTGAATCCGCGATCTCGGGACTAAAGGCAAGGAATATAACCACTAGTCCCCCTCCAGCACCATATCTCAATTCATTACTTTTTTATCTTATAAAAGACCCAAAAAAAATGGAATTTTACAGTACCATGTACTATAGTATTCACAAAACGGACGCAAATTTCCACATACATAAGAATAAAGAATTTCAGTCTTATTAGTAATTTTACATATAAGCAACTAAAGAAATTCAGTAGAAATTTTATGGACATAAATTTTTCATACAATCAGTTCTTGATTTATTATAAGGCCAACTAAAAGTGAACGATTTAACATTACAACAATGCATTTATATATATAATTCTATTGCATTTCATTTTGTCAGTTTTCATTTATTTCATTTTTAGAGCCTAAGCCAAATGTCTGACCACATTAAGTTATGTCTGACTACATGTTGATAGACGAAATGGAAATGCCATGATATAAGACTTAGAGAAGGAAAATGTACACACAAACTCACAATGTTGAACTCTCGCATTGCCATACATTCAGCAGAATACCAAGACGAAGATGGGCTATATCTTCAAAGATTGCTCAGAAAGTCATTGATCAAGTGGAGGGAGAAATATAAACAACTGGAAAGACTTAAAAGACAAGTGAACATTAACAAAAAATGGTGTATTATAACTAATTAAATGGACAAAAGCACAATAGTGCAGACAGTGAACCAAATGAACAAATCCAAGCATGCAAGTATCTCTTACATGGCATATCTAACCACGTGAGACAATAGAAGTCTTTGAATTTAGTGGAACATTTAGGCTAATAATTTTATGTCAACTATATAATTGTCTTCTACTACCTCTCTATAAACAAAGTATTTATAACAGCGTTAGTAAATTACACTATTAACACAACATCCATGCAGAGAGATTAAGATTGCCTATATTCCGAAATGTACCGTTTCGAATCTACAACGATGATATCACATATATTTAAAATTTCCTGCTTCTTGGGCAATCCTATTGATGGAGGACGACATCTTCATTCGCCAGAGGCACGATTTTTTGCGAGAACAGATGAACGGCTCCTGGAAACGGGTACGTTCAATTTTAATAGGTCAGACTGCACGAATGTGCCTCACTGTCCAAGTTGAAGAACAGTCCTTCAACGAAATGAAGGAAACCGTCAATGAGTACTAACACAAAGTAAGATAGGCAAGATAAATGGGAGAATTTTCTGCGACCCCTGTTGAACGGCAATGGCTCATCTACGTAAATTGTTAAGCACAATCAGCAGAATTCCAAGACATGAAGTCCATTTGCCCCGGTAATTTTGGATTGATATTCTAAAATGTGGGTTGAAATTATGAACACTGTCTTTATATTGTTGTTGTTTTGATTGCTGATATTAACATAGAATTTTAATTTTAGTCATTTTAGCAAGTGACGATCTTTTTGTGGATTATTCTAGAATTTCCTCTTTGTACGTGGGAGAAACCACAGAAAGCCTTGGTCAGAAGCTGGTCTCCGGACCTTACCATTTGTTTTGTAGACGACAAGGGACCGGACTTACTTATTTATTGACTTTAGGTAATTACATTTTGTAAACACAATTACACTTTCAAACTTGCACCTTTGCACTTGCCAAGAATGTGTCTTAGAGAAGTGTCGGGAGTTCTCTTCATGAATAACTTCGCCCGTATTACCACTCCTCTAGAGAGTAAAGATAATGATCCTAATAGATTTTGTCCATGTATCAATTATTATAAATGGTTTCTACACCATTGAATGAATTTTTTATGGATAAAGCGCATTTAATCAGATAAGTTTTCAACTGCCAAAACAGTCATATTTTGCAAGAAGAAAATTCACGAATAACACATTCCTATAGTTTTAAGCAACAGTTCGGCTTCAAGGTAACGATTTGTATCATTGATGATCAGTATATTCTCCTGTATCGCTGAATAGAGCACTTTTTACCTTCCTGAAAGAAATACTGATGTTGTTTGTAGATGTTCCAGTTCTCATCCATAAGAAAATGTTTTTCTTACATAATGCTGCACCATCACACTTTCAATACAAAACATCTCGACTTAACACTCTGGTATGGGTGACTTGGCTGAAGAGCGTCAATCCTTGGTGACCACGATCGCAAGATTTAACGCTTCTTTGCTTTTTCATGCGGACCACAAGAAGATCCTTGTTTACGAGACTCCTTTAGAGCTGAAGGAAGAACTGCTTCCACAGCATTTCAGCCATTTTTAAGCTCATGTATGAGAACATGCGTCACTGTTCACTGTTTGCAAACCCCTGGGTACTAGATCGAGTAACATTTGTGGTAATCTAGATAATATCTCGTGATTTAGCTGCTGTGAGACTTTAAATATTTATAATCAGTATAGCAACGAAACTGTATGTTTCCTGACATGTGCTGCTTATGAAAACTTACCTTTTGAATCTCCTATACAACCCATAGAAAGGTGTAATAGGAATTCTGAAACCGCTGTATATTTTAGTCCTCCAGAATTTAATGTGACTTAACGTAATTAAAAAAATAATATTTTACCGTAAAAATGTTGAAAAGTATACCATGGAATACTTGACGCTTCACAAGTAACAAATCACGTTACTTTACTCATGGTGGTGTAAATATTTACTCAATCATTTGTGTTTAAAATCATTTAAAATAACTGTCTTATATTACATTTTGAGAAATGAAAGTAGCAGGAACAGATGGCCGTGACGTTAATTGAAAAAGACAGATTGTATTAACAGTAGCAGCCTGCTGCTTGCTGTCAGACATGATATCGTCTGATTCCAGGACATGTAATGTCTTGTTTGTCCTATCACAACAAGCCATGATGTTCGCGCTATCCTCAAACGATAAACGGTTTATTTGAGTTAACATTTCTGCATGTATTTTCCAGTCTACAAGTGAATTATAAAAAGTGTTGAAAACAAAATTATTACATACCTTTAGTGAAGTATGGTTACCGTTAGGTAAATTCGAGAGCTGAAAATACTATAAAAGGCACACTGCCCTTGATTATGTAAAAATTATTATTTATAACATATAAGCTTGTAATATTATCTGAAGATGTTAAAATGATTAAACCTAGATTTTTTTGTTAAGTTTTGCTTCCTAGCAGAACAGTTATCAAGGTCGAAAAGATTTTGGGATGTTAATTTATAGGAATAGAACCGGAAGAAAAATTGAAATAGAATGTACAAATAGACTGCTGTAAATATGCGTGTTAAATATTTGTATTTAATTTTCTTTATTGTTTTCCTTCCGTAGGATTTACATTTCATCATTGGACTTACAAGTCAATGCCCCTGATAGATCACCGGTATAGGAAGGGAGAAATGTTACTTGAGTCATACACTACACAGATATCCATTGGCATATCTGATTCCGATTCCAGAGTCATTGCCAAAGAGAGCACAGAAAATGACCAGAAACAAATAGATATAATTCGTAATTTCAACAACATAAAAACTAGACCACAATTCAAGATTATTATACTTTGATATACTGAAAGAAGTGTTTTGATGTTAGCACAAATAGTACTTTCATTTCTGCCTCTCCCGTCTAGTTCTTCATACCAGATTGTACAACATTTCTTTAACGTTTGTAGTATTAGCGGTCAAATAACATTATGCTCGCCAATTAACTTGTCTACTGAGCAATAACACACTTTCGTCTTCTAGATACGCCTAATCTCCACACGCTTTTCTGCTACACTTTTAGTCTTCTCTTCCCCCCCCCCATCTGACTCCCGATATTTATTCTAATTTACACCGGGAATCACCTTTTCTTAGCTGATTATTACGCAAGTCATACCCGTTGAGTTTCTGATACTGCGGCCTGTAAATCAAAGAAAATTACTTTGGTGTGCCAATCGTTGAATACTGTATATTGTTTAAATCTCTCCTCACTGTATTTCTTTTTCTAATAACGAATATCATGTTGATTCCTGCCACATAAATGAATTCTTTTTTATATTTTCTTAGCCAATGACATACAATTTTTCTATCTGTCAAGATATCCCTTCGGTTTTCTGCACTTCGAACTTTGGCCTGATTCTTCAAATTTAATATCCTCTTAAGTTATTTATGTGTTGGACAAAATTATATGAACACGTCCTATTATATGAACTGAATTTTTAATATTGCTTTCTGATTTAACTGTAATTCACGACTTTTGATTTATTTTTTCCTTACACTCCCTCTTAATATTGCGTTGTTGTACACCCTGCGACAAAAAAAATGAGGCATCTCTTGAACGCACATTTCTTCTAAGTCATACTCTGCACAGCGCTGGGTTCAAACTAGGAAACTAGTCATAATTGTGCAGTCCCTGAGCTACTGTGTTATGTGGCATGAACGGAAGACTCTTCTGCGTGTCCCGATAACTCAGCGGTAAAGCACGCGGTCACTGTTTCTGTTAATGAAGATCGCAGGTTCGCGTCTTCAATTACACAGTTTTTTTTTCGTGATATTTGTGTTAAAACGTTTTATGAATTAAATACATTTTATTTCGACATTTGAATTAATCTATACTTTTTAAGTTCATACTTTTTTATACCGTTGAGGTTATAACAATGTTAAATGATATATTTTTACACGCTTTATATTAGCTTGAACTGTATCTGTCTATGTAACGAACCTGTATCTATGTAACGGAATCTTTTAACACGATTTTCATCCACTAAAAAACATTTGATCCACTTGGAACTTTGTATACTTGTAAAGGACCCATGACAATACAATAATTTCATGGTTTTTTCTAAAATCCTGGCCAGAATCATCGGAAAATCAAAAAATAAAAACCCGTGTAATAGGTTGCGGACTTATCGACTATTTAGTCAAACGTTGTAAGAGCTCGGTTAGTAGAGCGGTGGACTGTAGTGGTATATAATTTCAGCAATCAATAGGTCGCCGGTTCAAATCCGGGCCGGAGGTTATTTTTTAGAAAAGTATTAAGCAATTAAATTTTCATGGGATTCCGGTTTATGACAATCAATTAAACTAAAAATTAAAAAAATAAATAATAGTTTAAAAACTGAAACAAAACGCTTTATTAGATAACCAAACTAAAAAATAAAAAATAAATAATAGTTTAAAAAACTAAAACAACACTCTTTATTAGAAAACCGAACTAAAAAATAAAAAAAAATAATTTTAATTTCCAACACGCTTGGGGGAAAAAAATAAAGTGGTCAACAAAAAATCACATCTAGAATAAAACTAGAGTTATCTACAAAAAAAATAATTTTACCATCAAAAGCGTTGGGTGCTTTTTATGGTTTTTACGTTTTCTTCTTAGAGACTTTACTTTTACCAATATCTGTTTATTATCAAATATAAGTATTAATTGATATAAAGCACCCCACGCTTTAGATATTAAAATTGTTTTTGTAGATAGTTCTAGTTTTATTCTAGATGTGTTGGAGATTATTTTTTTGTTGACCACTTTAATTTTATCCCAAGCGTTTTGGAAAATAAAATTATTTTTCATTTTTTAGTTCCGTTTTCTAACAACACGTGTTGTTTTAGTTTGTTTAAACTATTATTTATTTTTACCTTGTATACTACCGTCTTCCTCGACTATCTAAAATTTTCGTTGATTTCACTCTAGGCCTTTCGATGCATGCTTCATCTTCTGGAGTTGTTGTAGTAGTATTAAATTGACTGTATATCTAATAGAGGGTTTTGCTTATTAGGCATAGTTTCGTTGAGAATGTTTGTATTCTTGGCCTTCTTGATAATTTCGATTTCTTGTAAAATGTTAATTTTGTGTCTGTTGTTTTCTCTGTGTATAATTTACATTGTATTATCGATATTGTTGAAACTGTGGCCGCTTTCTGAAATATGTTTAGCGAAATTTGATTTCATTGTTAAAGGAGAAGGCAAATCAGCTGTTCACCAGGTTGAATCCAATCGAAAATGCATGGGCTAAGATGAAAAACAAAAGATGGCTTATGGGCACAAATTCAAGACACCTGGGATGCTCTAGCCGATCGTCCACGTGCCTGTAGAAATTTGATTGCATCAATGTCCCGCAGATTGAGGGCGGCAATAGATGCTGAGGATTCATACGCCCGATATTGATCTTGTTTTTGTTAAAGTTTCATTTTAGAAGATATTATTTTCTTTCTTCATTTAATTATTATAAGGTTTTCATTTATGTGTTTTGTGTGTGCATTAAAGCCATAAAACTCATATATAAAATTAAATATGAAACTACATTACAGGCGAAATGCTATCCTAACATTCAGTAAAAAAAAAAAAAAAGTAGAACGGGAATCGAACCCGTGAGGTTACGAACGAAGATGTTGTGTGTTAAACCTCTCGACCACGGAAACACACAAAGGCAAGCTCTCTCTTTTATGTTACTTGAGTGTGCACTACGTTAACTAGCAAACACCACAGTACAATTACTGAAAACGTGTTAATGTGAATAAGGCTTCTGCGAGTGCTCACGAAGTTCCCGATCGGTTGATAGAATCAAGAGATGACTCATTTTTTTGTCTAAGGGTGTACGTCTTGCTGCCTTATGCCCATTTGTTAAGCGTGGTTTTTTAACGGGCCTTTTTGGACGAATATTCTCTTTCCTTAATCTGTTCCTTATGGTTTTGTCTGAAACCCGGATTCCGGAAGCCATATGAAGGTCATTCTGCAGGTCTTTTGCAGTTTTTGTACGCTGTCAAAGAGCAGAAAGAACAACGTATCTGTCATCCTGGGGGCTTGTTTTAAATTTACGGCTTTGTCCATGTCTTCTACAATACTGACCTGTCTCTCTGTGCCCGTTGCGTAACCTGGACACCACGGAAGGAGAAACCCCAAGCTCTCTAACCACTTGTCGCAGAGATTGACCTTGTCGTAAAAGATGTAGAGCATGATACACTTCAAACTCATTTAAATGCCTCATTTTGTCAGGACTTCAATAAACAAGGCAATAATCAACATTCGTCACTATAGCAACATCAGGAAGTTAACCAATTAGAAGTGGCCAGTGCCTTCCAAAATAAAAAAAGTCTCTATATTTGTTATTTGAGGTAATTTCTCTGTATTTAGGCCATGGATCTTTAAAATTTGTATCCAATGATAAAATTAATAATTCAATTTACATATTGTCCAACTTTCAGCATCACAGCTTAAAAAAAATTACTTATTCAATTTATTACAAGTGTTCCTCTAATTGTTTTGAGCAGTGTATAACCCATTGAGTGAACTCAGACTAAAGTAGAGTGATAAATAACATGTATTGTAGAATATTTATTCATTCATAGTGTTCTGCCCAAGAGCTGGGTTTTCACTTGCAAATTCAACATCCTCCACTCTTTCCTTAATTCAGCTTTCCTTTTCTTTTATCTGCATACAAACCATTTATTTTAATATTGCCTATCATCTGATGTCTTTTTCTGCCTCTAGGTTTCTTTCTATTGACCATTCCTTCTAGTACATCCGTCACCAGGCAGTTTATTCTTATCCAGTGGCCAATCCAATTTCTTTTCCTCTTCTTTATGAGTTCCAGCATTGTTCTGCCTTCACCCACTCTGTCTAGCACATCTTTATTTTTAATTTTGTCTGTCCATTTTATATGTTCCATCCTTCTCCATATCCACATCTCAGAAGCTATCAGTCACTTTTCCTCATTTCGTCGTAATGTCCAAGTCTCTGCATTATACAATGCTACACTACACACAAAGCATTTCACTAGCGTCTTCCGTAATTATTTTGTCAAATGTCCGCAGAAAATGTTTTTCTTTTTGTTAAAAAGCTTATTTTGTCATTGCTATCCCCTGCTTTACTTCTTCATCGCAGTTCATGTTACTACTGATAGTACAATCCAAGTGGTTGAAGCTCTCCACTTGTTCAGTGGCCTAATCTTTAATCCCCATGTTTATCTTCCTTTGTTTCCTTCCTATAATCATGGCCTTTGTCTTATTTATATTTATTTTCATTCCATAATACGCGCACTTGTCATTTAGCTCCATCAGCATGTTTCTCAGTGTCACTGCGTCTTCTGCTAGCAAAGCTATATCATCAGCAAATCTTATGCACTAAATTCTTCTTCCTCCCATGTTTACGCCTCCCGTATTCCTGAAGCAGTCCTTCATTACGTCTTCCAGGTAGATGTTGAAAAGAGTAGGTGATAGAGGACATCCTTGCCGTACCCCCCTCCAATTTATTTTCCCTCTGACATTTCTTCTCCTATCTTCACTTTTATTCGCTGTTTCATATAAAGATTACTTATGAGGCTCCGGATGTTAAAATAAATATGTATAAAAATCAAATTTCGAAACACAACAGATATAAATTCTTAGGCAGTGATACATCCTCCTGTGATCCACGATTTTCCCGTTGATTATTTTTGTCAAATCATACATATCATTGTGTTAATTCAAAATATTTATAAATAAATGTGCATTGGGTTACACAAATTATTTATTTCGACTAAAACTAAAACTGCCAAAGATTTTTTTTAAGTTTCTGAGTATATGGGAGAGTCTCCAGGATGAATTACCAGATTATCACTGGCCATGTTTGCTGATAGGGTTGTCACCGTAAGGCCTCTAAACCTGCCATTTTTCTGTCAGGATTTTGTTTCCATAGTCGGGGTATCCGGAAACTCGTTCTCAGATAAACAACCTTGAAATAATTACAGACGGAACAGTTCAACTGGTCTAAACCATAATGCATTTATTATTATGTTGATAATAATGGCGCACAAGGATAATTTTTCGTTTTATTTAGCTTTTTAATACACTTTATTATTTTAAACCATCTTTATCCTTTTTACCGCTAATATTAAAAAAGTTAACAAAATAACGCGTTTTATTTTGGAATTAGGATAACGTATAACATTATTTTATAAAATACTAGCAATTTCCCGACGTGTGTTGCTACAACTAAATAAATGATAATGTGTTTTTGCATTTAGTTGAATAAGTAAAAGGAAAAATAAATATAAATTTATATCGTTATTATTTGTAGCTACCCCGTGCTGATCACCCGGCATTGCCCGGGAATCTACGCATCCCGATGTACTTGGCATAAATGAGCTGAAAGACAAATTCGTTGTTTTGAGTTATCCATAAAAGTTCCCGCCGTGCGCTGCTATGCTTGCTCGGGAATCTACGTATCCTGATCTTCTTGGCATCAAAGACAAAAATGGTTATGGTGATATATCCTTAAAAGATAAACATATAGTGTCGCGGACTTTTCTGTAGAGTTTTTTTGAGACATTCAATTCTATGTACATACATTTTGTGTGTTTGTTATGGTTTAAACAGCGTAAGCCATTTAAGAGTAAAAAAATTACTTTTTTACGTTTTTCACTACAGATAGTGTTTTTTAAGGATGTAGGAGTTGAGTTCTCAACTCTCTTATAGCTTATGTTCATCCCGGGAATCTCCTGAACATTTTGCAAAAAACCCCATCACAATCGGATCAACGGTATGGACGCGCATTAAGTACGAACAAACAAACAAACCAACACACAAACAATCATTCATTTTATATATATAAGATAAAGCTTAAATTCAGAATACAATTTACGCTTGATATTGCATTTCCACTAATAAATATTATTAAATTCATATGTAATTATACTTTTAATAATAATGGAGTAATTGAAATAAATTCATTGCCTGTTTGATTGAAGGATAACATGTTCTCTACAATGGTGTATGTTGATCTTATGATTCCTCTTTACATTTTTTATCATCATTGAAGTAGCTTTTGCAACATTCTATATATAATTATAGGAACCAAGTCCTTCAGTGTGGAACGCGTTATCGACGATCGCAGAACACAAGAATCTAATTTCAGACGAAGCGTAGTGAATATGTATTGAGGGTTTGTTCAGTTGCAACCATAAAAAGAACATACTGTACATAAAGTGATGGTATCACAGTATATTCTTATTTTAACCCAAGAATTACTAACGTAATTGTAGAAACGTGAATTAAGAGTGGAAGAAAAAGTTTACCCCCAGTTTCCATTCAAAATATTATTAATTGATACATTTTATTTCCCTTTACTTTTAGTTCAAAGAAATGTTGACCCATCTTCTTCATACATTTAAGATTTGCTTTTGAACGAACATATAATCCTGATTAACAGAATATTTACACTGTGGATATCAACGTTCTTAAAGAAGTTAGATAACATAGTTCGACTAACAAGTCTAATAGATTCTATTAATTCTAATTTTTTACACTTTTTTTAATTTAGAAAAACAAAAAAAATGAGATTCATGTATTTTATGTCTTTCGGGCTAAATGGCCGTGGTCTGGTTTTATTAAAACTCGACGTTTCGTCTACTACTGCGGTAGACATCCTCAGGAGATTTTGCGTGTTCTTTGACTTGTTAACTCTTCTTCAAATGTCGGCTGCAGACTGGTTGTGTGTTGGAAATCGTGTCCTTATTTATAGTTGAGTATTGTGCGGAAATGTTTTCTACACGGTCCGTTACTTTGGAGCTATTTTTCTGATTGGTTATCACTGGCGTAATTCATGGGTTTTATTCTCGTGTTATATAATGCCGGAATCCAAATTTTATTAATCTTCAGGCATTATATTACACGAGAATAAAACCCATGAATTACGCCAGTGATAACCAATCAGAAAAATAGCTCCAAAGTAACGGACCGTGTAGAAAACATCTCCGCACAATACTCAGTTATAAATAAGGACACGATTTCCAACACACAGCCAGTCTGCAGCCGACATTTGAAGAAGAGTTAACAAGTCAAAGAACACGCAGAATCTCCTGAGGATGTCTACTGCAGTAGTAGACGAAACGTCGAGTTTTAATAAAACCAGACCACGGCCATTTAGCCCGAAAGACATAAAATACATGAATCAAAATACCTGCCGTGAAAGTCGACAATTTTACATAAAGAAATGAGTATTTATAATACAATTGATTCTGCTCTTATATTAGAAGGGACATAATAGAAGCTACAAATTAATTTATATATCTGGGTAGTATAATATCTGTGAATAGTGGCTCAGATGAAGATGTTGATATCAGAATAAAGAAAGCAAGATATGCTTACATTCAATTAAAATCAATTTGGAGGTCGAAACAAATCTCCTTAAGACTTAAACTGAAATTATTTAATTCAAATGTAAAATCGATTTTATTATACGGCTGTGAAACTTGGAAGGCTATAAAATAAATTGGAAAGAAGTTGCAAATCTTTGTAAATCGTTGCCCGAGAAATATCTTGGGTATATGGTGGCCAGATATTATAACAAATAAAGAACTTTGGAGAAGAACAAATCAAAATGAAATTTGGTAAATAAATTAAATTTAGAAAATGGAAATGGGTTGGTCATGTGTTCAGGAGAGAGAATGATAACATCACAAAAATGGCATTTGATTGGAACCTCCAATAATTGAGAAGGCGAAGAGGAATAGCTAGGGCAATATGGAGTAATATATCAGGGATAAAGCTGAACAGACAGTAATGAGTTGGAATGAAATTAAGGCATTGACAAACAACAGAGTGCGTTGGCGAGCCTTTATCAACGCCCTATGCTTCCCAGAGGAGTGACAAGAACTACTGTCCCGATCACAAGAAAAAGTCTGTAGGCCCTGGACAGGTTAAATTTCAATTGTATAAGTTTTCTTGTCAGCAGTAAAATTATAAAAGTTAAATTTAATTTTGTGTATTACATTTGGATCCAGGTGATATCCCTAAATGACAACATTGCAACATTTTTGTTCCCGAATTTGTTACAGTATTTTATGCATTATGTAAATTTCTGGAAAGCAAAAAAGGAAAATAACCTATACCACTATAACTTTAACCTTTCCTTTTATGCCATATGTAACGTCTTCTAGTTAGTACAGTCCTTAATTAGTCTAGTTTGTATTACGGGGCTAAGGGTTAAATTCCTGAATATAATGTAGAATGTTTTTTAAGCATAATATCTGATACTATATCTACTCAACATTACTTCAAGTTTACATGTTACTTTCTCTACTCACACACCCACGCACGCGCACAGACACACACACAAACAAACACACACACACACACACACACACACACACACACACATATACGTCATATAATGGCATATATATTTATTTGAAGTCAAACAATTCCTATATGAATATTGTTTATAGTAAGCATCAAATACATACAGTTTATGTAAAGTTAGGCGGGCTGGTTTAATATGGAGCATGATAATTCTAGCCTAACTGGCTGTGTTAAGCTTCCTTATTTTATAATATTGCTAGGGTATGATTAAGTCAACGGTTATCACAATTTTAAGTTAGAATAAACATGAGTCATTCAGTCAATCCTCCTACCCATTCTTTTCGCAAAAAACAAAAACGGGAAATACAAATCATTGCATATTTTTATTAACACAAACAAGAAAATCAAGGATATAATTTTTAGTATTATAAGTTAATAATCAGAAATGGGCCCACATAAACTTGGACCCTCTGAAAGGAATGAATGTCATCAACTAACTTCAGACAACCTACTCTAACACCCACATGTCATCACTATAACTGAATTTAGTCGACACAACTAAGACTAACAACATAGAATGGATTGTAGATATTAGTTGTAGAGGCAGTCGCTTCCAGTGAACTATCTTTCATCCATTATTATATATCGATCTCCGATCGGAACAAATTTCATGACTGAAGTTTTCATCGGGATTTTTCCTCACCTATAAAATAAATGTCAGGAAACTTCAAGGACAAATTAGTTCCTGAACACCATTTGATCATAAAAATCATCATTGTCATATTCACTATGTTTAACATAAATATATGCGTTAATTATCTAATTACCTATAGGCATAGATTATTTATGTAGCTTGTGTTTTTGAAGTAATGATTAATAAATTCTTATTATATAGACGCTTTAACATCGCGTATAGAATCTTCATATATGTACCACTATTATTTTTCCTGTAGGCCTTTAAGTGCACTAATTTAATTTCAATTTTGTTTATAGTCACAGTAATAACATTTAAGCTGACATGTATATTTACATTAGCGAGCGAGAAAAAAAAAACCGTCAAATTCGTCGGCCTAAGAGGTTAAAGTCTGGTATATGTCTGAACCAACTCACTCAGTCGAAATAATTTATATTCCAAATATATAGTGAAGAAAAGAGTAGAAATTATATATATATATATATATATATATATATGTATGTATGATTTTAATGTAGACAGATCCTTAATAATCAAAATCACATTTCGTCTAAAATATTTTGCTGTATACAATATGTTGTGTGACGCATTTTTGGGTCAGCTTATTCGAGGGCAGCGGCGGCAATCAAATCTCGCTTTAAATGATAGAAGAGGATTCGTGATCTAGCGACTCATGAGTAGATGGGAACTTCCACATGTATATCTGATTCGCTTTCTGAAAGTATCAGCGTTTCGAGGTTTCCATTCGAGAGAAGTCGACACTGGCGTCCAGATTATTCGCCCATCGCATATAAAAGGGACGCAAGTATCCTGACGAGTCAGTCACTTAGGAGTAAATCGCGAGAGTCAGTCGTTATTCGAATGACAATCAGTGTTTGGTGATCTCCAGTGAAGATAGTTTTGTGAGCGATGATGTCGACGAGTGTGAGGAAGAGACTATGAGGTAACTCTGTTATATATCCTTATAGCAGGAAATGATGTGTTTGTAGAGTGAAGCATTGTGAAAGAAATGAAGAATACATTTGAATTTTTTTGTGAAAAACTAGTGTAAGAGAAATTAAACAAATTCGACCTGCTTCCCACGCGAATTCCACCCAAGATCATATTGTCGAGTTTTGTCATGCGTTTCTTGCAAAAGTTACCAATTTAATTTGAAAGATATGAGATGGTGATTATGATTAAATATTCTTGGTGTTGAAATTCCTACATAGAATTGCCTTTGTTTACTGAAGAAACCACAGATTAATTGGCTGCAAGATTTGATCCAGGACCTCTCGAATATGATTATCAAGCATATCTCTGAAACAACTCGCTTGATCGAAATAATTTATATTTCAATATACGGTTCCCATTCATAATAATTCTGCCCGAAGGCAGGTCCTTCACTGCAATCATAGCATTGTCATGCTATGCTTGCAGCTTTAATAGGGAATTGTTGATGTGGTAGCTTCCCGTTGCTTACCACACCGGTGAAGGATGGTGGTGATAATGATATAATAAGGATGATGATGATGACCATATGAATTCGGGGACCGTTTGGGCCTTAAAGTTTTCCTGACATTTGTCTTACAGGTGAGGAAAAACCCCGATAAAAACCTCACCCAGAAAAACTGCCCCGACCGGGGAACGAACCCGGGCCCGCTGCGTGACAAGGCAGCACGCTACCTCGAGACCACAGCGGTGGACTCAATATACGGTATACAGTAAAAAAAACGCGACTTTTTATTTCCTTTGAAATTATTATTCTGTTTATTTTGTATTAAAGATGAAGATACAAAACTGGTACCTGATATCCCAGTCATTCTAAACTATATAAAATATTTTTATATTTTAACTTTTACATAGCGACCTCACAAAGAAAACTTCAAGCCCCGAACATCATCTGGTCATCATAATCATCATCATATTCGCCATGCTTAGTATGAATATGTTATGAATGGTATGTTTCGTCTTAATGTTGTGTTGTCTTGGATGAGACTGGCATTGAACCAATCCCTCGTTCAGGGAGGGACACAATGTTCTTGAGTGGTAAAAAAGTACGTATGTGATCCATATTTAAAATCCCTCTCCGGACAGGTCGTGTCGGCCCGGATGACGTGGGGCATGTAAAATAACCTATAAGGCGAGAGGTTAAACTGCTTCAATAGAATGGAATGGAACATGGTGACCTCAACGGCGTTTCGTAATGAATTTTAAAAGTTTTTTTTTGTTGTTGTGTTTATTGATTTTATTTTATTACTTTTAAAATTGCTTACCCGCTCCACTTCTACTTTTTAAATGCGATGTTAGCCCTGTCATTAGTGGCAGCCTATAAATACGGAATTATATTATTTACTTTGAAAAATAATAGAAAATATTCAAAATTAGACAAATTAAATCCAACATTTTCTGTTTGACGCTTAATGGTATGTATTTGAGTATTTTAAATGATAAAATTCATACATGTTTTATAATTTTTATAATGTACATAAACCTTCATTAATGACAGATATTGTTTATTGTGTCGGCCGCAGTGGACTCCTTACCTCTGATCCCAAGGGTCGTGGGTTCAAACCCGGCCCTGGTCAATGGATTTTTTTTAGGGTGGAAACATTTTTATTACAAAAAAATCCTAGGAGTAAGTTCTCCTGGAGGGATTTTAAGTAGTGGGTCCCGAGTCCCGAGATTTTCAGGCTCATAAAAGATCCTTAACCCTGAATAAAAAGGCCTCTAAACAAAATTTACCGACCTCAAAACATCCTAGTAATACCTTAGTTGCATGGTAGATGTCTCATTGGTCGGTATGTTCACCGTATACCATTCATGACATCTGTGGGCTAATAAACGTAACTAAATTAAGTTGGTCTAGTAACTCCTAACAAATGAGAGGTTACACCATTATAGATAGATATTGTTTATTGTAATCTTAAAGGAAAGAATTAAATAGAACTTATCAAAACCAGTTCTTTTCGCCTCTGTATGATTTACAGCCGCCTGTAAAATAATAATTCTGAGACCAGTGACATCTAAAAAAAACTGAATGTTAGATATAACATGTTAAAATGTATTTATAAAAAAATATTGTCAATATTTTCCATAAACGGAGATTAATGAGTTGACACTTGTTTCAGAGTTCCGCTGCATACAGTACTATGTTAATATTCACTATCTGCCACTACCATTAATATAGTACTGTCAGTACTTTTAAAATTCATGACGAAACACCGTTGAGGTCACTATGTAAAATTTAAAATATAAATATATACCTGAGATCTCAGTCATCCTCAACTTCATAAAGGCTATAAGATGGATGGATCATATGCTCCGAAAGTACTTGATCTTACAGCCTTCATAAGCACAGGACGACTGAGATCTCAGGTATCTATTTTATATTTTACATTTTATACAGTAACAGCTAAAACAGAAAACAGAATATATGTGTTTGAGAAAGGATGTGGATTACCTCATACC
Organism: Diploptera punctata; assembly: GCA_030220185.1. Classification (NCBI taxonomy): domain Eukaryota; kingdom Metazoa; phylum Arthropoda; class Insecta; order Blattodea; family Blaberidae; genus Diploptera; species Diploptera punctata. Next base: position 974,679 of record JASPKZ010002300.1, on the reverse strand, counting down.
TGAAAGAGGGAAAATAAAAAAAAATGTGAATTTTTTAAATATCTTGGGTCTATAATTACAAGTTTAGGTACCTGTGAGAGAGATGTACAGACTAAAATTGCAATGTCAAAAAATGCAACTAAGACATTCCCATCCATAGTAGTTCTGCCCGAGGGCAGGTCCTTCACTGCAATCATAACATTTTCATGCTATGCTTGCAGCTTTACTAGGGAATTGTAGGTGTGGTAGCTTCCCGTTGCTTTCCACACCGGCGAAGAATGATGATGATGATGATAATGATAAGGATGATGATGATGTCCATGTGATTTCGGGGACCGTTTGGGCCTTAAAGTTTTCCTGACATTTGTCTTACAGGTGAGGAAAAACCCGATAAAAACCTCACCCAGAAAAACTGCCCCGACCGGGGATCGAACCCGGGCCCGCTGCGTGACAAGGCAGCACGCTACCTCGAGACCACAGCGGTGGACCCTAAGACATTACATGGAGTAATTTGGAACAAAAATATTACAAAGGAAACTAAAATTAAAAATTTATAAGAGCATAATACAGAATATTTTGTCAGAATTACAAAAGAATAAAATTAGAACAGTTGAATTTGATTATTTTAGAAGAAGCCTCCAAAAAACAAGACAGGATAAAATAAGAAATTAATTCCTTTGGAGAGAAATGAATGTCACCACATCTGTTGTTAAGAGGATTGAAAATCAAACGCTTAAATGGTATGGCCATGTACAAAGAATGGAAAATGAAAGATGGCCAAAAAATGTATACCAAATAACTGGCCCGGCGAACGTCGTATCGCCTTTAAATATTTTACGTTAATTTTTCCGATGTTTTAATAGTTATCTACTATTCGGGGCGGAAACAAATCCAACAAATCAAATATAATAAAAATCGGTCCAGCCGTTCTTGAGTTATAAATAGTGTAACTAATCCGACTTTGTTATATATATAGAAGTCCCAGCCACCCGTTGCTGTGGCTAAGGTATACGTTAAATTATGTTGTAGTAAACTAAGTGAGAAATCTAAATCAGAAAGTTTTTGTTTTACACAATGTTTTAGTTCTGGTACGTTAACTACACCCGGTATAAACATGGGTGGTGGTTTATGTGGAAGTGGTTTTGTTGATTGAGATGAATTTATGTTGTCTGCATTCTCAGTATCATCCATAAGTGTATCATAAGGATTATATACATTTATTGATGGAATATTTTGAGAAGGCTTGCTGATTTCATTATATTTTCGTTTTTTTCTACGAACTTGTTGGCAGTTTGGATTCTCATCATCATCATCATCAAGAAGTCTCTGTATAGTAATATCATCTTGTGATATATTATAGTCATTTTGTTTTTCATTTAATTGAGGCATGGAGATTGTTCCTGTAATATTAGGCATATTATTATAACTAACAGACTTACTTACAGTTCTTGTTATTCCGTTCCTTAGGACCTTCATATGTTTTTAAATTGACATTCTTCTTAAATGTAAGATTTTATGTCACATAGGCCTATACCAATTTGCGGAAATTCACTTGATATCTTATCATTCATGGTCTCTAGAACATATCCTTCAATGTCTCTTCTCGGTCCAGTTAAATTTAATTTAAGTTGCTGTCTTTCAGCCAGATTACTTAAAACTAATACTTACACACGAAATTAATATAATTAATAAAATGTATAGAAAATAAAATAAACACAAACACACTTAAATTATGAAATAATCAATATTTGTAATTCAATTGAAATTCGCGGTTGCAACAAAAAGCACAGCCACCTGGTTAAATAATAAACCAATTACCTTACACGGCCATCTGTTAGAATCGTATGGAACTCACAGATAATTAAAACTCTCTGTTAAATAATAAACAAATAATTTGCAATGAAAATAATGCTACTATAAATTTAGTTATAAACTTCCCTAAGTCTCAAGTTGGATCAAACTGCACACAGTGTGCAAAATTTTATTAAAATCGGTTCAATAGTTTAGGATTCCATCGCGGACAATCAACGTGACACGTAATTTTTATATATTAAGATGGTCACCCCCTGGAAGAAATAAACGTGGCAGACCAAGATGGAAATGGAAAACCTACGTCAGAACCATAATGGATGATAGGAATTTGGAAGAGGGAGATTGGAATGATAGAGATAAATGGAAACTGAAGACAGCAAACCTGTAAGTGGGGGAAAGCCGAAGAAGGAGGTATAGTAATGTGTGCAACGGAATTCTGAAACACGTGTTAAACTCATGAATCTACACTATCTACCGAAAAATAATTCGGCATTCGTTGTTGTAATTAATTTAGTAGCCTAAGTAATTTGACTGTTATAGCCGTTATGTTTTTGAAATGAGCAAGAGAACCAATTCAGAAAGAGATGATGCGAGGTGCCGAGCTATCAGACTTTATTGTGGACTCCCACCTCATTGGAACATCTATAATAGCAGCGTAATAGCCGCCAAGTTAAACTCACAGAGAACGGTTAAAACAAGCCCAAATCGACGTTCTTCCTGCATACGTTAAAGCCATTGTGACAATGGTGAACGATTCGGGCGACCGAAAAGACTGATCAACTTAGATCGCAGGTCCCTATAACGTGAAACTGCAAAGAAAAAAAAAAAAAGCACAACAATCAGTCAGGACTTTTAAGCAACAACAACAAAAGTGTCTGTTTCCTTTGGTACATTGTGAACAGAGGCTCACCAACTCGGGTATTCCGGAAAACCAGCAGCACTTAAACCGCATATCACGAAAATGAACATAGCTCAGAAATTCAGATGATATTTGGACCATTAGAACTGGACACCGGAACAGTAGAAATCGGTCCTATGGAGTGATGAGTTGAGATTCATATTATTTCGGACTGATGGTTGTGGGGCTACCCGGCGAACGGCTTCTATCATACTCTGTAGAATCTTCTAGAAAATTTGGTACTAGTGGAGTGACTACTACGGCGTGGGACCACCGGTGGTCATTCGTGGGACAATAAACTCACAGCCGAACTGTACAATAATTATGGATAATGAAATGCTCGCAACATGTTTTATTTAATGGAATGGACCCTTATTATTTCCAGAATGAAAATGTTAGGTTTCATGTTTCACTGACTACTATCCCAAGAGGGCACGCCGTAGCGTAGTGGTTAAGGCACTGCACTACAAGCCGGAAGGTCAAGGGTTCGAGTCCCGGTGGGGCCAGGATTTTTAAACTGACCCAAACCTTCTGGCGGCACTATGGCCCTGGGGTCGACTCAGACTCTAACGGAAATGAGTACCAGACGCTTGTTCTGGGGGTAAAGACGGCCGTCACGCAGGGCTGACAACCCTGCCGACATCAAGCGCCGATTGTCAAGAAAAGTGAGAGCCTTAACCTCCCACTATCCCAAGGGTCTCCTGTGGTCTGTAGTGGGATACTATCCCATAGTTTGCAGACAATAATGATCGTTGATTGGAATCTCCTGCACATAATTCAGACTTCCCATAAACACTTTTTGTACCAATTGGACCGGCGAGAGAGGTCTCCAGAGATGCGGCCAAATTCCCTTGTCCAACTAAATGAAATGTTGCAGAAGGAATGGCGATGCATTCCAATAGATGTTCAACAAAAGAGCAGCCTGAGGGTGGCTGCTGTTATAGCAGCAACAGGTGGTTCCACAAGGTTCTGAAGGGGCAGAAACAAGCAGACAAACATTTTAGACAGGTGCTCTGTTACTTTTTGGTAGGAAATGTAGTTTTATGTACCATCACCCACTATGATATTACGTTTTACAAGGACTCTTGTCATTCTAACTTCTCTAAAAATGTAGCTATAAAAATGGCTATTCTTCTAGTTAATTATATGGATGTGAATCATGGTATCTTATCTTAAAAGAGGAGAAAAGATTATGAGTTTTAGAGAATAAAGTGCTTAGGAAAACATTGGACTAAAGATAGACGAACATGAGAAATGAATGGAGAAAACTTCATAAGGATGAGGCATATGAGCTTTATTATAAACGAGATGAAATAATAGCCAAGTCCCTTGGACAGCGATGGGCAGGACATATGGCACGTATATGAAAATAAAGACATACATGGAAACTTTTTGTAGAAAAACCAGAGGGAAAGTGCCCAGCAGGTAAATCAAGAATAAGGTGTGAGAATAGCATTAACCATTATTTAAGGGAAGTAAATTATACAGGTTATGATTGGAAAACAGCAGCTCAGAATACAAATGTCCGCGCGGCCATGAACCTCTGGGTTTGATAGTGCCAATGAGTGAGTTAGTTAGTTATTATCCATCATCCCTTAAATAATGTCTTAAATTAAAAAAAAATCTACCATTCATCAAAATGAGATTTTTCAAATGAAAACCACTCATTTCCGAACACATTCCAAGGTTGGCAATATTTTTAACATGGTTGGCCTATAGTAATTTAACTTATAGGGTCAGTAAGCTCAGGCAGCAAGGCATATTAACATGGAGTGAAAGGCTGGGATGCAACGAATAAATGGATATTTTGTATCAGTCTTTCGCTTATCCCCCTTCAAATGAATGCCGAGATATCTGGGATTAATGTTGGCCGGAACACCCTACCTTCCCTTCGTACTGTTGGCTGAGATTATTTTAACAGTTCACCTGTGCCTGTAACAAGTATGAAAAACTTCAAAATGTTTATTTTTAATTTTCAAGCAGATCTACATCACATACAGTCAATTAAAAAACTAAATCTGACTTTATAATTTGTATTGTTTCCCTGATACCTATAAAATTGAAAATACACTGCAATGATTATGTAAATGTTATCAAGAATACGGTTCAGATTTCATTGTTAATTAATTATTTCACGCTTATTTTTATTATAATTTAATGTTGTGAATATTTAGATTTTCATAATAGTCATGGGAAAAATATATTTATTTGTAATATCCGTCCATAGAATGTGCAGTTAACGATGATAAAATACTCCATACACTTTATTCTAATTGATTTGAACGTCTTAAATGACCCGAAAATCGGTTCATTCGGAAGGGAATCAATAATGTATATACCATCAACCGTATACTTACAGACATGCCCCAAAATAAAGATAAACTATATAAATGTTCTCGATCTTTTACCCGATTACTGATAAGCCTATGTAACGTTAAATAAAACACTGCATGCCCAATCTGCGCTCTTCTTCACTCTCCGTTCATAACTACGTGCCCATAGAAATAAAATGTTTTTTTAATGCCCCAGTTTGTCCTTTTAGACATTTCTGGTGTTCTCTCCTGACAATGGCGTAATTGTAATCCACTTCTGAGGTTGGGGCACCTGGAAGGCGAAGTTATGTTCCTCCGATGATATGATGGGCTATGATGATGATGACGATGATAGTGGTGCGCCAGGAGAATCCTTAATACTAAGTTTAATCTAAAATGAATATGAATAATGATTGCGACGGCCATATGATGTTCGGGGCCCGTTTGGGACTTAAAGTTTCCTGACATTTGTCTTACAGGTGAGGAAAAACCCCGATAAAAACCTCGCCCAGGAAACTGTCCTGACCGGAGATCGAACCCGGGCCCACTGCACGCTACCTCGAGACCACAGCGGTGGATTAGAAATAAAATATAAAGTGTAGTAAAATGATACAGGTTATTATTAGAATGTATTAGTGTGGTATGACAATTCCCTGAATGTTCTCTGCGTAGACGGAAAATTGATGCTGTACGTGGTAGTGAATACTTAATGCGTCGTTTTGATATCTGAGGGCATAATCGTACCTATAGATTACATACGAGGCACAAGCACCTCATATGGATAGGTGCAATGTCCTGTGATTCATTACAAATGTGTGCGTGTGTGTGTGTGTGTGCGAATCGAAGTTTTTTTTTCTTTCTTTTCTTCGGATCATTGATTACCTCCTACTCCGGTTAATGAACTGCACAATTATATCTGCAAAACATGTATGACAAAAGTTTATTTTTCATGAGGAAAAAAGTATATAATATATATATATATATATATATATATATGCGAATTCCTAATAAAAATATTGATATAATAGGCATACCGAGAAAAACAAAAGTGCCGGTAGCACATTTTAGAATGACAACGGGCAAAACACTTTTACAAAATCAATGTTTTGTCTTCACTGAAATACATTTTATACAATCATCCAGATAAAGAAATGGACGAAGGTCATCTGAACAACTGTATCGCTGTCAAACATGAAGATTCGAAGTCAAGTATTGGAGAGCAAGACTACCAGGAACTTCAGTGTTAGATGCAGCACATTAGACAAGAACAGCAACAACAATATATATATATATATATTATATGATGTGAAAAGAAAAATGAATGCTTGAGTCGGGATTTGAACCCGAGTCTCTAAACTCTGTACGTTTAGCGCTCTAACGACCTGAGCTACCTAAGTATTCCAATTCAAACAAACATGTTTCATATATATGTAGTATTCTCAATTCACACAAGACATAGCGGAAATTTGTTCCGACTGACATCTAGTGGCTAACATAACAGTTAAGCAAATTTTTAAAGAGAATATTTACTTTATAGCAGTTACGCTTGTGCATGTATATATAGCACATAAATATTTAAATTTTATAAATATTTTGAATCCATTTCAAAAAGCAAAAATAAATGTAAACCATGCAAAGAATAGCAAGAATACCAAGAGAGAGAAATTTTAAAAGAATGCATCAATTAGATACTATGCATTTGAAAATAATTTTGTTAAGGTAATTGTAGAGAAAATTGGTTTGAACATATTGTGAGCAACTACGAGTAAAAAAATAATAATATTGGAACGGGAACCTGAAGGCTGGAGTAATAAGAAAAATCTCGAGAACAACGAATATATAATATATTTGAATCTACTACTTTATTTGAGAATATTGAGCATTAATAAAGCATTCTCATGGATGAACGTTATGACTCAGAATTTTATTATTGTATTGTAACCCTTGGCTTGAATGACATCATCCGTTTCTAGGGACCAAAGTGAGTCTAAGTGAACTATACACTAGCATTTTGTACTGGATTTTAAATGGAAGTGAACATTAAATATGGGACGGGTGAATTATTTTTCATCCGATTGTCCAATTGCTATGGAGAATCATGTGACAAACGTAAAATTCAATTTGGTGAAACTTTAGAAATCAAAGTTGCGGAAATTAACATAAATATGACATGAATATAAGGTGTAGACCTACTGTCTGATAGGAGCGGCCGGATATTTAGCAGTGTCATATATTTGTATACAACTTACGACACTTGACTTCCTGCTGCACGTACTATATTCCACGTGAGCGGTTTGCTATATCTTGCTGAATAACTTCACACCGAGCTCATTTATTTCTCTTCAGCATTTGGCGCCAAATTTCAATTAAGCTAATTATTATGAATAATGAATGACAAATATTCTAGCCAATCATGTCTTTATAGATTTAAATTCAATCTGCAATAATTTCATCCATTTTGGATATTTCATAATTCATTCAGCTCAAGATTTTAGCACATAGTCCTAATGCTACTCAATAAAGAAAAACATTAAAAATAATTATAGTACTGTGATTTAATGGTCATATGTCAAAGAAAGGATCAATAGTTCACTAAAACACTCATTCTTTCCAACATTCAACTCTAGATTTAAAGAAAAAGTATTTATGCCGTTTACACAATCACATAATGTATCGCAAATCACGGAAAATTTGAATATGTTATTATTTGTTATTTATGTATTTACTAACATATGTCATACTGCGTATTTTTTGTTATACAGTATACAGTAGGGTATATATTTCACTTGTTTCTGTTTGTCGATTATTACTTATTTTGATTTTGCTGTGGATAAATCAGAGCCAGTTATAAAAATATGTTTTTAATACTTTTATTGTAATTTCCATCTTTTCAATTTTTATGGATAATAATTCTTATGCATCTGGTTCTGGGGTTTCCTGCAAATTATGTCGAACTGATTATGCTTATCTCAAAATTGTATTGTTCTCCTATCAAACATTGAAAGCAGGGAGACAATCTCGTGCCAGGAACGAACTAAATGTAATTCATGAGAGTTTTGTGGATCCAAAATATCTCCTATTGCCTCCTTTACGCATAAAATTAAGCTTAATGAAGGAATTCCTGAAAGCCTTAAATAGGACGGCAACAGTTACTAAACATCTCAAGATGTTTCCTAGAATATCTGATGCTAAATTATAGAGAAAATATTTGTTGGACCACGGATTAGAAAGTTGATTTTATATACTTTATTTAAAGAAACTATAACTGATACTGAAAAGCAGACATGGATTCGTTTCAAAAGTGTCATCAAAATTTTCTTGGAAATTACAAGGATCGAAATTACAGAAAAAAAATTAGAAAGCATGTTTGAAAAACTTCGAAACCTGAGGTGCAATATGAGTATCAAAGTACATTTCCTACACTCTCTTTGGACTTTTTATTTTTACCGGAAAATCTTTGTTGTGTCAGCTAGGAGCAAGATAAAATATTTCACCAAGACATAAAGGAGATGGAAAATCTTTAGCAGGGAAAGTGGAATGTAAACATGATAGCAGAATATTGCTGACCACTAAAAAATAATGTAAATTCATAAAAGGTACTGTAAAAAGCATTAATTTGAAGTTTGAATATAAAAACTAGGCTAATATTAAAATGTAAGCGATTAATTAAGAACAGTGGTCAAATATTAATTTATGATTAAATGTGTTGTGGCTTCTGTGTGATCGAACTCAATTCGTAAAATCAATGTTCTTGTGTGGAAATTAAACATTAATTAGTGGACAATAAAATTGTAATTTCAATTTAAATTGTTTTTATTTGTTATTTTAGTCATTTTAACTACAACGGAAATATCGCTACTCGTCTATAGATGATGGGCGTTTTTCTATTTGGTCTGTGAAGTTAGGAATCCTCTCTTACCCTAAAGTTATCTGAAGTCTGATCGGAGTGCTCTCTTAGTGCCACGACATCCAGTGTAATGAGCGGACACTGACTTGGTTGAGAGATGTTCTCTTTTGATATACCTCCAAACATCACAGGACCTGAACTCTTAAACCCGTCTCTTGGTTAGACATTTCAATTTTCACCTGAAACAATATAACTGGTAGTCTTTGATTGAGCTATAATGATTTGGTTCTATTCTTGTAAACTAGGTAACTCCTGGAATTTGCATTTGAGTTGAGGAAAACACCAGAAAAACTTCAACCAGGAATCCAATATCGATTATTTTTTACATAAATAATTTCTTAATATGTAGATTCTGTTAAAATTATTTACTTTGTATTCTGAATTAAAATACATATTTGTATCTCCGATTCTAAATGTTGGGTTTTAAACTTACTCAACATTTAGGTCATTAATAGGAAATGCTTTTAACACATTTGTTAAAACACTAGTTATTCGTATCTATTCTCACTAGAAATGACACACTTAATTTGTTTTGAAACTCATTTGTTTAAGTAAATTGATAAAATATGATAGAAAGGTTTACTGTTTGACTACAGAATTTGGAGTTATGTTTCAGGGGGCGTGAAGAGAAGACACTCGTGGAGCAGCGATTCAGACTTTCAGCTGCCAGAGAGGTTGCTGGCCAGCGAGGATCAGCAGTCTCCAAGCACTTGGTACATCCAAGAATTGGTAAGCTTTGTCCATTCTTTGAAATAGTGTTAAATACTACTACAGTATATTTTTATATTCGTAATATTGGGCATATTACTAAACTTAGGTTATGTAGGCAGGACCTTATTTTCATATTCTGCTGCCGGGTAATCGAATTTTGCGATCATATTCTCACGCGACTAACGGTAATGCAGACACACTTCCCAACTCTCTTTAAAAACAAAAGCTAATATAATTGGAATTTTTGATCATATTTTACATCGACAGTAATGACTGCTCTACCGGTATTGAAGCAATATTTTTAACCAATTTATAAATTTAGTTTCGCTAATTCATAGATAGATCAATTCGTTGTTCTCAGAGGTGGAAACAAGTCAACCATGAAGTTGATGATGATGATAATTCATAAATATGAATTTTTTTGTAATATTTACAATATAGGCCTAGTTCAGTGTTACTTTTTTTAATTTTATAATTCACGATTCAATAATATTCTACACATGAAATAATATTCTTTACTAAAACATTAAACTTTTAAATGCTCATGCTTGAAAATCGTTCAAAAAGATTAATTAGTAATATCGAATTTTAAAATATTTTCTTCTCTCTCAAAATTAAATTAACGGCGAATTTATTTCGGGTACAAATACCGCCCACGAATTTCTACCGCTCCGGAGTAAATGTCGTGGTCTCCCCAGTGATAAATACGGGCATACATGTTACTAATCGCAGGTAGCTTTATGAATTCAGAATGAAGACGTTTGCATGTGCTCCTTATTAAATAAATTATGTGTACTTTATCACATAATCAGTATTAGAGAAACATAAGTACGGTAATTTAATGTGTAATGTTTACTGTTTTCATGTTCTCATGAGGCCTAATAACCCTATTTTGATGATTGTCATGTATATAATTAGTTCATTGTCCTTAATCCTTTCACATACAGTGTCTATTACAATGAACATAATAAAAAATAGGTTTCTTTCTTAAACTTGCTTATTATATATTCATTTACTAACACACCAGATTTTAAAATACGTTTTTGTTTCTGAAGTTATCATTGTGATGTAGGTGTATTTCGATTACATCAATAGACAGGGACATCCTGGGCCCAAAAAAGCTTAATTTTTTTTTTTGGATTTAAAAAAAATCTTAAAAAATGTAATCTGAAAGATAATTTTGTATGAAGAATGAAGGGTCTTTAAGGAAAATAAAATATTGACTGAAAGAAATAAGAATTATTTTAATTCTAATTATTTGAACATCTAGTTTCTATAACGGTCTATGGTTATATTAACATTTTAACCATTTTATACATAATCATCATTGATGTATCTTGAGTTTTAAAAACATGAAATCCAACTACATGGACCGAGTTTTAACTAGCGATGTTCCAGTTTATTGGTAATCGAATTATCGTTGAATTATTCAAAATACCTATATATATATATATATATATATATATATATATATATATATATATACACCGCTGTGGTCTCGAGATGCTGCCTTGTCACGCAGCGGGCCCCGGTTCGATCCCCGGTAGGGACAGGCTCCTGGATGAGGCATTTTTCGGGGGTTTTCCTCACCTGTAAGACAAATGTAAGGAAGCTTAGGGCCCAACGATCCACGAAAATCATCCGGTCATCCTTATCATTATCATCATCATCCTTCACCGGTGTGGAAAGCAACGGGAAGCTACCACACCTATAATTCCCTAGTAAAGCTGCAAAGCATATAATGAATATGCTATGATTGAAGTGAAAGACCTGCATTCGGGCAGAATTACTATGGATACATATTGGTACCAAATAAACAAGATTTGAATATTTGAGCTGATTGTATATACTCGTAACTTACACTCGGCCCACTTTACTTAATTTTAAATTATAATTTATTAATTTAGGAGAGTATTTGTTTTAATAATACGAGACTGTTAATGTTACATCTCTTTCTTCATAGTAATTTCATTTGTAGCTAAACTAATTCTAATTTTGAAATTTATTCACACGCACGCATAGCACGTGTGAAATTTTAACGCTAGTGACTAATACTTTCTTTATACCTTTGCCTTTCATTCAAGACAAAATTCATATTTTTAATGTTTATATTAGAATCAAATCTTCGTCATTCTACTATATTTTTCTTTCTCGTAACATAAGTACATGTAATGAAAGTTCGTGCATTCTCCTACTCTGACGTGTATTTTCCCACACCTCGTTACAATGCAACGTTTGGTTCTGGACACGACGTATAAATTACGAAAAAAAAATCTCCTAGAAATCACGATATGTTCTTCATCTTTAAAAATTAACATAACGTCCTTTACCTACTGTATGTAAAAGCACGTAAGACTCTTGTAGGAATTTGAGCTTATATAGAAATTGACTGTCTACATAGAAAATGTAATTTATGTTATTTTATCTCTATTTGAAACATTATTTAAATTTAAAAGTTCATAAAAAAGGCGATGTTCATTGCATTCCTTAAACTATTCAACAAATCTGAACACATTAACTAATTCACAGGCACTATCGAACCCGGAGGTTATGACCGCGCGGACGTAAAAGCTCGTCGTACATCCTTATCCTGATATGTTTTCCAGTCATTCCCAGCATATTCACCAGCCTCAAATAATGGTTAATTCTATTCTCCCATCTCCATCTGGTATACATATTGGGGTCTTTCCCTCTGATTTCCCTACAATAAATTTCCAATCCCTCTTTCATTCTGCATCCATCCTATAATGTCCTGCCCATCGCAGTCTATGAGATTTAACTGCTCTTATTACAAATGGTTCCCCATAAATATTATGTAGTTCACTGTTACATAGTCATCTCTCTTCGGTCCAAAATGTTTTCTCAGAACTTCTCACTGGCACTATGGAATTCGCAGGTGAGCTCTCCATACATCTCTATCCTGAGCTAATGTTTTCCTATCATCCCTGTATATTCTACTTCCCTCAAAATCATAGTTATCTCATACTTAGCCTACCTACTGGGCTCTTTCCTCTGGTTTTCCTACAGGGAGCTTTCATGCCCCTCTTTCATTCCCCATTCCCACATGTCTTGCCCATCGTAGCCTGACTTAACTGTTCTTATTATATCCGGTTTCCCATAAAGATCTTGTAGCTCACTGTTACGTATTCTCCTCATTTCACCTGTCTTTTCATCTCTCTTCGATCCAAAAAATTCTTAAGAAATTTATTCTCAAATATTCGTAATGTTTTCTCCTCTCTTAAAATAAGAGTTAATGTTTCGCATTAATATATAATAATTATTGTAATAATAATAATAATAATAATAATAATAATCGTTTTGTTAGAACTTGGGATGAGAAGAGTCCCTATAATGCATAATAGCATCCATTTCCAGAATTGAACATGTGTTTAATTTCTTCTTGCGCCTCAATTCTGTTTGTAATTACTTTTCCTACGTATTTGATTTCAGCCACATCTTCAAAATTTCCCCAATTTGTTATAACTGTCCATTTCCATTATACAATATATTTGTATATATATGACCAAATTTTTAGGGTTTCCTCAGAACTTTATTCTAAAAAACCGTAATATTTTCCTCTCTCTCTGAAAGTAAGCCACCATGTTTACGGTTTAAATTAAGAGTTCATATTTCACATCCATATAATATAAACTTGGGGAATAATATTTTTATATATTTTCAGTTTATTTATTTATTTTTTAGAGAAGGTGGGATGACAAAAGTCCCTGTAATGCAAAATGACATGCGTTTCCAGAATTGAGCATAGGTCTATATTAAATTTCTTTCTGCGCTTCTTTGTGTTTGTAATTATTGTTCTCAGGTACTTTAATTCTGCTAGTTCTTCAAAATTTCCCCCATTGGTTCCTCACTGTCCATTTCCAACATATAATGTATTTTTACGTGTGATAATACATTTAGTTCAATTGATATTTACTTCCAGTCCCAGTTTCTTAGTGTTATTTAACAGAATATATATGTTGGATTTTAGTATTTACTTGCTATCGTCTGTCTAATACTACATTAACAGAGTATACCAAAAACTGATTAATACCATTTAGATGTCCGCCCTCTTATCCTCTAAAGATTTTATTACAAGTTATGACATATAGGGACTTCAAAGAAAAGTCTTGGCATTTATAAGTTCATTTATTTAATAACAGTACGATATCCTGGATAAAACTTTATATATATATATATATATATATATATATATATATATATATATTTATTTATTTATTTATTTTCTTACATCCTCCCTCCATGGGAAATTTTGAATAGGTGACTGATTTCAAATATCTAAATAGGAATGAAATATAACTAACTTACTGGCACTATCGAACCCGCAGGTTCATGGCCGCGCGGACATATGCTCTCAATGCATCCCTATCCTGAGCTAATGTTTTCCAATCATTCCCTGTATAATCTACTTCCTTCAAATCATAATTAATGTTATTCTCCCACCTCACTTTGGTCTATCAACTGGGCGTTTTCCATGTGGTTTTCCTACAAGAAGCTTCCATGCACGTCTTTCATTCGTTCCACATGTCCTGTCCATCGCAGTCTGTAACACTTAACTGTTCTTATTAAATCTCGCATCCTATAAAGACCATGTAGTTCACTGTTAAGTAGTCTTCTCCATTCACCATTCACCTGTCTTCTCTCTCTTGGTCCAAGAAGTTTCCTCTGAGCTTTATTCTCAAATACTCGTAATCTCCATTCCTCCCTTAAAGTAAGAGTCCATGTAAATAGGAATGAGATGCTCAAATAAATTTAACATAGGCTCAATTCTGGAAATGCATCCTATTATACATTACAGGGACTCTTGTCGTCCCAACTATAAGAAAAAGTTAAACTGAAAACATATAAAACTGTTATTCTCCTAGTTATATTATATGGATGCAAAACATGGACTCTTACTTCATCGGAGGAAAGGAGATTAGGCTACGAGTATTTGAGAATTAAGTTCTTAGGAAAATGTTTGGACAAAAGAGAGATGAACAGACAGGTGAATGGAGAAAACTAGCCTATATAACAGTGAGATACATGGTCTGTATAGGAAGCCAGATATAATAAGAACTGTTAAATCTCATAGACTGTGATTGGCAGGACATGTAGCACGAATGTGGAATGAAAGAGGTGCATAGACGCTTCTTGTAGGGAATTCAGAGGAAAAACGCGCAGTTGGTAGACCAGGAATGAGGTGGGATAATAACATTAACCATGATTTGAGGGAAGTAGATTATACAATCGATGATTAGAAAACATTAGGTCAAGATATGGATGCATGGAGAGCTTATGTCCGCGCGGTCATGAACCTATGGGTTCGATAGATCCAGTTAGTTACTTAGTTATGTCCTCCCTCCATTTAAGGACCACAATGTATTGTACAACGTAAGGCAGTAGTTTGTAGGCAAGGAGTTTGAACTTTAAATCACCCATCAGCACGTTATGATCCTTCTTGAATCTGCAGTTAGCAGTATCCAATGGACACCTCCAAGGCATGAGACGCAAACACAGACTCAATGTTGAGGTTTAAACCACTCGGATCCACCGGGAAATGAACGCGATTCTAATTATAATTCCACTGAGACGGACAGTATGGAAATATCATAAGTTCTATTAATGCTAAATAACTTTAATTAATGAGTTAATTTACATTCTGACAAGTGAAGGTTAATGTAATAATTTTTCATACAAGATAATTTGCAATTTCCATTCAATTACTTTTCTACATATGTATTCCATATTTACTTAGAGCAGTAATTGGCACGCCACCTATTATGTCTTGTTATGCCCAAATACAATCCAGATTATCATATGGTATTTCATTTTGGAAATCTGAAGCCAGGATAACTGATAATGCAACAGTTGGGAAGCGTGTGGTTTGAATTGATACATGTATTTTGTATAGAAATAATTTTCACGGCTTAATGATGGTTTATAGCTTAAATTAATTTATCTTTTTTATTTCATTCTCTTTTATAGACTCTTTAAACGCGTAAATTCACATCGCGTCTATTTTTTAAATGATAGTTTGAAGATTACAATGGTAATGAAAATTCAACCCAGCGTATGCACGACTCAGGAAAACCAGGGAAAAAATAAACCTCAGGTAGTTCGGCACTAGGATTTAAACCAGGGCTTCTCAAATACAAGTCTCAAATGATATAATCTCGTTAATTGATCATATTCATTAAAATATCCATTATTTTCATTATAATGTTTTTCATAATTAGGAAATCGATATAAAATTATTTAGTATTTCTCTTTATCATTAATTAATTAATTATCATCTTGTGTACGATATTAAATATACTCTATGAAGAAAGTAAAAAATATATCTAATTCGTAAATTCATTAAAAAAATCACCAGCCAACACATTTCTCCATATATAAATTATATTATACTATATTATATTGTCCACCGCTGTGATCTCGAGATAGCGTGCTGCCTTGTCACGCAGCGGGCCCGTGTTCGATCCCCGATCGGGGCAGTTTATCTGGGTGACGTTTTTATCGGGGTTTTTCCTCACCTGTAAGACAAATGTCAGGAAAACTTTAAGACCCAAACAGTCCCCGAAATCATATGGCCATCATCATCATCCTTCATCGGTGTGGAAAGCAACGGGAAGCTACCACACCTACAATTCCCTAGTAAAGCTGCAAGCATAGCATGAAAATGCTATGATTGCAGTGCAGGACCTGCCTTCGGGCAGAATTACTATGGATGGATATTATATTATGTATTGTATTGTATTATATACTATTGTATTATAATATGTTAATATATAAGAAGAGAAAAAATAGAAACTCAGTTATAAGAGAGAAAATGAAGATTGAAGACACTATTTTTAGATTATATTAAAACTCGGCAATTAAGATGGTACGGACATGTCCAGCGAATGGAAGAGGATAGGCTATCAAAATTGTTTTGGAATAGAAACCTGAGGGAAGACGAGGCAGAGGATGACCTAAAACCTCTTGGAGTCAGGGAATATGAAGGAGAAACATCTACAACCAGGAGATTGGATGGACCGACAAAATTGGCTATTAGAAATCGGATGATGTCAAAGACATTAATAAACGATTGTTATCTATTATATTATATATTACATTACATTATATTATATTATATTAGTCTACCGCTGTGGTCTCGAGGTAGTGTGCTGCCTTGTCACTCAGCGGGACCGGGTTCGATTCCCGGTCGGGAGAGGCTCCTGGATAATGTTTTTTCCAGGGTTTTACCTCACCTGTAAGACAAATGTCAGAAAGCTTAGGGCCCAACGGTCTCCGAAAATCAACGGGCTATCAGCATCATCATCTTTATCATTATCATCATTACGCTTCACCGGTGTGAAAAGCAACGGGAAGCTACCACACCAATAATTCCCTAATAAAGTTGCAAAGCATAGCATGAAAATGCTATGGTTGCAGCGAAAGACCTGCCGTCGGGCAGAATTACTATGGATGGATATTATATATTATATTATATTACATTACATTACATATAAGCTTGCAGGATTTAGGTCATATAGCCTTTTCTTTACTCAAGCGTGGAAAAATTAGATACAAAAAAAAAGAAGTAATGCAGATTATAGAAAATATGATAGTGAGTAAATATCAATATGTTTCCACTAGTTGAACTAAAATTAATATGAATTATATTAATATTTATAGAAAAACAAAATTAACAGTAGCTCTCAATAAATCTGCTGTGAGACCATTTACAAAAGAACGAAATTTAAATTATTTTAAAAGAAGATGAAGTCTGACAATTCTCTCGTCGTAGGATAATGCAGAGTCTAATATTAGATACGGTATAGAAATTTAGAATAATAGATGGTTCTGTGATACGGGATTTCAAGTATCGGTTGGTTTAGAACTACGAAGGTCATTTGAGTTCTTATGTACTCACATTATGAGCCTACACTTTAACTACGTGTATAGGCCGTACTGTATCTTAGGCCTATTAGGCTATATTTGTAGAATTCGATTTATCTGTCTTCTTACAAACATACGACATACCGATCAGAACTCGAGAATATTCAGAAATAAGCCTAAACATGATATTTTTCTGCGCTGTGATCTAAGTTGTTATCTTATAAATTAGATGATATATTTTTCTTAATTTTTTCTGAATATAGAAAAAGCTCCTTATTCGTGGTTCCCTTATTCGCGTGTTCATTATTCGCGGTTAAAAAATTGCAACACAGTTCCTGTATTCGCGGTTAAAAATTTCTTTATTTGCGGATCCAGTCGGTATATTAGAAGGATTAGTATCCTTTATTAACTCATCGGCAACTTTTTTACTGCAGGCACGTGTCAAGACAACTTTTACAAAGAGCGATTCAAACCAAATGGACAAATGAATATAAAAATAAAACAAACCTTATTGTCACTAAGCCTAAAGTTAATTGTTAAAAGCTACCGTCGTCGTATATCACGCGCCACTATGTCCGTTATAAATGTCGCCCTCGCCACCATCGGTGTTACATTGTTTCAACTTGTCATCCGTTGCAATAATTTTGATTGAATAACACGTGTCTCTTCTGCTTTGTTCCTAATTTATTTGTTTACAGGAATTAAACCCAATTTATAATGTCGAGTGAAAGGAAAGAAAATTAGTTCCGAAGCGGAAAAAAAGTAGTGTTGCCGCTTAAAGTAAAGACACAAATACTTGATCGTTTACGCGTTGGCGAGTCGTTTGCGTCTATATCACGCTGTTTCAATGTTAATGAATCAACTGTACGATTTATCAAGAAATATGAAGATAAAATAAATAATTCTATCGCTGCATACACAGCTGAATATCAATCTGAATTGAAAGACCTTTTAAAAGCGGCAAAATAGGAAAAAAATACTAAATTCTTTTAAGTCTTTGCCTGAACCTGACAGTAATAATTAATACAATTGTTCAAAATCTCTCATTAATTGATTTTGTTTTGATAATTTTTATGTTATTCTGGAACCTTGGAATGCATCCTCTATATACATATACAAATTACCATTCCATATTCGCTGTTTCTGTATTCGCGGCATTTTTGCGGAAATATCCCCTGCGAATAAGGAGCTTTTACTGTATAATAATTATGAAGGTCTCGATTTTTTCAAGGAATTTGTGGCCCACATTTATGACACTGGAGTTAAGGAAATCTCTAGAATACTTCAATCAGGAAATTCAATCCTGCCAGGAATTGAATCCGAGCTTGCTGCATGAGAAGCAAAGTTATCCCGAGACACTAGCGGTTGTTAAAAATATTGGTTTATGACGTTCCAAGAAGTTGAGGCTGCTTCTCCGCACAACTTGTGTATAGTAAGATATAACTTTCTATATGGTTTAGGCGTTAAGCCCAACCAAACAACTGATAGCTAGAAATGATTGCGGAGCGCTTGTATATAAGTTTTAATTGTAGCAGTTCTGGCAAGATTAATGGATCTGATCTGTACATCCAATTCGGGAGAGCAATAAATTTTGCAGCATGCTGAACCGTTGTTCCTCGTGAAAATAGACATTCCGAAACAGGTTCTTCACCTTTAACCTCTTGTATAATTGCTTTGTTTAACAACGTATGTGTTTCTATTGAAGACAATAATGCATAAACATGCTGCCATAGGTTTAAAAGAAATTGCTGACTACAAAGATTGATTTTGTAGAATTCATTAGTTAATGGTGGTCTCGAGAGAAGAGATCCATAATGGAGGGTTGTAAAAGTATTATCATCTTGGTTAATAATAAATGTGCCTCGTAAATTCCATGGCTGTTTGCTGGAAGAGATTCAATCTCAGTTAAATTGAACATTATGGCAATTATTTATTAAATCAATTTAATAAAATTCTTGTAGCTTTATAAAAAATAGTGTACATTTTGTTTTCAGATGCTTCAACGATCTTTGAAAACATCGTATTTATAACATTTACATGCATACTGCAGTAGTAAAACAAAACTAAAACTAAAATCCACGGCGCAGCAGGCCTAGTAGACCCTTGGCCTTGCAGCCGGCAACTGGCCTCACATCCGCATGTGCTAATCATAGGCAAACGATCAAGTATCCAGTGTAGGAGTGACATATGGTCAGCATGTCCGATTCCCCAGCCGTTATAGCTGACTTTCTTAACCTGGAACCGCTACTTATTGTAGCTGCCCAAATTCTTCATGATCCTGAATGGGCACCGGTCCAATACTGGTCTTTCATGAGAAAATGTCTTCCCCCATGGGGACTCGAACCAGCGCGAGTCCCGTAGCTCTGCCGCCTAGGCATCTTGCTTAAGCACTCGGTTAGCATACTAATAAGCTCTTATTTCTGTCTTTGTATTCTTGCAAATTATATTGATTTTAATTAACAGTGGAATTATTTGTCCGGAATTTAAACTCGAATGTTCCCGAAAGAATCTCAAACGCTAAACACAACCTTCTTATTCGGTAAAAAGGTAGACTGTAATCGGCCAGTGTAATAATAATAATAATTGGCCTAGAGAGTTCATTTCTAAAGAAACATACAAGGTACATCTGTTAAGAGAAAATAGTGTTAAATACCTATACCAAACAAGAATGAATAAATATGTAGAGGAAATAAATGGTCAAACATACGGAAACAATATAAATTTAATGTGGGAAATATTGAAAAATATTTTACATAAAGTAGCATCAGAAACTCTAGGGAAAAGAAGGAAGAAATATGCGAAAAGGGGAATAGATATTTGGAATGAAGACATAGCGGAAAAAATAAAGGACAAGAAACAAGAATATCTTAAATTTCTACAGAGCAGATCTACAGACGATAATATTGAATATAAACGAAAATCAGCAATTGTTAAAAGAGAAATTAGAAGAATAAAGAGAGAGCATTGGGACAGATATGTGTCGAATTTAGAACATGATGTACACGGACACCAAGCTAGAGCATATAAAGTTATTAAACATTTAAATAAAAACGAAAAGGACACAATACGGTTAAATCCTATACCTATTACTTCGAAGAACAAACAATAGCCTTAAGAGAAAATGACCCAAATGTGGATAGTATTAGGTTTGAAGAGCTAATGTTAACATTGAAAATTTTTAAAAACAAGAAATCGCCTGGAGCAGATAATCTAAACATAGAATTATTCAAATGTGCATCGATTACATTTATTGTTAAGTTTCTTGAATTTATAAACCTTTGCTGGAAAACGGGTTCTGTTCCGGATGAATGGAAGGACGCAATAACTGTTCCGATATTTAAAAAAGGAAACAGAAGAGAATGTACAAATTATAGAGGAATAAGTTTATTAAATTCAGCTTATAAGATATATGCAAAAATTTTATCATATAGAATAAATAAAATAGCTAAAACAATATTACGTGAGGAACAAAAATGGATTTAGAAAGGGTAGGTCAACTATAGATTGTGTTTTTACAATGGCCTAATTGATAGAAAAAAGAAAAGAATTTAATTTACCCACGTATATAGCTTTTATTGATTATACTAAAGCATTTGATAGTGTAAGTAGAAATAAATTATGGAACACACTAGAAATGAAAGGAATTCCTCAACACCTTATAAGAGCCATTCAGAGTTTATATATAGAAACAAATTTTAAAATAGACTGCAGAGATAAAATTAGTAAACAAAACATAGAAATAAACCAGGGAGTAAGACAAGGGTGTCCATTGTCACCAGTATTATTTAACTTATACTTGGACCATGTCATAAATGAATGGCAAGAACAAATTAATATAAATAGTGTATTGACAACTCTGCTTTTTGCAGACGATCAAGTAATAATGACAGCATCAGAAAATGCTTTACAACAATTCCTTTATACTTTAAATAATATCTCTCTAAAATACAATTTAAGAATATCTACATCTAAAACAAAAATATTAGCTCTGAAAGGAAAATGTGCAATAAGAACAAAAAAAGTGATAAACAATGTAATTACAGACCAAGTTCAGAATTTTAATTATTTGGGATATCATTTTAGGCAATGACAGAAATTTAGATAAACACACCTAAAATACAACGATTCAATTATCTATGTGGCACAATTAAACGCACTTTATTGAATAAGACTAGAAAAGAAACTGTTTTGAAGTTTTACAAAGTATTAGCAGTTCCGTCTCTTATCTATGGATGTGAAACCTGGACATTAACAAAGGCAGATAGTAAACAAATAGAGGCTGCTGAAATGAAGATGTTGAGAGCAATAGCAGGATACCAAAGGACCGGTAAAAAGAAAAACGAAGATATAAGAACAGAACTTAATATATTTAATCTCTGTGAAAGAATAATATAGCCTATTACCAAAATGTTTATCTTCAGCACGTATTACGAACGAATAAACAGCGCATACCAAGAAGAATGTATAATTATAAACCAAAAGGGAGAAGAATGTTGGGAAGACCATTGAAGAGATGGAAGGACCAATTCGACCTATAATGAGATCGGAAAAGGCCATTGGGCTTAATCCTTGTTGTTGTTGATGATGATGAATAATTGGCGTCATAGAATGATATCAACTTACGACAAACTGATAACAGGATTTTAATGCTATTTGACTTGATCTTTGTCTCCTGATTTACGGCTGGTTATGACTGGCGGCTCGATTATCGCTCAAACATCAACTAGAACAATATCAATGGTCTGAAGAGGGCATATGTAAAACCTTAAGCACCCGGGTCAAACTGAGTGTGCGCTCGGCGGGCCGGGACAATGTATATGGGTACATAAAGGGTGGTACTGCTCTTCCAACCCCACTGTATTTTCTTATCTTGTAATAATAATAATGATAACG
Source organism: Diploptera punctata (assembly GCA_030220185.1). NCBI lineage: Eukaryota > Metazoa > Arthropoda > Insecta > Blattodea > Blaberidae > Diploptera > Diploptera punctata. Next base: position 952,286 of record JASPKZ010002300.1, on the reverse strand, counting down.
ATAATAATAATCCCATTCCTTCCATTAACTTAGTTTAACCTCACCACACGCCACCCGACCTTACAGTGACACGACCTTTCGGGAGAGGGATTTTGAACTATAGTGCGTCCCATCACGCGGACATGGTTGCTTCCCTAGTGAAAAGTTTCTTAACCACACTAATTTAGTTACGCTTATTTCCCCACAGATGTCAGCGAGAGACATTTCGTTAATACATTGCCTCGAGACGACATCTAGTAGGTAACCAAGGTTTCCTCGGATAGATGAAGGTCGGTAAATTTTGCACAGAGGCCTTTTTATTCTGGCTTGCGGTTCTTTTCCAAGCGTGAAAATCTTCGGACTCGGTACCCACGACTTAAAAGTCCCCCCCCCTGGACGACTGTACCTTGGATTTTCCATTCTAAAAATCCATCCACCCCGGCCGGGTCTAACCCGCGGTCCTCGGGACTAGAGATTAGGAGCATAATCGCTAGACCAACGCGGCCGACTAAATATGGATCACAACACAGCTTTCTTTACCACACAAGGACTTGGAGGGCCTCCCAGAATGAGTGAATAGTTAAATGTCAGGGCCTCCACAATATTAAGACGAAACAAACCATTCGCTGACATATTCATACTAAACATAGCTAATATGAAGATTATGATGGCCAGATGAGTTTGAATCTCAATGTTTCCTGACATTTGTCTTAAAGGTGAAGAAAAAACCCCAAATTCCATCATCCAGGAATAATAATAATAATAATAATAACAATAATAGGAGATACTAAATGTTAACACGCACACACTATTGAGCAACATTAAGAAATTGGGACTGGAAGTAAATATCAATAAAACTAAATATATGGTCACACGTAGAAATACATTATGTAATGGAAATGGAGAACTAATGACAAATGAGGGAAATTTTGAGGAAGTGGCTGAATTCAAATACCTAGAAACAATAATCACAAATAGGAATTAGATGCACAAAGAAATTAAACGTAGGCTCAATTCTAGAAATGATTACTATTATCCATTACAGGGACTTTTGACTTCTCAACTCATTTTAAAAAAAAACGTTAAACTGAAAATATATAAAACTATTATTCTACCAGTTATATTATATGGAACATGAACTCTTACTTTAAGGGAGGAAATGAGGTTACGAGTATTTGAGTATAAAGTTCTTAGGAAAATTTTTGGACCAAAGAGAGATGAACAGACAGGTGAATGGAGAAGGCTACATAACAATGAACTACATGTACATGAACTTTATATGAAACCAGATATAATGAGAACAGTTAAGTCTCGTAGACTGCGATGGGCAGGACATGTGGCACGAATGGGGAATCAAAGACGTTCATGGAAGCTTCTTGTAGGAAAACGCCCCGTTGGCAGACCAAGAATGAGGTGCAAGAATAATATTAACTATGATTTCGAGGGAAGTAGATTATACAGGTATTGATTGGAAAACGTTTGCTCAGGATATGGATATATGGAGAACTTGTGTCCGCGCGACCATGAACCTACGGGTTGGATTGTGTCAGTGAGGGAGTGAGTTAGTTAGTTAATAACAACAATAATAATAGGAATATAATAATAATAATAATAATAGCAATAATAACAATAACAATAATAATATCAATAGTAATAATAATAATAACAATAATAATAATAATTGGTCAATGGTCAATTAAAGTCACTTCTATATAGATCTTGGTAATATTAGTAAGTCTACTTAATTAATCAATTATATTGCATTCAGATCAAATAAATTAGTAGTGCAATTATAAAAAATAAATAGTGCATTGCCACAAACTCCACATCTCCTAAAATGTGGTATAGGCCTATACAATTCTTTATATGCAATATAATGTGACCATAATATGCACCTAATAGATTTTATAAATATGAACCACACCTATGTATCCTTTATATAATGATTAATTTGTGATCTATTTATCAGAACTGATAATTTAAAATAGCTATTTTAAATTTCCATGCGTATTGATACAGTAACCTGTGTTAAATGAAAACTCCATTAACCAATGGACACCTTTTAATTATTTCTATTTGTGAATAAATTGTTTTCTTCATAACCTGCGAGTATATTGATTTTTATAACGATTGATTAGAAACAAACTGTAGTTAATATCTTAAGGAACACATTTTTATTTGTTTTTTTCATTTTAAAACTTACATTGATTGATTACGAACCCGAGAGCCCGTTACCACTTTAATCCTGAAAAGCTTACTATATTTTATCTATTATTATGTTAGAAAAGATGGAAGAAAGAATAAAATGGAAAAATAGCAATACAGATGAAGCCAAAAGAGACTTGGGCATTACGACGGAATGAGGAAAAGCGACTGGAAGCTTTTGAGATGTGGATATGGAGAAGGATGGAACGTATAAAACAGACAGACAAAATAAAAAATTAAGATATGCTAGACAGAGTGGGTGAAGGAAGAACAGTGTTGGAACTCATAGAGAAGAGGAAAAATAAATTGGATCGTCCACTGGCTAAGAAGAAACTGCCTGCTGACGGATACCCTAGAAGGGATGTCAAGGCAAAGAAGGTTGAGGCAGAAAAAAAAACATCAGATGATGGACAATATTTAAAAAATGGTTTGTATGCGGACACAAAAAGGAAGAGTGGAGAATGCTGAGTTTCCAGTGAAAGACCTGCTATTGGGCAGAACACTGTATGTATTAAAACAATCAGTGACGCTTTAAATCTTAGTTGCTAGGCAACAAAACCTATACTTTATATTATAAAAAACAGGCCACCGCTGTGGTCTCGGGGTAGCGTGCTGCCTTGTCACGCAGCGGGCCTGGGTTCGATCCCCGGTTGGGACAGTTTTTCTGGGTGAGGTTTTTATCGGGGTTTTTCCTCACCTGTAAGACAAATGTCAGGAAAACTTTAAGGCCCAAACGGTCTCCGAAATCACATGGCCATCGCAATCATCATCATTCATATTCATTTTAGATTAAGCTTAGGATTAGGGACTCTCCTGGCGCACCATTATCATCATCATCATCATCACCCATCACATCATCAGGGCAACGTAACCCCGCATTCCGGGCCTCCCAACCTCAGAAGTGGGTTACAAGTACGCCATGCCAGGAGAGAAACCAGGAATGTCGAAAGACAAACCTGGGGCATTTAAAAAAAAATATATTATATAACAAAACAAAACACGCTACCAGCACATAAAATACAAGTTTAACAAAACGTAGAATACACTCTAATGATGATTGATAGTTATTGTAATATTACAATCATTACAATTTGTAATACTTGCTGGAGATACTTTTTATTGGTCATTAGAAGTTTTGTTTTCACAACATTGCTTGTAATTGAACTTTCTTCCCTAAGTATAAGATCAGAAATTTTCTTCTTACCCAAAATTGCGGAATATAATATCAATGTTTGTAGACTTTTTTTTTCCTTTTTAAATCCCACATTACTCTTTCTCTAAGCATATCGTTTCTGCAATGAATAAATTTCATTAAATATACTATATATACAACATATACTAAAATACTCTTAACGTAGATAAAATATTGTAGACTATATAACTCTTGCCCCAATGGGAGTCAATGACCAATCACATTTCAATGATTTTTTATTTACAACCAATCACAGTCGTGTTTCGTCTAGAATTTACCAACTAAAGTTTATCATGAGTAATGCCACGAGTGATTTCCAAATTATCGATAGGCCTAAATTCATGACTCACGAAGTGAGGAGTGAATTTATCTAGAGAATTTGGAAATCAAGAGTGGCATTTGTTAGGACTATTTAACGAATAAAATTAAGCTGTTTACTCACAAATCATTGTTTAACTATAGTTATTTTAAAATATTTATATATTTAATGTAAACGGCGATGTTTGAAAACAAATGAGAAACGATAGGTACGCTTCATCTGCTTCTTTTGTTTATCACTGCAACCAGATCATATTATTTATTGCCAAAGGAATGCAATATTGTAAGAATGCTCTCTAGTGGAGAAAAAATGAAACACATCAAACTGTATATTAATTCATTTCTGATGTCGTATGATATAAATATGACAATTATATTTTTCTGGATTATTACCTAGGAAAAAATACATTTAAGAAAGTGCAAACAGCGGTTTGTTTTTTTGGTGGTATAATAAATTGCTACAAATGTTTTTATATTAATTCCTGGAAGCGCTGTGTGTTGACATCTATGCACTATATATACAATCTGGTAGCCGTATTTCTTATAGGCTCAGTCACTGCAAAATAATGGTCAGACCTGTTCAGAATATTAAAAAGGAGGAGCTTTCTTTAATATGGTAAATTTAACACTGATAAATATTTCGTGAAACACGACTCTGATTGGTTGTAAAACAGAAATCATTGAAACGTGATTGGTCACTGACTCCCATTTGGGGCATGAGTTAAATAGTCATAATAAAGAAAGAATCTCCTTTTTAACATTCTGAATAGGCCATAGCATTATTTTGCAGTGACTGACTCTCTAGGAAATACGGCTACCAGATTGTACATATAGTGCATGAATATCAACAGAAAGCGCATGCGAGAGATAATATAAAAATATTTGTAACAATGGACTATACCACAAAAAAAAATAAGCCACTGTTTGCACTTTCTTAAACGAATTATTTTCCCGGAAATGACGTTGCAGAAAGATATGATTGACATATTTACATCATAGAACACCAGAAATTAATTAATACCTATAACGTTGGTTATAAATTTCTCCACTAGGGTGCATTCTTACAACATTGCGATCCTTTGGCAATAAATAATATGATCTGGTTGCAATGGTGAACAAAAGAAGCAAATGAAGTGTACCTATCGTTTCTCATTTGTTTTCAAACATCACCATTTGCATTAAATATATAAATATTTTAAAATAACTATAGTTAAATAATGTTTTGTGAGTAAACAGCTTAATTTTATTCGTTAAATAGTCCTAACAAATGTCACTCTTGATTTCCAATTTATCGATAATTTGGAAATCACTCGTGGCGTTACTTATTTTAACACGTTACAAAATTAGGTTTTGTAACTAGTGATCTAAATAACTATTAAACCTATTCACTGTGAAATGTGAGGACTTTGTTAGGAATGTGTGAAATTTGTTAAATGAAGGTGCTATAATCTTAATGCTTGTTGAATAGCGTCAGGTGCTAAGAATTTACCAGTTTGAAATGTTCGCATGACTCGTGAACATAACTGGAAATGAATGTAAAACGTATACAATCAATAAAGCTAGGCAGCTGTGATAAAATGCAAATAGTATTATTTATCACGTGGAAACGAGCAGTTTTCCTACAAATATTTCTTATCGTCAATCACAGCTTTAAATTATAGTTCAGTAGAATTGGAAAAATCTCTATCTTACATCTCACATGTTTATAGCAACAAAGTTGCGAGCTTGTTTAAGATGAATTCCTTGCAGATGCCGTCACATCCAATATTACTAATTCCAGATTTTTATCGTTAAATTAAACCAATATAAAATTAATAATTACGTGTTATAATATGTTTGAGCAATCTTGCTCGAGATTCAAATTATTGTATAATGTATTAACATTTTATTAAAGTAAAGGAAAGCAAAATCAGAAGTAAACATCAATAAAATTAAATATAATGTGACGTTCACACATAGAAATACATTATATAATGAAAATGGGCAGTTAATGACAATTAAAGGAATTTTTGAAGAAGTGGTTGAATTCAAATACCTAAGAACAATAATTACAAAAAGGAATGAGGTCCATAAATAAACTAAACATAGGCTTAATTCTTGAAATGCATGCTATTTTGTATTACCATTTTGTCGTCTCAACTTCTCTAAAAAAACGTTAAACTGAAAATATATAAAACTGTTATTCTCCCAATCATATTATATGGATGCGAAACATGGAATCTTACTTTAAGGGAGGAGAAAAGGATACAACTGTTCAAGAATAAAGTTCTTAGGAAAAATTGTAGACCAAAGAGAGATGAGCAAACAAACGAATGGAGAAGACTACATAACAGTGAGCTTCATGATCTTTACGGAAACCCCGGTGCTATAATAAGAACAGTTAAGTCTCGTAGACTGTGATGGGGCAGGGCATGTGACACGGACGGGGAATGAAAGAGGGGCATTGAAGTTTCTAGTAAAAAACCAGAGGGAAAACGCTCAATTGGTACACTAAGAATGAGGTAGGAGAACAACATTAACGGTGATATGAGGGAAGTAGGTAATACAGGGGATGATTAAGAACATTAATTCAAGAAAGGGGTGTGTGGAGAACTTATGTCCCCGCGAATCTATGAGTTCGAAAGTATCAGTGAGTAAGTTAGTTAGTTACAATAAAACTATTAATGAAAATATTGGGAAAACATTCGTCTCATCTAGAATATAACTATGTTAAGTTATATGAACGTTTTATTTCTCCTTTCTCTCCTAAGATATCTTACATTAGTCTTTTAACTGGGCTAGTTAGATTAATGTTATTGCCCATCCAAAGTGAACAATGTTGTTAATGACCGGCCTTTTACGATTTTTTCCGTATTTACTTCATTGTCCGTAGCGCATATATAATATTTTAACATGGAAAAATTTGGTTTTATGGTATTTGTTAGCTTTGACACGTGATAGGCCTACAAGTCATCTCTCCCAGTTCCTGTTATTTAATTGACTACAAGTGTAGACATTTTCAGTACCTTCTACAGCTACAATGGAAGTAACGCGCGATGAATATTATGCTGCTTTGAAATTGTGCTTTGGTCTCAACATATGTTCAGCTGAAGCCTAAGCAGAGTTTGTTGCACAGCTCGAAGATGGTATAAATATGTTTAAAGAGAGAAGGTGAAGTCATTGCTCTTAGAGAAGAAAACATCAACACCGCTGCTGTCATAGTGAGGGAGGATCGACGAATAGCTTTGAGATCACTTTCTGAAATTTTAAAAATGTAATTAGGTGTTACACGTTGGAGGCAGAAAAATTACACATGGCACGTTTGTGTGCTCAATGGGTTCCGAGATTACTCATTCTCAAGCAATAGGAGATTCACGTGCAGGTTTGCATGCACTTGAACATGGTGGTAAAGGAAGATTCAGAGTTTCTTTCAAAGGTTATCATTACTGATGAAACTTAGGCTTATCATTTCGATCCTGATAGCAAATAGTAAATCTCTGTGTGGAAATCTCCTTAATCACTAATCCCCCCCCCAAAAGCAAAAGTGGTTTCTTCTCCTGAGAAAATTATGGTCATATATTTTTTTAATTCACTAAATGGTTTATCAGTAGGCCTATGTAGTAGTTGCATACATTAATACGTAGTAACTGGGCAATACTATAGCGTTATTCTGACTATTTAACTCATGCTCCAAATGGGAGTCAATGACCAATCACATTTCAATGTTTTTTTATGTACAACCAATCACAGTCGTGTTTCGCCTCGAATTTATCAACAAAAGTTTATCATGTTAAAGAAAGCACCTCCTTTTTAACATTCTGAATAGGACATAGCATTATTTTGCAGTGATTGACTCCCTAAGAAATACGGCTACCAGATTGTATATATAGTGCATGAATGTCAGCAGATAGCGCATGCGAGAGATAATATAAAAACACTTGTAGCAATTGATTATACCACAAAAAAAGAAACAACTGTTTGCACTTTCTTAAACGAATTATTTTCCAGGAAATGACGTTGCAGAAAAATATAATTGACATATTTATATCATAGGTCATCAGAAATTAATTAATACCTATAATGTTGGTTTTAAATTTCTCCACTAGGGTGCATTCTTACAATATAACTATCATAATTATAATTACATCAAAACTAACTACAAAAAGATTATTTTATTTAAATAATAACTATTATGAAATAATCCTTATAAAATGATGAACAAGGGAAGCAAATGAAGCGTACCAATCGTTTCTCATTTGTTTTCAAACATCGCCGTTTACATTAAATATATAAATATTTTAAAATAACTATAGTTAAATAATGATTTGTGAGTAAACAGCTTAATTTTATTCGTTAAATAGTCCTAATAAATGCCATTCTTGATTTCCAAATTCACGAAGTGAGGAGTGAATTTATCTACTCGTGGCATTACTTATGATAACTCTGTAAGGCCGTATCATGCGCAAAAAGTCACATGTACGCGCAACAGGCTATTTGGCGCACCACGGTATTGCGAGGTCGCATATCGCAAAAGTTGTTGCTAAATATCTTACAAAAATCAAAATTAACTGCCTATAATCTGGATTTAGCCCCGACTTTTTCTCTTTCATAACCTGAAGAAAACACCTTTGCGGGACGGGTTCTCCATCTTCCTAAGCAGTAATAATAGTTGCGGAGGCGGTTTTGAAACTCATGTCAAAAAAAAAGTTTGCAACATTTAATTTGAAGCTGGCAGGAACACTGGGACATACGCATTTACATACTAACGAGACTATTTTAAGAAGGTCCATCAAAATTCTCAGAATGAGCAAAGGTATGCTGCAAAAAAAAAGTCCATTGTTTATTGAATAGCCCTCGTAAATAGGAATTATAGATGACCAGAATAATCTTCCTGCAATAACCTTCGGTGTTATTTACTGTCCCTGAATCGCTTCCTAGCCGAGCAGTTTAATATATCATGTCTTAGCTATGCGAAATGCGCAGGTTCGAGTTCCCATGGGGAAGAATTTTATCATGGCATGTCACCAAGTATACAGGACTGGTATGAACCTAATATCGTGAGGAATTTGGGTAGCTACAATAAGTAGCTGCTACATATTAAGAAAACCAGTTCTAACGGCTGGGAACCCGAATGCTGATCGCATCTCACTCTATATTACATGGATGATAGACCGCATATGATATATAGATGTGTTCCCGCAGCCAGCCGGCTGGTAGGCCAAAGGCCTTCTAGGCCTATCGTGCCAGGGGAAATTAGAATGTTGGGACGTGTGTGTAAGAACTGGAATAGAGTATTGAGTCTGTCGTATAAACAGAGGTGCAAATACGTCGAGCATCTAAATCGTATATTCCAAATTTGTAGCCATTGTTGAAGTGTTTTAATGTCTGCCATGAGTATTGCAGTATTAAAGTTTGAAATGCTAAAGATATATATATTTTTTTAATGCCCCAGGTTGTCAATTCGACATTTCTGGTGTTCTCTCCTAGCATTGGCTTAATTATAACCCACTTCTCGAGTTGGGGCGCCTAGAAGGCGGAATTACGTTACCCTGATGATATGATGGGCGATAAATGACAATGAAGGGCCAGGAGAGTTCAAAACCTAAACTTAACCACAGGAATGATTCCCTTTTTTTAAAAAATCCTATCGTTTGACCAAGAATCGAACCCGGGACCTTATGAACAGTAGTCAGAAACGCTGACCACTAGCCCATGAGGCTGGTCAAAATAATTCTATATTCATGATAGAATCACAACAATAAGAACTGAATGATTTGTAATAAAATGAACAAATGTGTCGGTATTCATAATTTTAACCATTGTAATAATTAGCAAAAGTTACTACTAAATATTATGTGTATGTATGTATGTTCGAATATAAAATAGAGAAAGATTATTGCAGTCATATTTCAGATCATAGAAAGGGCATGTTACTCTCGGTGTCATACCCAGGAACTAAATGCCTCGTTAAAAGCATAAGTTACGTTAGAGCGAGTTTTCCGAATGTCTACATCAAGTTCAAGAACAGGTTTTTCATTTTTTTTACAAATGGAAAGCACGCTCTCCGACATGTTTTGAATTGCGAACGTTACAGCACGCGAATTCATGACCTTATTCATAATAATCAGAGATCTGCGTCCAGATTTAAGATTCAATCTCTTTTCCTCATTCTTTATAAATCTTAGCTACAATAATCTATTACTTTTCTTAAAATTTCATCTCATGTAAACCAGTAGAAGTAAAAAAAGTAAATTATTTAAATGTAATATTTTAAAATTATATTTATTTAATAAAATTTATAAAATTAAACATTTTTAATTTTTTCCAGTGATGTGCGAATCAGTTAGGCTTTCTAAAAATACGATCCACTATTTTTATATGAAAATACGTAATGCTACTCATATCACATTAATATATTAAATACTGGTTTTATTCAATACTGACGACGTGCCTGGAAATCTGAAAATATCTTTGAACCATTTCCTTAATCTGGCGAGTATCATAATCATCATCATCGTCATTATTATGATTATTATTATTATTATTATTATTATTATTATTATTATTATTATTATTATTATTATTATTATTATTATTGATACTAAAGTTATGCAGTTTCGTGTACAAAAACCTTATAGAGCTAAAATCTTATAAATGGAAAAACAATAAAACAAATAATTTTAATTATTTGGGATACTCTTTATGTTACAGAAAATCACACGATGTTGAACTAAATTGAATAAATTCAAACATTTCTATGGTTCAATACAGCGAACATTAAAATACAGCGTAAGACGAGAAACACTGCTAAAACTATATACTGTATGTAACATTCTTATTTGTACAATCGAAATTTTTATAAGCAATAATTCACATTCCTTTAAATACAGATTATGAAGAAGCCGATACCAATAAATCTGATTTGTGTGCATACATATTATGTAATAATAGAGAAATACATTATATTTATATTCTTATTAAATCAAAAACAATGTTTATAATACTGCAACAGTTTTATTTGTACACTATAGCAGACGTCCTTGATGAACACAGTACTTACAGTGTTACTGGACGTAAGAGATGGTTAAATCCAGTCATTTGTTTACTCCTTTATTCAGTAAAGTTCAATATGAATAAAGGAAAGGAGCTCGAGAGGCAACTTAAAGAAACGATAATTAATCTTGCATTGAGGTGCTACTCATTAAGAAAAATAGAATCAATGGTTAATAAACCCCACTCTACTGTGAATTATATTGTTAACAAGTTCAGAAACAATGGTTCAACTGCAAATATTCCAAGGAAGCCAAAAACAAAGTTGCTGCAGAGAGAAGAAAATTTTATTATCAGGCAAGTAAAAATTAACCCTAGAATAAGTGTACCTAGAATCAAGCAATTATTGGAACAAGTATCACAAAGAAAGTACCCCACCAAACAGTCTGTCGAGTTTGGTGTCAGCATGGCTATTGAGGCAGAATCCCTAAGAAGTCATACGTAAACAAGAGGAACCGCACGGCAAGACTGAAATTTGCCAAGGGTCATCCGGACAAGAGCCAAGACTTCTGGAACGGTGTGATATGATCAGACGAAACGAAAATAAATATTATAATATAACCTCTTATCGTACAATTTAGTGGTTATCTCGGATTTAATGGAATATTTAATAAATGTTACGTGACTATTTAACTCATGCCCCAAATGGGAGTCAATGACCAATCACATTTCAATGATTTTTTATTTACAACCAATCACAGTCGTGTTTCGCCTAGAATTTACCAACTAAAATTTATCATAATAAAGAAAGCACCTCCTTTTTAACATTCTGAATAGGTCATAGCATTATTTTGCAGTGACTGACTCCCCAAGAAATACGGCTACCAGATTGTATATATAGTGCATGAATGTCAAAACATACCGCATGCGGAGGTTAATACAAAAACATTTGTAGCAATTGATTATACCACCAAAAAAAGAAACCACTGTTTGCACTTTCTTAAATGTATTTTTTTCCAGAAAAATATAATTGTCGTATTTACATGATAGGATATCAGAAATGAATTAATATACAGTTTGATGTGTTTAATTTTTTCTCCACTAGAGTACATTCTTACAATATTGCGTTCCTTTGGCAATAAATAATATGATCTGGTTGCAGTGACGAACAAAAGAAGCAAATGAAGCGTAGCAATCGTTTCTCATTTGTTTTCAAACATCGCCGTTTACATTAAATATATAAATATTTTAAAATAAGTATATTTAAGTAATGATTTGTGAGTAAACAGTTTACTTTCATTCGTTAAATAGTCCTAACAAATGCCACTCTTGATTTCCAAATTCTCTAGATAAATTGGAAATCACTCGTGGCATTACTTATGATAATAACCAGTAAGTATCGAGAGGAAGGAAGAAACGGAAATAGTTTATAATTATGCAACATGGTGCTGATTTCTGTTTGAGGCGACACGTGAAATAAGTGATATAAGATGTATAGACTCTTCAACAGATCGCTATACGAAAAAATTAGAGTGGAATGGGGGTTGATGTAATGTCGAGCAACGTCATATTTTATCAAGATCGAGACCCAAAGCATACAGCTGATATTAACACAAGATGGGTCATGTATAATGTGCCTAAATAATTTTACACACCAGCTCCATAGTTAAACTTCATGCATCAAAAGAAAAGTCTCTACGAAGAAAATTTCGTTAATAAAATAGTTTAAATGTATAGTTCTAAAGGAATGTAGGGAAATTAAGACAGAACTTTGTCGAATCCTCATTAATTCAATGAGGAATAGCTGCAAAGTGGTATTAAAAGCAAAAGGCTGTGGTATTATAGCCTCACTATGATGGTTGTCCAGCGGTTCGCTTTGTTTCCCCGCAGCTGTTACACATAATTAAATACAAAGATGCCGACTACCGCCACTATAATAATTCCGCATGTTAATCATTGTGAAGCATTGTCGCGCGACATCCGCTTTTATATAATCGGACAACCATCACAGTGAGGCGATAATACCTCGTACTGAACTACTGAAAATACCTACAGATATTTTGTCTTTAATTTATTTTTATTTTTCTGTACAAACAAGGGCTCAACTGCACTTCTACTAGCGCTTGATTTTTCAGTTATATTGTTGTAAACTATAGCTCTTATTCTGTATTTACTAACATTATTTAATATTTTTAATTTTTTCAAACAATTTTTAAAACTTTATTAGATAATTTTGAAGTATTTATTTAAATATGCAAATCACAATATTATGACACTGTTAGACAATATTGTGATGCTTACTGCTATTTTCTCCACAGAGTATACTACTTAGTCTATGATTTTTCTATGTTTTGGGTTTCGCTGGTTGGATCAGCGTTAGGGAGTGATAAGTAAGTGTACACCCATTTTTAATAAACGTTTGGTAATTTTAATATTATTAATATATTTTTTAACATAGATTTGGGGATTTATTGCAAATATTGGTAATTTAAATTTCATAGCGACAGATAGTAATCGAGGATGATAATCGATATGTGGTTCGATTGTGTGTTATCGCTAGCTCTATAAACTCTGGCGCATGCGCACTCTTGTTGTATAGGACTTCGAAAATATTTCACGCTAGTTTAAGTGCAGTTTTTCCCAAACAAGAATGTAACATAAGTATGCTACGTTTTTTCTTCAAATCAATATAAATAGCAATTATCAGGAAGCAAATATATTTTTTTTCTATGTTTAACAGTTGTTTTAAGAGTTACTATACTCTGGATATTGCAAAAATAAACATTTTTTCTATTTTTTTTTTAATTTATAAAGGCTATATGTACAGACAAGGCTGTTACTTACCATATGCTTTTATGTTGGATGAGACATCGATGGTAATGAGACTAGATGCACGGGTAGTAAGAGTGTCATAAACAATACACTTTTGGGTCGTTGTGTCACGAGTTAAGGGTCATATTGTACGTGGAAGACGCTAACATACCAAAAATCCAATAATGCATAGCCCATGCCATAAAAAGGTAAAACAACAGTTTAGCTAACCAACATTTTGATATGTGGTAGCCCATTGTTTGGCTAAGAAAAGGTCACAATCGTTTGGGTCAGAACTAACCATCTCCATCCACTCCGACATTACCAAGTTAAAAATTCACGAGGAGGATCTATACTCACGACCATGTAAGCGAAAACCCCATTTTTAAAACAAGACAGGTATACGCGCGCGCGTGTGTGTGTATGTAAATTCAATCAGCACTTGCTGAGATCAAGAAACTTGCATAGAAACGTAATTTGTGGATGAGCTTCGTAATGCAAAATAAAACTTGTTCGTGTTAATAATGAACACATGTTGAAATAACAAATGAGGTAAAACACATCCTAAACGTTATTTATGGTTAAACAAGAACTAAAGTAATACAACAACGAAAATTAATATAATTCCAACCATTTGCTCCAACGCCTAGTAATGAGTAATAAATAAATAAATAAATAAATAAATATCCTCAACTCGTGTCCAATTGAGGATCGGGTCGAGGGATGAGATGAAGCCCCTATATTTATAGAGTCTGTAAACGACAAGGGTGCCGTCAGACCACGCCTTGACACACCGTCACAGGGGCAGATGAACAAAATTAAATAAAATGGATGAGATGAATATGGAGAAATAGTGGAATGAAAGTGTGACAGAGGAAAACGGGAGAAACCTCGAGAAAAACCTGCCCAAGCTCCGTTTCGTCCACCACGAAACCCACATGGAGTGACCGAGACTCGATCTCGGGACCCCAGCGGTAAGAGGTGGGCTTGCGTCACGAAGCCGCCCCAGCAATAATCATATATATATATATATATATATATATATATATAATCAAATTTATTTGTTTATTTCCTTATTTTTTATTGAATGCCACCACTTTGTCGTTTCGACATTTCTGGTATTCTCTCCTGGCATAGGCGTAATGTAACCCACTTCTGAGGTTGGGGCGCTTGTAAGGCGGGATTACGCTGCCCCAATGGTATATAGGCCCTAATGATGCGCCAGGAGAGATACTAATCCTATAAGTAATGTAATTACATGAATACAATAATGATGGCCAGATGATGTTCGGGGACAGTTTGGAACTTTAAAGTTTCCTGACATTTGTCATATACGTGAGGAAAACCCAAAAAAAAACTTCACCCAGGAAAGTTGTCCCGACCGGGGATCGAGCCCAGGCCCGCTGCGTGACAAGGCAGCACGCTACCTCGAGACCACAGCGATAGACTCCTTATTTATTTCTTTCTAAGTTGGCCTAAGTATTTCATGGTCTGATTGTTTCTGCATCCGAGGTTTGCGGGTTAAAAATCCATCGGGACCGATAAATTCTTCCAGGACGCAAACTCTTAAGCATGGCTTACAGTTTATGGTTATATTTTCTAAAAAAAATCCAAAAATTACCAACTACTGCATAATGAAATCAAACATTTAATTTGGAATATGTAAAACATTGGATACGAATTCTGTTTGTGAATTGCAAAATGAAAAACTCAAGAGTATGCAATTTTCAAATTTAACTCTAGTTCTTGTTGTAAGCAAGTATGAAAGAGTTCTTGAACTCTCCTCCCAAAATAATGGTTTGATTTGAATCACTGAATAATGAAGTAAATTCCGTTACATGTTTTATATAAGAAGCTTGTATAATGTTGTACGCATTAATGGAATACAATTTCCAACATCATTTAAGAGAATAAAGAACTGTTGAGTCAATTATCCCGGATATTACGTGGTGCTTTCTCGAAGAATCCAGGTGTGTTAAATGCTAACGTCCATTTTAAAAAATTCTATCTTATTCACTTATCTCCCACCTTAATTTCCTCAACAACGTTTTTTACCGTCCCGATAAGTATCTTACACCACACATTCTTGCTTTGCCTATTTTTTATTAGCCTAATCAGTACTTTCGCTTACTTCTCATTAATTTGTATTCAGTACTTACAGACGCTTTGAAGTTTAAGGTTATATAACCCCTAAAATTTCTGATTGTTAATGTAGGTTGTGTATTTCTGTTGTCATTGTCAATTTTTGTTCTATACCAGCGGTTCCCAACCTTTTTCGACTCGCGAACCCCTTCCACAACGATCCGAGTTGGGTGAACCACTGACATTTAAATATATATACAGTAGATATGCATAAAATTTAATTCCAAGCAAAAGGTTTAATAAGCCTTAAATTAACTTTACCCTTAACGGTTAAAACCTAAAGTTACTCTAGTTACGGCTTAAAAGTTACACAATGTGTAGGCCTAGTTGTAGCGAAATCAAATGCATTCCTAACGTTGTTACACAACTCTAAATCAGGTATTCGCGGTAAATATTAATTTATTGGAGAAATATTCCCGATGTTACACATATGCAACAAGGGGCATTATAGGGTTAATTTAATTTTAAAACATAATTTATTATTATTATTATTATTATTATTATTATTATTATTATTATTATTATTATTATTATGTTGCAGAAATGAGGGAAACAATAATAGACCTAAAATCCGCCATTACGGAAAAGTTTTGGGGAACCCCCTTAAATATTTGGCGAACCCCGTGGGGGTTCACGAACCACAGGTTGGGAAACAATGTTCTATAGGATTCGCTGATTTAATTATATGAGTACCTATGTTCTACTGGGAAGAGTATTTTGTAATAGTTCAATTGAATTTCTGGTTTTGTTTATAATTAAATGTGTCGTGTTAATGAAGTTCTAACCCGCCACTTGCTTTCACGACTGAGGAAAATTAGGAAACAAACTCCGTCAGACTTGTCGACTATCAGATTTAAACCTCGGACCTCCTATATATTAGTCTCAAACGCAATTGAGCCAGTTCGTTTATTTTTATCTCAAAAATACTTATTAAAAACTAATATAATTGTAGAAAGTTTTACTATTTATAATTAACTTCATCAGATAAAATTAGCATTAATGTATTATTAATTAATGATATTATTGTCAATGTAGGACTGTGCAAAATACTTAGAGGTATTTCCTTTGACTCCATATGACCCTCATGTTTTTGACTATGGGGTTTATTTCTCTCTTCTATCCATTTTGTTCCAGTTATTTTCTTGGGTTTGTCCTCTTGGCCAACCTGCACTTGTGCACCTTAATTTTAAAAAATCTATTTTTAGATCTTCTTCAGTAATGTCTGCCAATTTTAAATCCTTTGTCAGAATTATATTATTATCATTTTTTTGTTAATAAAATTGGCACAAATGATTATAAGATGTGATCTCTAGATGAAAGTTCATCCGAGGCCTATAATATCATTCACTGTTATTATGATTACAAGAATAAATTAAAATGTTTATTTGGTTTTATAAATCATACGTTATGCATGTATCATGTCTAGATTTCTTCAAAGAGATAAGAATCTTCCTTATATTGACCAAGAAATACTTGGACCGGTATCAGCTTGGTGTGGTCTGAACTGGTTGTCATCCTGGTGGGTCCACGTTGACCCCCAGCGTCCGAACAATACTATCAAACATCCAAAGTTCATGCGTAATGCTTGTTAAATTGTCACGTTTCTTTATGACTTTGGGTCAGGTGTCGGTCTTCTCTTCCGATTCGGTTATGTTGACCTCAACAACATCTAAACAATGGTATCACGCATTTCTAGACAATCGACTGCTGTAGCTGTTTTTGTTCCTATTCTGACGAAAATCTAACTTCCTAAAAGCATAAAGATGGTTAATCATTAGACGTAGTTTTTCAGATATTTTTAAACTTCTATTTAAAACTTCATTTTATCTGTTTTATTACTGAATTATATAAAAAACACTCCAAGCGCGACAGGCCTAGAAGGTCCTTGGCTACCACCCGACTGCTTGCCTCACATCCACATGTGTTAATCACATAGGTAGACGATCATATAGTGACGTGGTGAGCATGTCGGGGCCCCTAGCCGTTATAATTGGTCTTCTCAACCTGAAGCCGCTACTTATTGTAGAAATTCCTCACAATGCTGGGCGGGCACCGGTCCCGCACTGGCCGAAATTCCATGAGAAAATGTATTTATAAATAGTGGATTAAGTGGCAAATTTGTAACTGAGTCTACCTTTATACTATAGGGTGTTACAGAATCTCACCGACAAACTTTTTTGGAATGTTAGATCATACAGAGAGGGTCATTTTTTTTGTTGAGGAGCTTTATTTACTCACAAACACGTTATTTAAGATGTTTCACGCATTGGTCATGGTTCAGTCTATGCCACATAACCAAGTTCAGTCAGTTGTTATTCTGCGTCGTATGCCTTCTTTCTAGTACTTCCTAGATTGTTGTTACGAGGGTATCTATAAACATAAAAAGGTATCCCACTACAGGCCTCAGGAGGCCCTTGGGGTAGTAGGAGGTTAGGGCTCCCACTTTTCTGGACAATCGGCACTTGATGTCAGCCGGGTTGTCAGCCCTGCGTGACGGCCGTCTTTACCCCAGAACAAGCGTCTGGTACTCATTTCCGTTAGAGGCTGAGTAGACCCCAGGACCATAGTGCCGCCAGAAGGTTTGGGTCAGTTTAAAAATCCTGACCCCACCGGGACTCGAGCCTTCGACCTTCCGGCTTGTAGCGCAGTGCCTTAACCACTACGCTACGGCGCGCCGTATGCAATTTACAGTGTGATAGTTTCTTCATTGCAGTGCTAATAATGCTGCCTTTTCCATGCATTTGTTGTTCGTAGTAACGACTGTTTTAAGTTATAATTTAACTACAGTAATAGTCGCATTTAAGACTGTGAAAACTCACATGCGATTGTTATTAGAAATAACGAAAAGATATTTCATGAATACCTGGGCTGGAATTGTTTATATTCATCTTCTGGAATCTGTAATTCTGCCAGCAATGTTACGTGGAATAGCTTACCTACAATTCCTGCAGGACCTGCAAGAGAATATTATACCGCTTGCTGCGAGCAGTATCAAAATTAACCGTCGACTTCAAGAAACACACTATTGAACGAGCAGGAACTTTTGAATGGCATTGCGTCATCTGAATTGCTGACTTAAGTTATTTTTTACATTTCAGACATGTCAAATATGCATGAAAGTCGAGTTTCCATTAATCAGAGATCAGCCGATTGCCTGTATCAGTGATAGCCCTCACCATATCAAACAACATCCTGCTATACTAGTGTATGTACATATGTATGTTTATATACGTATGTGTGTGTATATCCATCCATCCATAGTAATTCTGCCTGAAGGCAGGTCCTTCACTGCGATCATAGCATTTTCATGCTATGCTTGCAGCTTTACTAGGGAATTGTAGGTGTGGTAGCTTCCCGTTGCTTTCCACATGTGTGTGTGTGTGTGTACCTATATATATATATATATATATATATATATATATATATATATATATATTTAAATTCAATGTCCGAACTTTAGGGGCAACTTATAGCAATGCGCAGAACTCATAAACAATATGTTTGGGAGTATTTTATGTCCCTTAACCAAAATGACCCATTCTCTATGACCTAAAAGTTTATAGGTGAAATCAATGCTTTAGTTGACAAAAAAAAAACATTGGAGACTCACCTTTAGAGGAGCCTCAATAAAGAAGGGTAGGCCTACATGCGAACTATATTCTGTATATAGAACTAGAACTTTTAAAGACATTTTGCCAAAACATGACAGATGGTTCCGGCAATATTGTTACAGTAAATTATGAACAAAAATATTTAAAAATCCACCCCAAATATTTGGAGGAGCTGAAGCATGGAAATTCAATAGAAACTTATATCGATGGAAATGGATTTCTTGAGGAGAGCAGCCAGATGTTCAAAATTGATAAAAAATACATAAAGTCATACTAGAAAAAATGAATATTAAATATGCAATAGTATATTATATAAGATACAAGTAATTACATTGGTATGGGCACATAAGACGAATGCAAGAAAACAGATTACCCAGAAAATCATTGAAATGGTGTTCACCTGGAAGATGAAAAAAAGGAAGACGTCCAAACTCATGGATGTAAGAAATAAGAGGAGGAATGAGAACAAGAGAATTGGAGGACATGAAGTGGATGGATAGGGACGAGTGGAGTAGGAAAATAAAAGTTCAGGCACAGAAAGATGTGTAAACATTGAACATTTGTATATAAAAATAAATAAAATTCGTACTTTAAGCAATTCTTTTTATACTACAAATAGTCCAGAAAATACGAGTTTTTCTGCCTTTCCTTAAAAAATGTTATGTGACAATTTACTTTTCGATTAGTTGCCCCACACATTGACTGCGATTAACTTGTAACGCAATTTATAAGAACTGTGGGCGACTTATATGTTGAAATTCAGGAAAACTGACGTTTCTTGATGCTCGAGTATATTACATACGTTTCAAATTCCTACAACATGCAGTACATTTAAAGGCGATGGGTGTTAAACTTCTTGTCCTCTGTCAAATCTAGTCAAATGCATGATTATCTGTAATTTTTATGGATATCAGAGAATATACTGATGTAAGTATCTCGGATATTTTTATGTTATAAGCAACTACTTTTCTGTAACGGTATCCAATTTCTTGTGTGTAATAATGCCTAGTACAGTCGGTACCGGTTTTGTTACGATGACGTCGTTCCAGCTATTTTCCTGAGACCGCAATTAATAATAATATTTATTGGCATAATTGTTCGTAATGCTAGTTTCCAAGAACGGTTTATTAATTTCAATTTAAATAGTCAGATGTTATCGCCTCATTATGATGGTTGTCCGTTTATACAACAGCGGGTGCCGCGCGACAATGATTGACAATGATTAACATGCGGAATTATTATAATGGCGGTAGTCGGCATCTTTGTATTTAATTATATATAACTGCGGGGACAAATCGAGCCGCTGGACAACCATCACAGTGAGGCGATAATATATTAGCAGTCCTTATGATGGGTTAGAATTATTGGAAACAGGAATAAATAAGACATTTCAGTTGTTTATTTTATTTTACGACAAATATATTTCTTATTTACTAGTTAATTTTAACATAACATTAGTAAACAAGAGGGTATAGATAAAACACATAATTTCATTATAAATTGTTATAATTACACAGAGTGTAAGTAATATAATGTGCTCGAGTTTTAAATTTGGGTTCCTTGTGGTAAATACAGTAAAATGTTTTAAGCATTTTGGATCACAAGTAGGCCTATGTGATTTTCATACAGTACATAGCAGACGTGAAATTAAACAAGTTTCTTCCATTAGTATTTTAGCGAATTCCGAATGAATTGCGATTCTACACATGAACATATTTTGAAAGATTTTTACAAATCGTAATCGACCCTACTTATTAGGCAGTAAAAAAGTGATCCCACTACAGGCCTCAGGATGCCCTTGGGGAAGTAGGAGGTTAAGGTTCCCACTTTTTCTGGACAATTGACACTTGATGTCAGCAGGGTTGTCAGCCCTGCGTTGACGACTAGCCTAAAAATTGGACGACCCCCCCTAGTAATGTAGGCGATATTCCCTAGGAAAGCTGCAACAAAAGCCGTTAACATGAAAATAATATGAGTTTGCAGTGAAAGACCAGCCCACGGGCAGAATTACTATGGATGGATGGGTGGATATATATTTTATAGGATAAAGGCAGGTAACTTGGAGACAGAGGTTATTCGTGATACATTTTTAAAACTAAATACAATTTCTAATACATGTTCCATTGTCAATTATTCCGGGTATTCAATAAAAAGGAATAATGGTATGTGTAATTAAACTGATCTTACAGTCAATTTAACCTGAAATGTGAAATTTTAGTAGAACATTTTCACCGCTCTGGCACCATATGAGTTGGCCAACTCAGATGTTTAACATTTGAGACTCAAATTCATTAGGTCACGAAAAAACAGTCATCAGGTTACCAAACTTTACCCTATATACACACACATATACACAAACGCACACGCGTGCGCGTTTTTTAATGCTCTAATGGCCAATGTTTTTTTTTTCATAATCAAACTGCCATATTGCAATAATTTAAACAAACTAAGATCGAGTTTTGGTAAACAGCGAAATCGGACCTCTAGAACCAAAAAGCTGAAATTTTAGTGGGAACATTTTCAACGCTCGAGCATCAAACGAGATGACTCACTCAGATGGTTAACATTTGAGATTCGTATTCGTTAGGTCTCGAGTTCAAAGCAGGTTTTTTCGTGGTTTTTCTCAGTTGTCAAGGAAAATGCTGAGTTGGAATTTCATTGCCATGATCAATTCATTCTTAATCATTTGAATGAAATTGTTAATAAACAATATTAATAAAATGGAAATAAATTATATATTTTATATATTATTTAATTTAATTTATTGTGCTAACATGGTTTGGTAGAACGTCTTTCCGTGTTCTGTAGCTTATAATATTTGTGAGTCAGATTTGAAAATGTCCTAACATTTACCAATCAGATATCACAATTTCACTTCGACAATATTTCAGTGACAGTAGAGGGCTGTAAATTGGATTGGCCAATATTCAGTTCCCAACAAATGAACAAAACAGCCACTGTTAAACATGAAAGCTAATGTGCAGAATCAATCATCACTAAATGCATAGATTAGGATAATATTCACAAGGTCATGTACAAACAATAGAACATTTCTCTATTTAATGAGCAGTGAAACGATGAAACTAAATTTTTATGTCACCGATAAATGTTTATGTTGTGATTAAGAACATAATGAAAAACAACATGGCGGATAGGGAATGGAGGAAAAAATGGATGGCAATATTTGGACTCTAGAGAGCAAATGATGCTTTCCATTTGTGCTCATTTAAAATATGGTGAGTCGTACATCACATCGGAGAAAAATACATTTTTTCCTCCCAATGCATAAATTTGTTTTATGACATTTCTGGTATTTTCTCTTGGCATGGCGGTAAGTTAACCCACTTTTATGTTGGGCCGCCTGGAAAACGGAATTACGTTACTTAATGAAACATCAGGAGTGTCCTTAAACGTAAACTTATATAAAATACTGACCGTGGGCGACCACAGGAATAATTCTCTTTAAAAAAAATCACTGTGGACTGACCGGGACTCTGAGCATAAGATAATGAGACTGGGAAAATACAAGAATATTATATCCAGAACTACGTAGAATACAGTTTAGTTGTATACATTTTGGTGGACAATATCATAGCGAGGTTCAAAAATATAAATACAGTTAGGTATAACTTGATAAAAATAATAAGTATCAACATGGAACAAATTTGAAGATGTCAGATTTTTAATTTTTATTTAAATAGAGCAATAAAAATAAGACATAGACTACAGAGAAATGAATAGATTCTTTGGGGGAAAAATCAAACATTTGTTTCATTACATAGAAATCCATCCATAGTAATTCTGCCCGAGGGCAGGTCTTTCACTGCAATCATAGCATTTTCATGCTATGCTTGCAGCTTTACTAGGGAATTGTAGGTGTGGTAGCTTCCCGTTGCTTTCCAGACCGGTGAAGGATGATGATGATATTATGATAAGGATGATGATGGCCATATGATTTCGGGGACCTTTTGGGTCTTAAAGTTTTCCTGACATTTGTATTTGTATTGTATTGTAAGCCTATGTTTTCCCTTTACAGAGATTTAGGCGCTCTCCCCTACAGGGAAGAATTTGAACCATACTAATTTAGTTACACTTGTTTTCGAATAGATGTCATTTTGAGTGGTCCATGGTCAGCGTTCCGCCTCATACTGACATCTAGGAAACCAAGGTATTACTAAGACGAAAATTCGGTTAATTTTGCTTAGAGGCCTTTTCATTCAGGCTTAAGGATTTTTTACGAGCGTGAAAATCTTCAGACTCGAGACCCACGGCTTAAAGTCCCTCCCGGAGAACTTGCTCCTTGGATTTTTCCGTCCTAAAAAATCCATCGACCACGGCCGGGTTTGAACCCGCGACCCTCGGGACCAGAGGCAAGGAGCATAACCACTAGTCCACCGCGGCCTTTACAGGTGAGGAAAAACCCCGATAAAAACCTCACCCAGAAAAACTGCCCCGACCGGGGATCGAACCCGGGCCCGCTGCGTGTCAAGGCAGCACGCTACCTCGAGACCACAGCGGTGGACAACAAGATCAAACACTGGTTATTTAAATCTCGTTCAATTAATAATGTTGTGATAGACTCATTCAAACTGCCAGCAATATTATACCACAACACTTTACTGCAATGTCCTGATAAAGTCATCATAAGACATAACATAGTTCAATTAGAAAAAAGTTTTTAATTTTGTGGTCATGGTTATTTTGTGATACCATATGTATATATTTTTAGTCGTTCCACCGCTGTGGTTTCGAGGATAGCGTGCTGCCTTGTCACGCAGCAGGCCTGACTTCGATCCTCGAGGTCTGACTGGGACAAGTTGCATGGATGAGGATTTTTGGGGGGGGGGTGCTCACTATAAGAGTTCTTCTTCTTCTTCACTTCCTGGTTTAGGCAAGAGTTGCCTGTTCCGTCTTCACTAATAGATCTAAGACCATCTCTTCCGAAGACGTCCGACATCTCTTCTTCCTCTTGGAAAATAATGGAAGATTTTATTTGGTAATCTACTTTCTTCCATTCTTTCTACATGTTCTTTCCACTGTATCTTGTTGTTAAATATCTTTTCTTTTATGGAGTAGATCTGCAGTTCTTCACGGATATCCTCGTTTCTTATCTGGTCCATTCTAGTGCAGCCTTTTACTCTTCTTAAAAATTTCATCTCGGCTGCTTGGATTTTACTTTCTTGTTTGGTAGTGGTAATCCAAGATTCACTCCCATACAAAAGGACAGGGACAGCCATTGTTTTATAAAATTTTAATTTTGTTTGTTTATGGGCTTTATTATTCAATGTTCTATTTATTGTACCACAAATAGCTTGAAACTGATGTGTTTTGTGTTCAATATCTTTATCATACCCATAGCTGATGTCACATCCTAAATATTTAAAGTGGGATACTTGTTCAATAATTTCGTCTCTAATTACTATTTTTGCACGCAGAGTATTTCTTCCACAAAATGCCATTACTTTTGTTTTACTTATTGAAATTTTAAAATTATAATCGCTACATATTGCATTTAGTTTGTAAGCAGCCAATTGTAACAGATCTTCATCATGGTGTAGTAAGACTAAATCATCGGCGAAAATTAAGTTATTAATACTTAAGTTATTGTTCAATCTAAGGCCTTTGTCCATTATAATTTTCCATTGTTTCATAATGTCGTCGATATATATATTAAAAAGAGTGGGCGATAGACTACACCCTTGTCTAACTCCTTGATTTATTAAAATTTCTTCTGACCTTTTTCCATCAGTTTTTATCACTACTTTAGTTTCTTCGTATAAGCCTTGGACTGATTTTATTAGATGGTGTGGATATCCTCGTTCCTTCATTATTTCCCATAGTATAGATCTATTTACTCTGTCAAAGGCCTTTTCAAAATCAATGAACAACAAATATGTTGGCAGGTTAAATTCTCTTCTCTTTTCAATTAGTCTCTTTATAATAAACACATTATCACTACAGGATCTTCCTTTTCTAAACCCTGCTTGTTCTTCTTCTAAGAGTGTGTCAGATATTTTCTTCAATCTATTATTTATTATTTTTGCATATAATTTATAAGTGGAGTTCAATAAACTGATACTTCTATAATTTTTACTATCTAATCTGTTTCCTTTTTTGAAGAGGGATATGACTTCAACTATCTTCCAATTTTCAGGTATTTTAAATGTCTTCCAACATTCGTTTATTAAGTTTAATAATATTATTTCTGCAAATAAACCTGCATACTTTATCAGTTCATTGTTTATACCTTCTATACCTGGTGCTTTTCTATTTTTCATTTCTTTCAATGCCTCTCTCATTTCGCTTAGAATAATTCTGTCTATTTCTGATTTATTTTCACTTTCAGAAGGGCGTTTTATAACTAATTCTTCTTCATTACACCATAATTCTCTGTAGTGATTCTCCCATGTCTTCACATCAATGGTATTTAGTTTTGCAGTATCTTTTTCTGCTCCCATGTCTTCAGATCAATGGTATTTAGTTTTGCAGTATCTTTTTCTGTTGTATTTAATTGTTTCATTACTTTAAATGCTAACGATTGTCTGTCATGTACATCGTGCTCTATTTTGGAAATAAATCTTTCCCAGGAATCTTTATGAGCTGTTCGAGTTATTTGTTTTGCTCGATTTCTTTTTTGTTTATATATAGTTCTAGATTATTCAGTTTTCTTTTATAAGTACTCTAAATAAGCTATTTTTTTTATCTCGCACAGCCTCCTCTATTTCGTAATCCTCTTTTATTGCGAATCTTTTTCTTCTTTCCTATAGCTTCATTTGCAGCATTTATAATACATGTTTTCATATTTTCCCACTCTTCATTTAGATTATCATTAATTGCTTGTCTTTCTAAGTGTTCTTGTAGCCTTTTTTTTTGGTATAATTGTCTTATACTTTCTTCTTCTAGAAGATATACTTTAAAAACTTCTTCTTTTATTCTTTCTTGAGTTTTTTGGTTTTTTCCATTTGGCTATTATAAGTATCGTGGCTACCAATAGATAGTGGTCTGTATATATGTCACATCCTCTGTATACTCTTACATCTTGTATTTGATTCCTGAGTCTATCATGAATCATTATGTAATTTATTAAAGATCTTTGGTTTCTAGCGCACCATGTATACTTGTGTATGTCCTTTTTCCTATAGAAAGTATTCGTGATTTTTAGTTTATTATAGGTAGCAAATTGTCGAAGTTCTTCCCCGTTTCTATTTATTACATCTTCTCCAAACATACCTACTATTCCTGGGATTGGGAGATTACCAACTCTGGCGTTTAAATCACCTCCTAAGATGATACTTTCTGTGTTTTTAATACAATTTATTTCTTGTTGTAATTTATCATAGAAAATCACAGTATCTTCAATTTTCCCTTCTTCTGGTGCGTACACTCCTACAATGTTTAAGTAATTCCGATCTATTTTCAACCTTGCTGTTATTATTCTCTCATTCACATATTTGTAGCTTATTATTTTTGATCTCCAGTTGCTATTAATTAATGTAGCTACACCACTGCAAGCTCTTCTGTCTTGAGGTACTCCACTGTATATTAGTATATAATTACCAATATATTTTGTTCCTTTCAACTTCTTTTTTGTTTCAGTAAGTATTGCTATATCGATATTTGATATTTAGTTCTCTAATTAGTTGTTCTTCTATTGTGTTTAGTCCTCTGACATTCCAAGTTCCCACTTTAATCCGATCCTTTACACCAAATCGTTTGTCCTTAATTCTACGCTGAAGTAGTCTTTGGTTAAGTCCGTCCGAGTTTCCATTGTGAAGAATACGAGTAATATGTTTTCCTCTGATCGCGGTACCAACGCTATGCAGAGTAGACCATTGGTGGGGCTGCCACCTCAAAGCTTAGGTCCAGCTCTTGGATGTACTAACCCCATCTAGAGGGTTGCCACTTCCGCCAACCTATTAAAAATTAGTTGTCGTTGTGGACTTTACTCTTGTTTCCCCGAGCATGGGTCTCTTATCATCCCAGAGAAAGGACCCCCTCTTCCCATCAGTTCTCCGATCCAAATCGCCGAAGGTATTCTATACCACAACCTTGATTTGGGTTACTCGGATTAGCAGGTCCACCTCGAGCAGGTTGGAAGAGGAGTTGATATGCAGAGGCTGTGTGTTTGCAATGGAAACTATATTGCGCATGCATAGGCCTACCCTTGGACCCACTATAAGAGTTATGTCAGGAAACTTTAAGGCCCGAACATCATCTGGCCACCATTATCATCACCCTATCTTACTCCCGTCATTTACATAGGATTAAAACCTCTTCTGGCGCATGATTACCATCATCATCACCTACCATATATCATCGGGGCAGCGTAACCTCGCCTTCCAGACGCCACAGCCTGAAAAGTACGCCAATTCAGGAAAGAATTCCAGAAATGACGTAG
This sequence comes from Diploptera punctata, assembly GCA_030220185.1. NCBI lineage: Eukaryota > Metazoa > Arthropoda > Insecta > Blattodea > Blaberidae > Diploptera > Diploptera punctata. The sequence continues at coordinate 924,661 of JASPKZ010002300.1, read as the reverse complement.
TAAAAATATGATGGCATTGATTTAAAATATTTAAAATGTTCTTTTTAAAAATCAGTGAATCTGATCATAACTATAGGTTTATAAAAAAACCTGAACTTTGAGGAGCTCTTAAGTTTTTTCTAACTACCGTTTAATATAATTGTATGCAATGTGTTTGAATTTTTCCGAAAATTTAATTTTATTCTTAAAATAAGCACTAATACGAAATTACAATATTTTACCTCATCGTTTTGCTGAAATGTCCAATATATAACTATTTAAAAATACCTATAATATGTTCAGAGAAAGAAAAAAAAGTGATAAGGAGTATATACTACTGGACACAGCGAAAGAATAATGAAGTAGGCTACATAAAACCCACCTAACTTTCAACCGCATCACATATTCCCTTTCCATCTACGATGTTTAGCGCGCAGAAAATAATCCTTGATTCAATATCAGAATAGAACTGCAATGACGTGTAAAATGTATAGGGTTAATGCCGAATGTTGTATTAATTTATAAATTTAAAATGTTACTATTAATAGTTTAATGTAATTATTGTGTTGCGTGTTGAACAGCCAGTCGGTCGGTGGGAGAGGCCGGAGTGATACATTGCTTTATTCTATCGCTGCGGCTAGTATAGCAACCGCCATTACCTTTATCGGAAAACTTCAAACATATTATATACGGCATTTTTATTTATTATTTATTGATGCTTTAACATCAAAGTGATATTGCGTCTTAGAATCTTTAGGTGCAACCATTAGTTTTTATGTTCCTATTGTGTACTATAATATTTTTTGTGAATATGATGCGGGTGATTATGATGGTCACATGGCATTCGGGGATTTTTTAATTTACTTGACACGTGCCTTACAGGTGAGAAAAAATCTCATCAAGAAACTTGTCTCGACCGAGGATTCAATCATGTTCCGCTACCATTAGGCAAAGATGTTACTTTATGTCACTGGAGTGGAATATTTAGGGGAATACAACAAAAGGGATATTTTATAAACTGTAAACATAAAAGCTGTAGAATCAATTATCACTGTAAGCATAAATTAGAATAAGATTTACAAGTCCACACACAAACCACACAAACTATACAACATATATATATTTTAAGTAGATAAAGATGACACTTAAATATCCATGTCTCCGATCAACTATTTCCTTTCTGCACATAACTATTAACTATATAGAAGAGATTGAAAACAAAACTGTGGTACGCTGGTTTACATTTTTTTTCTCTAAATAGGCTGCATTGAATCAATTTTGTTTTATTTTCATGATCTTCTTCTTCTTCACGGTTTAGGCTTATTTACTAGCCTTTTCCGGCTCCAAATTGCTGCTCTTTCCATCTTTTCTTTGGTCTGCCTAAACTTCTTCTTCCTCGTGGTGAATAGCTGTAAGCTGCTTTTGGTATTCTATTCTCAGTCATCCTTGCCAAGTGTTCTTTCCAGTTTGTTCTGTATTTCTCCATTGTTGTGTTTAATTCCTCTACTTTTAGTTGTTATCTTATTTCTGTGTTATGTTTTTTGACTGTTCTTTGATATCCTGCTATTGATCTGAGGAATCTCATTTCATGATGCGAGTTAAATACAAGGTATTTATTTATAAGACGATCCATCATGAAAGTAATATGATAGGCCTATATAGAATGAACATAATAGGAACTATATGACCTGATATGTTAAAACTTCTCTGAATACATTAGCATAAACTAATTTAGAGATATTTTATTGTACACTCAGAGACATTCAAACTTGTTAAAAATATAAACAGAAACCAGTGAATAATGGGGTGAAGATGCCTATTTTGTGATATCTTTAATTACGTGATAAAATTTAAATTCGTTCTCACGAAATTAAATGTTTTAAAAAGTAGTTCGTGGGATAATCCAGACGTGGCATAAGCTTTTGAACAAATGTTCTATATTTTGGGATACATTTTTATTTAATAGTGACGCAAGCGATTAGACGCTCGCCTCTCACCGCTGGGGTCCCAAAATCGAGTCTCGGTCACTCCTAGTGGGTTTCGTGGTGGATGAAACGGAGCTTGGGCTGATTTTTCTCGGGTTTCCTCCCGCTTTCCCCTGCCACAATTTCATTCCACCATTTCTCCATACTCATCTCATACATTTCGTTTCATTTCATTCATTTGCCCCCTGTGATGGTGCGTCAGGCGTGGTCGGCTTGCACCCTTGTCATTCACAGGCCTCTATATATAGAGGCTCATCTCATCTCATCCGTCGACCCGATCCTGAGTTGGACACGTGTTAAGGATATTTATTAATAGTATAGCAGCTTCCGCATTTACGATTTGTTTACAATTTTTCGTATGATATGACTATTTATCATTTTTAACAGTGTGAGTGTAGACAGTAAGAAGAAAATTCTTGAGAATATTAAGCTCTCATGTTAGTTATCTATATTACGTAGAGATCAGTTATTTTACTCACTAACAGGGCAGCTAAGTAGGCGTTTGATTCAAACCAGTTTCTTAAAATAATTATTTCATTGTTCGTTTGAGTTTTGTTCTGTATTTTCAATGTAAGTTGTTAATTTTCTAAATTATTATTATTATTGTTATTATTATTATTATTATTATTATTATTATTATTATTATTATTATTATTATTATTATTATTATTATTGTTATTGTCCACCGCTGTGGTCTCGAGGTAGCGTACTGCCTTGTCACGCAGCGGGCCCGGGTTCGATCCCCGGTCGGGGCAATTTTTCTGGGTGAGGTTTTATCGAGGTTTTTTCCTCACCTGTAAGACAAATGTCAGGAAAACTTTAAGGCCCAAACGGTCCCCGAAATCATATGGCCATCATCATCCTTATCATTATCATCACCATCCTTCACCGGTGTGGAAACCAACGGGAAGCTACCACATCTACAATTCCCTAGTAAAGCTGCAAAGCATAGCATGAAATGCTATGATTCCAGTGAAAGACCTGCCCTCGGGCAGAATTACTATGGATGGATTATTATTATTATTATTATTATTATTATTATTATTATTATTATTATTATTATTTCATTCCTATGTTTATAGAGGACAGTATTTTTGCTAGAAAATTGTACTTGTATATTTTTTCCAGACTTTTATCACCATGTATTTATTTATTTATTTTTTTCCACGGCGCGGCAGGCCTAGAAGGCCCTTAGCCTACCAGCCGGCTGCTGGCCTCACATCCACATGTGTCGGTCACAGAGGTACATGATCATCTAGCCAGTGTAGGGGTGACATATGGTCAGCATGACGGGTCCTCCAGCCGTTATAGCTGGTCTTCTCAACCTGGAACCGCTACTAATTGTAGCTATCCAAATGCCTCACGATGCTGTGTGGGCACCGGTCCCATACTGGCCGAAATACCATGAGAAAATTTCTTCCCCCATGGAGACTCGAACCAGCGCAAGTCCCGTAGCTCTGCGCCAAGGCTTCGTACCTTAACCGCTCGGCTACGGCGCGGGACATCAATTTTCATAATTATTTAAAACAGTTATTTGTTTCTCCTGTAAAATTTGCCAAAATGGAATTACGAGTTTTTCATTGTCCACCAACGTTATGCAATTTTAGAATTTGCTCTCATATAACTTCTAATGTTGATTATAAACTTTAATAAACGGCGAATTCAGTTTTATTTTTAATGTATAAGTTTCTGTTTTAATATCACGGAATTAGGATACCACTATCATGGATTTAGGAGCCATTACACGTATTTAGGAATCCTCGTCTTGGAGAAAAGAATGAGTAATTTGGGGTCAACTGTACATCGGTTTGGAGTGAATTCAATAAATAATCTCGTGGAAGGTTCATACTATGTTCCTGTATCCATAATTTGTCCACCATTATCTAAAAATGTTACATTTGCACAATATAGTAAAAACTATCACAGAATTAGGCAACTTACCGTAAATGGCAACATTGCTGTTTACAATAATAAAATAATAGTTTCTGGTAGCTCTGAACTAACTACTACCAGATTTGTTGGTGGTCTGTATTTACATTGAGGTCTGGGTAAAACACAGGATAAGTGTCGACTAATGCTGTATAAACATAGATGAATAAATAATTTGTTTTTCGCCGAATGAAAACGGCATTCGTATTGGACATGTATGTTATTTTTGTTTTAAATAATTTGCTTTTCGCCGAATGGCAACGGCATTCGTATTGGATATGTGTGTTATTTTTTTTTATTCTGTCCATAATCTGTGATTCCACCTGTACAAACGTTCCCTTTCTATCTTGAGTTTACAAGTCAAAAGTGATGTCAGAACCAATAACTAATGTCTCTGATATACGTTGGAATCTGCGAGTGCGTTCCTGAGGTAAAGAATAATCAATTCACTAACTTCACACAATTACTTTTCTGCTAAAAGAGTCTATTACAAACACAGTTATTTTATAATTCAGTTCTTCACAGTCACTGACAGCTTCTCTTAACATATTTTCTTGTCTTCACTATTCATGATTGGTTACTCCTCCCCTACCCCTCATCTAGGCACATAGGCATATCCTACTCGAAAATGAATAGTGCTGGAAGTGTATCAATAGTGTTCAATGTATTTTTTTCAACATTTCTATTGAAATGAAAATTGTCAGCCCCAGTGAACTATGGTGGTTACGATGCTCGCTTCTGATTCCGAAATTCATGGGTTTAAACCTGGGAGGGATGGATTTTTTCATGACGTAAAAATACTGAGTATGACTTCCTTCTGAAGGGAAGTAAAAAGAAAAAAACTGAACCTACTACTAGCAGTAGTACTATTCTGAATGTTTCAACTATCAAGAAAATCTGCGCGGTGTCTTAATTGTTTAAATGTTTTTAGATCAACTGTGGCTAAAATTACTACTTAGTTTATTTTGACAAAATAATATTTTATGCATATTTTATAATGTTACTAGCTGTAACATTATTTTAATTCCGATCTTCCTGTCACCATCGGCTTGGGGCCCCGAAAAGATGGATTTGACATTAATCTAGGTCATTTTGGAAGTTTTATTTTTCATTCTTAATTTCCCCTTAGGAGCGCTAAGGATCAAACCTGGGCTTAAATGGCATTGGAACTGTTGGCAATCAATTTGATTTCCCCGAAATCTGTGGATTCGAAACAAATCTCCCACAGTTTTGACATCTTATTTCTTACCCCTTCTCATCTCCACCATCCCCAAAGGGTCCTATGGGTCAAATGTTGGCTAAATGTCATCGGAGTCATCGCCAATAAGATTAACCATCGCGAAAAATGTGAATTGGACACTACCATCGGTCATTTCAGATTATTTTGTCACCCTCTTTCACCTCCTTAAATGGCATCAGGACTGTCACAAATCGGCTTAAAGGCCTGGAAAAAATATAAATTTTATACAAATCTCGGTAATTTTTAGAAATTTTACTCTCCACTTCCTCACTCCCCCCATTTCGATAACGAATGTGGACTTAATGACATCGGGAGTGTCACTATTCGCCTCAGAGATCTTGAAAACTATGAATTTGACAGAAATATCGGTCTTCTTCGATTATATAACATGTCACCACCTAATGATGCTAGGGGTCAAACTTGCCTTAAACGCCATCGCGATTGTGACCGGTGAGACTTCCCGACCCCGCAAACTATAGATTCGACACTAAACTCGGTCGTTTTAAACATTTTATTCTTCACCCTTTCTCAGCCTTCTTAGGAATGCTCAAGGTGAAGTGTGGGCTTTAATAACAATGGAATTGTCACCAATCTGCTTAGAGATCTCAAAAACTATGGATTCAATATTAATCTCGGTCATTTTGACATTTTATTTGTCACACCTTTTCGCTCCCTCAGGAGTGCTTGGGCTATAATGTCACCGGAAATGACACCAATCATCTTAGCGACCCCGAAAATTGTCATTAACTTTTGACATTTTCACTCCTAACATTCTCGCCCCTTAAGGGCGCTAGGAGCAAATTTGGGCTTAAATGTCATCGGGAGTGCCATTTAGATTAGCGACCCCGAAAACTATATGGGTTCGACATTAATATCAGTCATTTTATTATATTTATATGTCACCCCTCTATGGGTCTATTACCCCTCAGAGTATCTGTTCTAGATTGTAAGTTATATATGTGCCGCCGAGTCTGTTTAAGTTGCTCCAGCCATCCCAGAGTTATACGTAAACATATATTTGTCGTTTTAGATTATTTTTACATTCCATTCTCTTCTCTCCCTTCTTCTAGAGGTGTTAGTGATATCTGTCCTTTATAGCACATTTTCCCAATAGTAATTTATATTTGTACCATGTTTGGTTGAAATTACTCCATTCATCATTCAATCCAGAGTTAGTCTGGCATCACACATAAACACACACACACACAGGCTATATATATATATATATATATATATATATATATATATGACATTAAAATTTAAAATAATTTCCTGACCCGGGATTTGAGTCGGAGACCTCTAACTCTATACGTTAGTACCTACCAACTGCACCACTGAAATCCTAGCACAAATATTTACATTATGTAGCCTACATTATGTATTTTTCTTCCTTATATATAATTCTCAATTTATGAGAGGCAGCGGGTCTTCGATGGAACTGCCATCTCGTGGCTACTATAATAAGTAGGCCTAAGCATTTTAGAGAGAATTTTTACTTTGTATCAGTAACGCTTGTTATATATATATATATATATATAGCCTATATAAGTAGTCTAAATTATCTTACAAGATGATATTAAATTTACTACTTAATTTATGTTAGCATAGGAAAAGTTTTTGTTGATGCATGTATTATTCAAATGATAATTCCTTGCTCTTCAGTTACATAAATGCACGACAAACTAGCATTAATGAAATAAGAGAAAATAGTAATGAAGTTTAGTATCACCCGGTGATAGACTTTACTATTACACGAGCGTTAACATCAAACTGAGTATTGAACTCAGAGCGATTTGTTGTACGAGAGTTCTGTTTAATTATTCGAGTCTCCCAGATGCAATGAAATTTAAAATTAAATTTGAACGTATACTATCTCTAAATGTCTGGAGAAACTTACAGCAGATGTGGGGGAATTTGGCCTCATGTCGTGATTTGAACCACGCTGACCTCTGCTTTTAGAAAGACAATGCAACGGAATTGTACCCATCGACATGTTGTTTCCAATAAGAAGAAAACATATCAAATTCCTTTTTATATGTTTGACCCAATTTTTGTGATCATTGTATCTGATGATTACGTATTAGTTTGTGTAAAATGCTGAAAGAATGTACACATCAATTAAAGTGTTTACCATTATAACGAAATAGCGTAATTTTGTTAGGATTTTTGTATTTTCCCTATTTTTGGGACAAATGTAATTTTTTAGCATATTTTAAGTTTTATCAAATCTAGAAGATTCTTCTCTTCAATTTAAAGCTTCAATTGATTCTCGTACCAGGCAACAAATACACTTGCAGGAAATGAGCATACATTCAACAACAGCTCTTACTCTTCAAAGTTTGTGCATTATTGATTTTCCCACACATGTCCCTTCCCTGTACACCTGCAAACAATAGATAATTTGAATTATCTTCAAATGACTACATATTAAAAAAAAACAAACAAGCTTATTCAACTGTGTAACTTAACAATACAATTTCTATTATCATTTTTAAAATTGTTTGTTGAGTTTTATACTATTTTGCATTTTTTATTTTGCACATATTGTTAAATTATAGCTCATTAAATGTCTTGCCGTATAATCACAATCAGATATTATTTATTTTATTAAATAGTATGGCAGCAGTCACAATGGATGTGAGGCTTGCGCTCGCGGCTGTCCTACTGGGTTGAATCCAGGCAGTTCTGGACTAGTATTGGTGGTGAGCCACACCGAGATTTTTCGGTGTTTTCTCGAGGTTATCCCGTATTCCGAATTTAATGCCACCAACACTCTCCACTCCCCATCATGTAATTTTATTTCCATTCAAATCGCACTTCTCCTTATCTCATGTTAGGTAAAATACGTAGTCTCGTTTAGCGAACCACAGTGTGGTGATCTAATGGGGTACACACTCGTACTTCTCGAGCACGCGTGTCGACCTTAGACAGAACAGGGCCAAAGGGAGTGTTGTAGCCCCTTCTCGAAGACCTGGCCCAGCCCAGATAAAAACTGGGGGTATGAGCAATGTGTGTAATATATGCTTGACGCGCGTCGAAACCAGGAACAGACTACGAAATACCGTAGAGTAGATTTCATTCCATAGAGGGGAAAATCGGAATAGATCTTGAGGTCGCAGTGCTGCAGCAATCTGCAACCCCCCCCCGCAGTTTAAATAGAATAGAAGTAGCTACCATGTCACTTTATTAAATCTTCTTAAGAAGTTAAACAGCATTTAACATATGTTTACAATATTTAAAACTGTCTCTGCAGAGTAATTTTGTAAAAACAAACCCTCTACTTGTGTTCAGCATAATAGCAAGTTGGGGGATTTACTCATAGTGTAAGTACATACATTCTTAATATACCGAATGAGCAATAACTTGGGCTCGGGCGTAGTTTAAAGACAAACAAAAGTATAAAAAAGAGTTATGAATACAAAAAAAATATATTGATAGCCTAATTATTATAATATATTTAATTATTATAAGGGAACCGATGCATCTGCTATTCTAGAAGATCTGCGAAATGTATAAGGATGGCTTGTCGCATCAACGTAGGAGCAAATTAAATAAAACGAAATGTTAACAAGAGTATGGGGAAGTGGTGGAATAAAGTTTCGGCGGGGGAAAACGGGAAAAAACTGCCCTGGCACCAATTCGTCAACCATGAACCCCACATGGAATGACCAGTGATCGAACTCGGAATCCAGAGGTGGAGGACAAGTCATGTCTAATTACTTCATCCACGGAGTCGCCTAAGTGATTTCGCGATAAAATTTTTATTTCCTCCAAAAATGATTGTTTGGTAATTTCAATGTATGCATAAATTATAGACTCTAAGCCAGCCTGTCCCCATGTTTCTGAAAGCATAAAAATTGCAATGACAAAACTATTACATATTTATGTAATTTAAAAGTACTTATCACAAGATAATCACTTTTACAAAATTGCAAACTTTACTAAGGTTAGACTAGGAGTTCCAGGTTCAGTCCTCGCTGTGTCATAATTTTTATGAGAGTATGATATGGGGATCACTCAGCCTTGTGAGGAACTGAGTAGCTCCTTGATATGAGAAGTAGGGAAATCCGATTTAAGAATATTGAAACTATGGTTTGACGCACTGCATCATTACGTCTGCTAGATAGTAAAGCAGAGGCTGCAACTTGAATAATAAGTAATGCCACGAGTGATTTCCAAATTTATCTAGCTAATTTGGAAATCAAGAGTGGCATTTGTTAGGACTATTTCTTCTTCTTCTTCCTTCCAAGTATTAGGCCAAGGCCTGTTACGATCCTATAGAAAATTGTCCCTTATGGGAAATTCTCGTATAAGACTTGAAAGCATAATAATAGTCCCTTCGATTGGTTGCTGGCCAAAGGAAGGCAAGACCAGTGATGGGGCTGCCATCTTATAGCCTCTGGTCAGGCTTTTCTGGAGAAGAAAAGAAAATAAAGGAAAGACAAAATGGAAAAAAGGAAGGACTCCCTAGCCCTCGGATGCCCTAATAGCGTGGGATCGAAAAAAACAAGAGTTAACCAAGAGAGGTTAGATAGTAAAGTTGAAAGAGTGCAAAACACAAGTAAGTGGAAGAAATGTTTTGCACAGCTTGGGCACCTTGTGGTCGCCATCCACATATCCCCTGGATGAGGACCCCTGAGGGGTGTTAGGACTATTTAACGAATAAAATTAAGCAGTTTGCTCACAAATCATTATTAAATTTAGTTTTTTTTAATATTTATATATTTAATGTAAACGGCGATGTTTGAAAACAAATGAGAAACGTTGTGTTTCACTTGTTTATAACTGCAACCAGATCATATTATCTATTGCCAAAGGATCGCAATATTTAAGAATGCACCCTAGTGGAGAAAAAATTAAACATCAAACTGTATATTAATTATTTTCTGATGTCCTATGACATTATTACCTGGGAAATAATACGTTTAAGAAAGTGCAAACAGTGGTTTCTTTTTTTTTTTTTGTGGTGTAATAAATTGCTACAAATGTTTTTATATTATCTCCCGCAACCATGATAAGCTTACATTCGTGCATTATATACAATCTGATATCCACGTGCACTCCCTGCAAAATAATGATATGACCTATTCAGAATGTTAAAAAAGTGGAGCTTGATTTTACAGTGATAAAATTAAACTGATAAAATCGAGGGGAAAACTACTGTGGTTGGTTGTAAATAAAAAATCATTGAAACGTGATTGGTCATTGACTCCCATTTGGGGCATGAGTTAAATAGTCATTATAAATAATTAAAATAGGCACTCTAAATTATTAAAATAGGCAGACAAAAAAAAGTATTATAACTAAAATATGCAACAAAAGAGTAATATTAATAGGAGCTAATATATTAGGCAATGTATTTACTGGATTACACTATTCAGTATTGTTATTTTTTTATAGTAATTTAAATTTTAAAAGTTTTAAACAAAATTCTAGTTGCACTTGAGAACAAAATGAAAGTTTATTGTAGTGCTTTATCTGCTTATTAGAACCAAATTATCCTTTTTTCTGGAATCGTGCTGAGTCTCTTGTAATCTCTCCCTTCTTGGACATGGAGAAAGGTTCACATCTTCTTATTATGAACTAAGCCCACTTAGGCTTTATTTTATAGCATTAGCTCCCTTGTCCTCCAAAAACTGGCACTCCGAAGCATGAAATTTGATATTAGCATTGACAACAAAGTGCACATAACCCCTTTGGCTTCTAGACGCTTCAATTATAATATATTTTAGTATTGTATGTAAGTAACCTATGTCACTGGTAGTCGCCAGTCGTAACTTCTATATACATATTTTCCAATTAAACAGTTACCGTAAATCTAAAATATATCGGCTCAAAAGCTCTTAGGAATATTGAATTTCGGCTGTTATTGTCTAAGTTGTACAATAATGGGCAGTGAAAGAAAGAGATTTCAAACATCATCTACTTTTAAAAGAATTTAAATATTTACTACTCATTTTTGCTTTTGAAAGGAGACTTGAACCTTTCGGAAGCTAAATAAACATCCCGAAGAGATTTAAAAAAAGTTATTTTATATTTTTACATGATGACACTCATTTTGCCTGTTAAAAGTACATTATGAACAGACTGAAAGACTATACCTTGATTTAACTGGTTTTTGTTTTTACCTTTAATCGAACACTTTTTTTCTTATTTACGCTAGTTTAATCTCTCGCCACGCCACCCGGGCTTTATGGGGTCATGAACTGCGGAGAATATTTAAACTCTCAATCATATACATATCATAGGATATGGAGGGAGTCCCTGGATGAGTGATCAGCTCAATACCAAGGCCACCTTCGAGACAACATAAATATTTAAGACAAGACACACCATTCACCTTATGTTCATATTAAACAAGGCGAATATGATATGGATGATTGTGACGCCAGATGGCGTTTGGAGACTGTTAGGGCTTTGAAGTATCCTGACATTTCTTTTACATGTGAGGAAAACCTCGCCAAGAAACTTGTACCACCGTTGTGGTTTCGTGATAGCGTGCTGCCTTAACACGCAGCGGCCCGGGTTCGATTCCGGTAGGGATAGGCTCCTGGGTGAGGTTTTTTCGGGATTTTTCCTCTCCTGTAAGACAAATGTCAGGAAGCTTAGGACCCAAAGGTCCCCGAAAATTATTCGGCCATCATCATCATCATCCTTATCATTATCACCATCATCCTTCACCAGTGTGGAAAGCAACGGGAAGCTACCACACCTATAATTTCCTAGTAAAGCTGCAAAGAATAGCATGAAAATGCTATGATTGCAGTGAAAGACCTGCCCTCGGGCAGAATCACTATGGATGTATATACATTATATATATATCTAAATTAGGCATTTATGTTAAAAAGGTAGAAAAAACATAAAACTTCGCAGTTTCAAACACAAAGATGTAATTCATAAATGGATTCGCTTTCAAATTTAAGATAAATTGCATTATAAAAATGGCATTCTCCCGAACCTCTGGGATTGCCTTATAAGTCAACATACAACATTTTAAACCAAACTAAAAAATTAAGTACCGCGTATATTTACATATAAATATTACGCCATCCTTAACTTCAGAATCTACGTTTAGCGTAATAAAGAGTTTGACTCTTCATTTCGTAAAGTAGGCCAATCTTCTATGGTACATTTGTTTCGTTGATTTTTTAATAAAATGAAAAAAAAACTAATTGCTGATAAATCAGTGCCTGTTCACGGAACATTAGAATCTAACAGTCTGATTATCCAGTGATTGTTTTCAATGCGGTCACACATTTAAATAGATATCTATATAACACATGCTTGTCATTTATAGAGTTCTAAACCGCTCAACCGACCTTCATGAAAATGTGTACAGACAGGTTTAGCCGGTATCTATTACGTTCTAAAACAATTAGGTATAGGAGTTTGCATGAAACAACAGTTTTAAAATCGCTTTAGCGGTCGCAATATTCGATGTTTCACAACGAAACTCAGAATATCCTATTAAAATAAAGCAAGAGAGGTATTATCAAAAAATCAACGAAATACGACCGTTAGAAGTGGGGGTTTATCAGAAATTCGAAATTAAAAATTGGGTCTACCAACCGCCGCAGTTTATACCATATAATTTAATTAATCCTTCATATTTCATTTACTTAGGTGTAGCAGTGCACGCCGGGTATTAGCTAATGAATCAAATATAAATGTTGTTTTTCGTAAATTTAAGGATTAATAAGAAAATGTGTTGTTATTAGGATGGAGTCTGGCTGGCTGTTCCCGACTTGGTGGGGCCGTGTCGAGATCTGGACGATGCTGACCTGAGCGGCAGCGCGGGAGAGGAAGAGGAGGAAGAAGAAGAGGAGGAGCAGGACATGGGTCAGAGAGCGTCCTCACTCTTGGCGCCAAGAACTCGTCCCAAACTTTCCCTAACGTGGGTGCTGAGAGGAGATCGTCAGAACACCGCACCTTCCGCTGCTGACGAAAACCTACCTTCATCCACCATCATCAACACCAACATAAACAATATAGAAAAATCTTCAATCAAATATAACTGCAAGAACTCTAACAACAACAATAATAATGCAAAATTAAATACCGAGAGTAATAATAATATAAGTAATAACAATAATAATAATAACAATAATAACAAAAGTTTAGGAACAATAAGTTCGCCTCCGACAAGGACTTTATCGGAACCTTCCTTGTTGATAGCAAACAGTGAAAGTGGTAGAAGCGGTCGTTCAAACAGAGAAAAGCATCGTCATAGAAGAACCCGAACACCAAGACATAAGACTGATAAACAGAAAAGAACACGTTTTGGATACGAGATTCAGGATGTAGATGCATTTTTAACTAAGGTAAGTGCAAGTCATTGTTTTCATGTCTCCCAAAAAAAAAAAAAATCTGTGATTTATCGACGTTTCATTTTGATGACATCGATTGTTATTTTTATTTCATGTGTCTGATAACAGTATAGCCTGGGTATGCGTGCGGAGCTTAGACATGGAGTCCAGCAGCACTGTTGTGTGCGAGAGTCAAGTTTAAACAATCAGTATACTCACTTGATGATAAAAATAGAACACTAACTAACTCACTGGCTCAATCGAACCCGTAGATTCATGGCCGTGCGGACATAAGCTCTCCGTACTTCCCTATCCTGAGTTAATGTTTTCCAATCATTCCCTGTATAATCTACCTCCCCAAATCATGGATAATGCTATTCTCCCACCTCATTCTTGGTCTACCAACTGGGCGTTTTCCCTCTGGTTTTCCTGCAAGAAGCCTCCATGCACCTCTTTCATGCCACATGTCCTGCCCATCGCAGTCTACGAGACTTAACTGTTCTTATTATATCTGGCTTCCTATAAAGACCATGTAGTTAGTTAACTGTTATGTAGTTTTCACCATTCACCTGTTTGTTCGTCTCTTTTTGGCCCAACAATTTTCGTAATAACTTTATTCTCAAATACTCATAATCTCCATTCATTCCTTAAAGCAAGAGTCTATGTTTCGGATCCATATAATATAACTGGGGGAGAATAGGCCTAACAGTTTAATATATTTTCAGTTTAACGTTTTTTGAAAGGAGTTGGGACGACTAGAGTCGCTGTAATACATTTCCAGAATCGAGCTTATGTTTAATTTCTTTGTGCATCTCGTTCCTATTTGTGATTATTGTTCCTAGATATTTGAATTCAGCCATATTTTCAAAATTCCCCTCATTTGTCATTAGTTGTCCATTTCCATTATATAATGCATTTCCATGTGTGAACACATATTTAGTTTTATTTATGTGTACTTCCAGTCCCAATTTCTTAGTGTTACTCAATACAGTGTGCGTGTTGGTCCTTAGTATCGCTCAATAGTACGATCATTAATTATTCCACTAATGTCAGTAAGGTTTTGCTGGTTGAATGATCACGGTCTCCGTGCTTAAATTATAAGCGTAAAATGATTTGAAAATAAATTGACTGGAACTCCTCTACAATACGACGTAAGTAAATGTGTGGCTATTTCATCTCTCAATCCCCTGTCGGAATATGGGGGGTCTATAGTTTCCTTTAGATGTTACAATCCTCTCGACAGTATCTGCACTCTCCGCCCCAATTTGGATGGTCTATACTTTCCATTATATACATTTTACATCCTGCATGCTATCTTCAGCAAAAAAGAAGACAAAAACTATATACAGAATCCACAGATGTACTTAAAATTCATTATCTGCATGATCTTTATGTATCCATCCATAGTAATTCTGCCCGAAGGCAGGTCCTTCACTGCAATCATAGCATTTTCATGCTATTCTTGCAGCTTTACTAGGGAATTGTAGGTGTGGTAGCTTTCCGTTGCTTTCCACACCGGTGAAGGATGATGATAATGATAAAGATAACGGTGATGATGGCCATATGATTTCGGGGACCGTTTGGGCCTTAAAGTTTTCCTGACATTTGTCTTACAGGTGAGGAAAAACCCCGATAAAAACCTCACCCAGAAAAACTTCCCCGGACGGGGATCGAACCCGGGCCCGCTGCGTGACAAGGCAGCACGATACCTCGAGACCACAGGGCAGCGGTGGCATAAGTGCAATAATTCTTACAAAACACATTTGAACATTTACAATACAAAGTAGTTAACGGTCACATACGAACTTTGAACCAGATAATCATTGTATTAATATAAGGAAATTTTAGTTTCATTTTTTTCCCTATGCCAATTATTACGAAAAAAAGTCAACATTCGGACAAAAAAGCTTGCCTACCGTGACCTTCTACAGATATGGACCTTTTGAATAATTATAATTTATGTAATTGATCTAATTGAACTTCATTTTATGAAAAGGCGAAAAACTGAAATGCTAAATTATAAATGCCTTATAGAACGAATTTCCTTACAGCGGATAAAAAAAATGCGCAAACGTATATTTATTTCATTGAAGAATTAAGTGCTATGGACCTTCTATTCGAATCAGCTAGAATTATAAATCCACAAAGTTACGGAACTTAATGTCCCCTGAATATATTTAATTGAAAGGTACATGTAACATGAGCTTAAAATATCTGATTTAGGCGTACATATAAAGAGATTTTACAAATAAAGTCGCGTTGCATATGAGTCCAATAAAATATTCTAGGATCCCTACACAAACTTATTAAAATGTAAATATCCATCCATAGTAATTCTGCCCGAAGGCAGATCCTTCACTGCAATCATAGAATTTTCATGCTATGCTTGCAGCTTTACTAGGGAATTGTAGGTGTGGTAGCTTCCCGTTGCTTTCCACACCGGTGAAGGATGGTGATGATGATAACGATAAGGATGATGATGATTATGGCCATATGATTTCGGGGACAGTTTGAGCCTTAAAGTTTTCCTGACATTTGTCTTACAGGTGAGGAAAAACTCCGATAAAAACCTCACCCAGAAATACTGCCCCGACCGGGGATCGAACCCGGGCCCGCTGCGTGACAAGTCCACAGCGGTAGACAATGTAAATATAATAAGTCAATAATTGATTTTAAGATAAGCACAGAAACTACTTACATAAAAATGTGATAACATTTAATAAGTCAGGTAAGTTTACCGGTAATAGACACTGCATTAGTAATTGACGCTTTCACGTTAAAATGTAATAAATAAGATTCTCCCGGGAAGTGCATAGTTGAATTATTAAGCGTAGTGGTTCCTAGAGTTCAGTTTAACTGTACACTTCCCGCGAGAACCCTATTTATTAAATGTTAGTGTGAAAGTGTCAGTTACTAATTACCGGTACGTTTACCTTAAAACAAGCGAAGGTAAAATATTATATACAAAGTAGCCGGCTTAACTTTAGTATCCCGACAGCCCTTTAATAATTATCCTCATACAAAATAGCACAACTTAACATCCAATCACAATAAAGGGTAAAACTAATACGTTGGCTTTGTCTACCACGTTTCCCATTTCCAGGAGATATCCATTTTAATACTTCGTTTGTGTCTGTGTCCCTTCTTCTCATTATATGACCACACCATCTTAGTTGGATTTCTTCAATCTCTTGTACAAAATCCTTTTCTACATTCATAATTATTATTATTATTATTATTATTATTATTATTATTATTATTATAGAAAAAACAATATTCTGGATATATGCTTTCACGTAGGACCTATCTCCACTATGACACTGTGTTGTAACCTGCTAGTACATGACTCTTTTATCCCAGAAAAATAAATCTAACTTGTTAGATCATGCATGCACGCTGAATATATTTCAACAGCACTACCTCTCGAATTGCGAACAGATAGTTAAAATGCATATCGTACAATTAAGGCATAATGCGAGGGCCACCCATCATCCTGATCCACATCACTCGGCGCGTTCAGCGCTCCATATTCTAAGAATACAGGCAAGATAATAAGATATTGTTAATATTTTGATTTTATACTATGTCGAATTAGATATATTTACGTTATTAAAATGAGTGTGGAAAATTAATTATGACTGTTTTGTGGACACACCCTTGAGCACACGCAAACTTCGTCAACATAAAACTAAAATATGTGTGGTGACTCATTTTAATGTAAGCAATGATAAGAATAGGATCCCGAAGGAGTATTTTCAGACCCGTCACATAAAACCCGTTGACCATACGTTACCATAAATAGAACACTTTCAATTTACGGAAGACAGCTATACATACCTCATATTGGCGGTATTGTTTCCGGGAAATCAACGTGATGTCACGAGATTCGTTGAATTAATTTTAGCTTATTTAAGAATAAAGTTCTCAACAAAAATATTTTGACCTAAGAGAGATGAACGGACAGGCGAATGGAGAAGACTTACATAACAATGAGTTACATGACCTTTATAGGAAACCAGATTTAATAATAATGGTTAAGTTTCGCGATGGACAGGACATGTGGCACGAATGGGGAATGAAAGAGGGGCATGGAAGTTTCTTGTAGGGAAAACGCTCAGTTGGTAGACAAAGAATGAAATGGAGAATAACATTAATAATGATTTGAAGAAAGTAGATTAAACAGGGGATGATTGGAAAACATTAGCTCAGGACAGGGATGTACGGAGAGCTTTATGTCCGCGCGGCCATGAACCAAAGGGTTTGATAGTGCCAGTGAGTTAGTTATTAATAAGATCTGCTCAATATAATATTTCAATTAAAACATGTTAATCTATCCTTTTCCGACATCGGAAATAATTCAACGAACCACTATAGTAAATTATCCAAATACAAACACTGCAAATATAGCCTATATTAGATGTCAACACTTACACCAAACCCAACATATAATATCTTCGTCCACTAAATATACGTTGTTCACGAACAAAATGTAATGTACTTCTTGTATTTAACTTCACATCTAATTAAAATCAGTTTCCCAACTGTTTCTTTCGGCTTATTTTGAATATTTTGTGCGGGATTTCGTAATCATTATTCAAAGCTTTCACCACTTTTGACATGGAATTCCGAGCTGTTCTTCTATGTGTATATTTTATTCTATTAGTATTAATTTTAATTGTCTTTAAATTTATTGTGTTATTAGATCTTATTTTTATTATTGTTCAATTCGGCCAGATAATTGTTTAGTATGTAATATTATTGCGATTTTTGTATTTAATGTAACATTTGTTTATCCTGGTGAGTGGAAGAGAAGGCCATAAGGCCTTAACTCCACCAGGCTAAATAGATAAATAAAATAAATAAATGCCGGCCCTGAAGTGAGAATCATAAAATACTGTATGTACGATACAAGGATGGAGACCTGTTTCTATCCTTATATCGTAATATACTATTGTTTCCTCTCCCCGAGTAAAATAGAGTAATTAGTTATTAACCATGGTTAAGCCAACAAAATATTGTTATTGGTAAAAGAGTAGCAATTTCATACATAAAAAATACAAAAGTAAAACGGCAATTAACAAGAATGGTAACGTTGCAATATAAAACATAATGTGTACTCATTAAAATAATTATTTTGTTGACGTTTAAATATTAAAAATTATTGAAGTGAATTAAAATTTTCTCATGGATTTCGGCCAGTATGGGACCGGTGTCCACCCGGCATCATGAGACATTTGGGTAGCGGCTCCAGTTTGAGGAAACCAGTAATAACGGTTATAGAACCCGACATGCTGACCACATGTCACCCGTACTCTGACTAGATGATCGTCTACCTCTGTGATTAACACATGTCGATGTGAGGCCAGCACCTTGCTGGTAGGCCAAGGGCCTTCTAGGCCTGTCGCGCTTGGAGTTTGGAAAGAAATGTTATTGCATTATTTTACTTGTGATTTGATGTTCAATTACGTTTATCAAAGATGCTAAAGTGGGCCACTCTGTATTTACTTCGCGATGTAGGCCACAACTAAAATGCATGGATATTCTGAATAATGCACCCTCCAGCTGTTGTTTAGTTCTCGCTTGAACGATTCCGGTATTATTTATATGAATGTTGGTCTGTCTACTGTTATTGCATTTATGATGTACCTTGCAAGCATAACGATTTTTTGTTTGTTTTTGAAAGGAAATTTGCGTTCTGAAAGGATTGATTGAAGGATATATGACTTCACATTATGCAACTTGTGTAAATTTTAAAAGTAACTAATTCACTGTCAATATCGAACTCGGAGGTTCATAGCCGCGCGGACATAAGCTCTCTATACATCACTATCCTGAGTTAAAGTTTTCCAATCATTCACTTCCCTCAAATCATGGTTAATGTTATTCTCCCTACCTACCGTTTGGTTTAACTACAGTTAAGTTTCCAACCCCTCTTATTCGCCCATCACAGTCTGAGATGCACAAGTCTTAAAATATATATTAACGAATTCCGAAGGAATGTAACTATTAAGATTGTTCTCATGAACATATTTTTTAAAACAATTTTACAAATCTTCATCGATCCTATCAGTAGACACACATGACAAAAATGTATATAGGTCCTGTGTGCGTGTGTGTCAACTCTCTAGCGGCCGCATTTTTTCGGAATCAAACTCAGTATGCAGATATTAATTAAAAAATAGGTAAGTTCGTTAACCAGCAAAATGAGAATATTAGGAATGGAGTTCAGCTGAAGCGTAATTGTAAAAATCGTTCTAGCGCCGCAATTTTCGGAATGAAACTCGGCATATGCCATTGAAATAAAACAAGAAAATTATTCTCCAAAAATCAGCTATGTACAATCATGAAAAGTGGGGATTTATATGAAATTCGTAATTTAAAAATCGCTCTAGCGGACGCCATATTTGTTTCCTCGCAACATACGATTTAATTGACACAAGAAAGATTACTTAGTAAACCAGCAAAATCGGATCATAAATTCCTTAATTTATGTAGTTCCTGCGTGACCATTTGGAAGATGTTAGTTTCACGACTCTTGTTTATTTGATTTATATTTCTTGTTTTGACGGTAATAAATTTTCTCAGATATTCTCTTTTTTAAAGATTATGCAGAATAATCCGTGTTAAGAAAAAGATTATAGTAGCTAATTCCATAATATAACTTATATAGGCCTATATAGTTTTTAATCCATTAACGAAATAATTAGTCTTTGTAAGCGTATTTTTTTCTGTATTTCCATAAATGGGATATCAAACATCTGTAGTATTTATATTTAGAAAACGAAAATAAAAATAAACCAACGGGAACCAATACATATAACAGGAGGAGTTACACAAGGTTGTCCACTATCAACCACTCTTTTTAACATTTATTTTGACGACATAATAAGATCATGGAAGCAAATCACGACTGGGGGAATTAACTGAGGAAATATTGTAATAAAAAACAGTAGCCTTTGCAGATGAACAGATTTTAATAGCAAAAACAGAGGACGAACTACAAAGAATGCTATATAAACTAAATCATCATCATCATCATAGTACATTCACGAATTTAGGCCATTTGTTGACCTGTTTCGGCCTCAAGAGAAACACCATCCAGAAGTCTTTTGAGTGGACGTCCTGGTCTTCTTCTTCCTGCAGGTTGATATCTTAATATTAGTTTGGGTATTCTGTGATCTTCCATTCGATGAACATGTTGTATCCATCTTGACTTATAATCAGAAATTTTGTTTCTAAAGATTCCATGTGTAATTCTTCTAAGATGTCTTCATTTTTTTTGTGATCTAGTAGTGTGTATCCTGCAGTCCTCCGAAGATATCTCATTTCAGCAGATCTAAGTCTCTGTATATCCTTCTGTTTCAACGTCCATACTTCGCTACCATACAAAAGAGTTGGAAGAGCCAGTGTTTTATACACTTTCAGTCTTGAATGCTTTTGGACTAACTGTGGCTTGAAGATAGAATTTATTAACCCTAAAATTCTTAAAAATTTAGATATTTTTGCATTTACATCCTTTTCTTCTTCATATGAGATATTGCATCCTAGATATGTAAAATTATTCACCTGCTCCAAAATTTTATTGTCAAGTACAATTTTACTTCTGACAGGATCTACACCTTGAAATGCCATAATTTTTGTTTTTTCTGTAGATATCTTTAATCCATTAAATGAAATATCAAAAACATATAACATGGAAATATCATCAGAAAAATAAAAAACAATGGCCTTCAAGGGCGCTCATCAGTTTGGACAAAGATAATATTAGAAAATGAACCAATAGAACAAGTGGTAAGATATAACTTCCTAGGTTACAAAATATCATACACAGCGGAAACAGATATAAATAACAAACTAAATAAGTTTAATTATATAACAGGAACACTAAAAAAGAACTTAAAAAAATAAAGCCAGAAAAGACTCTATAATGAAATTATACAAGACAATGGCAGTGCCTATTATTACTTATGGATCCGAAACATGGACAGGGACAACACAACAATCTGCCAGAATACAAGCTGCTGAAATGAAATTCCTCAGACCAATAGCAGGATATCAAAGAACAGACAAAAAACATAACACACAAATAAGACAACAACTACAAGTAGAGTAATTAAACACAACAATAGTGAAATACAGAACAAACTGGAAAGAGCACTTGGCAAGGATGACTGAGAATAGAATACCAAAAGTAGCATACAGCTATTCACCACGGGAAAGAAGAAGTTTGGGAAGACCAAGGAAAAAATGGAAACAGCAGCAATTTGGAGCCGGAACAGGCTAGTAAATATGCCTAAACCGTGATGAAGAAGAAGAAAACTATTTTAAATCGCCAGATTATATTTCTTCAAAAGTTTCGATGCAGAATTTTAATCGTGTATATATTAGCCTGAGCTCCTTGTAGACATAAAGACACCTAATTGTTTGACATTTATTTTAAGGAATTTCAACATATTTGGCCATATCGTGTCAATGATTTTTGGATGTATAAATCATATAAATTACCTGCAGATTATGTCTATTGTTTTGCAAATACACTTAATATTAATTTAAACGATTTTCAGGCTAATTGGGATTTCCGGATCTCTGATCTGGTCAAAAACACTGATGGAACTGATATTTAACTTCTGGAGTGAATTTCGGCGAAGTCCGGAGGGTCTAACTTAGTCAAATCCACTCTCCTCACATCCAAGTCGCTCCCCCACTCCGGGGACCTTCTTAAGATCCTTTAAGATTTTAAGAGGCAAAAGTGTGGAAGGGGGGGGGTGGAGGAAAAGGGAAGCTACTGCACCTATATATCCCTAGTACAGCTACAAAAAAAATGGCATGATGAGTCTTTCCACGGAATAAGGGAAGAGTAGATAATGCTGAGTTTGCAGTGAAGACCTGCTCTTGGGCAGAACACCATGTATATGTATTAATAAATAAATCGTAATAATGAAATTACAATATATTATTTGGCATGGATGTACCTCAATCAGGTTACTCGGGCTACGGGATTTGAACTCAGGATCTTCTGAATTCGAGTCCCAAACGCTACCGCATATTCGGTACATACACACGTCTATTAGGAATAAAAATAATTTTCCAAATTCTTTCATGACGCCAAGTTTTGTGTAACGGGCCCGGGGAAAAAAATAAAGAGAGTTTTCTGATTTATCTCATATGTATCACTTCCGGCACGTGGTCGCTCATTAGGTGCGGTGTAAACATTCCTGAACGTGGAGACATGAATGATAGCACGTGGTTATGTGTACAGTACTGTACACACCCAAACTACTACTGCCGTGATACCCAAGGGTACAGCCACATGACACCTGTATCAACTAGCTATAATTTACATCTGTTACAGTAAGGTATTTATTATGGAAATTACAATAATACAAATAAAAAAACACATTTCAAATAATAATAATAATAATCATCATCATCATCATCATCATCATAGTACATTCACGAATTTAGGCCATTTGTTGACCTGTTTCGGCCTCAAGAGAAACACCACCCAAAAATCTTTTGAGTGGACGTCCTGGCCTTCTTTTTTCCTGCAGGTTGATATCTTAACATTTGTTTGGGTATCCTGTGATCTTATATTCGATGAACTTGTAGCATCCATCTTGACTTATAATCAGAAATTTTGTTTTCTAAAGGTTGCATGTGTTATTCTAAGATGTCTTAATTTTTTTTTTTTTGTGATCTAGTAGTGTGTATCCTGCAGTCCTCCGAATGTATCTCATTTCAGCAGATCTAAGTCTCTGTATATTCTTCTGTTTCAATGTCCATACTTTGCTACTATACAAAAGAGTTGGAAGAGCCAGTGTTTTATACACTTTTAGTCTTGAATGTTTTTGAACTAACTGTGGCCTGAAGATAGAATTTATTAACCCCAAAATTATTTAAAATTGTGATATTTTTGCATTTACATCCTTTTCTTCTTCATATGAGACATTGCATCCTAGATATGTAAAATTATTCACCTGCTCTAAAATTTTATTGTCAAGTACAATTATATTTGAAGAGAAAAATTTTCCCCTAGACCGAGACTCACAACTTTACTTGTCAGGATCTACACCTTGAAATGCCATACTTTTTGTTTTCTCTGTAGACATAGAATATATATATATATATATATATATATATATATATATATATATGAGCCAACAATTGACTATTACAAAGATAAATACCAACTAGATAGTATAACTGTCACAGGATTGATGATCGGGGCAAGATGTACTATACCAGGATTCTTAGCCAAATTTTGGAATTCCTTGGATTTGGACAGGATGTATCTTTCTACAATTGCCATTGCTGCCATTAGAGGATCAATTTCAATTTTAAGAAACCAAATTTACACAATTTCTACTTTATAGTACATATACCGTACTTCAATTAGGCCTACAATTTGAGTTTTTTTTAAATGTATTTATAAAATGTATTTCATAAATTCCAAAAAATTAATTGTCTGTATCACTTTGTCCTTGAGGCAATCCTTTAATGAGGAAAGTTGTACCGTATCTTATAATATAGAATATATATAATAATGTCCACCGCTGAGGTCTCGAGGTAGCATGCTGCCTTGTCATGCAGCGGGCCCAGGTTCGATCCCCGTCGGGGCAGTTTTTCTGGGTGAGGTTTTTATCGGGGTTTTTCCTCACCTTTAAGACAAATGTCAGGAAAACTTTAAGGCCCAAACTGTCCCCGAAATCATATGGCCATCATCATCATCCTTATCATTATCATCATCCTTCACCGGTATAGAAAGCAACGGGAAGCTACCACACCTTCAATTCCCTAGTAAAGCTGCAAGCATAGCATGAAAATGCTATGATTGCAGTGAAAGACCTGCCCTTGGGCAGAATTACTATGGATGGATATATAATAATAGTAATAATAATAATAATAATATTTTTATTAAGGATTTTTTTTTTCTACATTACCATAATTATTCTTTAGCCCAAATGTATTTTGCTCTGCCACAGATTTCTATCCTCATCATCATCTACTTTGAGGTCTTTTCTGATTGTTTCTTCTTACTTCATCCATCCACTGTTCTCTGGGTTTCCCCCTCCTCATCCTGCCTTCAGTATACCAATCCAGCATTATTCTTGGGATTCTATTACTCTCCATCCTCTTCAGATGTTCATACCATTTCAATCTTTGTTCTTCTATAATATTCATCATTTCTCTCATTTCTCTAAGTTTATGGTTCCGAATTTTCTCAATTCTTTATTTTCTTGCTGCCCTTTGCCAAAAATCCATCTCTATTGTCAATATTTTTTTTTTTTTTTTTTGCTTGCTGTCTACTAAAGTCCAAGGACTCACTTTGTACTTAAAATTATATTATTTTTAGTCTGAACATCTTACCTCAATATTAATGTTGATTTGTTCTTGAACATGTTTCAAAACAATTCTGTTTTATCGTCAGCTTTTCCAGACTGGTTTTATTTATGTTGCATAACCTGGATGTCGATGTCAGCTCCATCCTGTGGTTGGCCAAAGAACCTCCAAACCAGGTCACGCTCCATCGGTTTGTTTGGAGGTTCTTTGGCCAACCACAGGATGGAGCTGACATTTACATCCAGGTTGTTCAACATAATGCAACATAAATAATACCAGTCTGGAAAAGCTGACGATAAAACAGAATTGTTTTGAAACATGTTCAAGAACAAATCAACATTAATATTGAGGTAAGATGTTCAGACTAAAAATAATATAATTAAAATATCCTCAAAATATAACTTCCTAAAATTAAATATTATTCACTTTGTACTAATGATTTAAATATTAATGTATTGGTTTTATTTACAATATTTTTACTCCATATCACTGAATTTAACATTCCAATTACTTTTCTTCCTTCTCTAAATCTTTTCTCAATTTCACAATAACTTTTCCCATCTGATTCCAAAATTGATCCTAAATTTATCAACTTTGTTAATTTCCACATTGTAATTTCTCTTCATTCTCCAGTTCTGTCATGAATAATAATAATAATAATAATAATAATAATAATAATAATAATAATAATAATAATAATAATAATAATAATAAGAATAAAGGTTTATTTACAGGCCTACTGGAAAACTTAAATCTACTAGACCTTCTCTTCCATTCAAGAGTAACAATACAATTAAAAGCATACATTGTGTTCTAGTGTTAATAAACAAATAAATTTATTACAAATAATGAACACTGACAATAATAATATCTACAATCCATCCATAGTAATTCTGCCCGAGGGCAGGTCTTTCACTTCAATCATAGCATAATCAGGCTATGCTTTGCAGCTTTATTAGGGAATTATAGGTGTGGTAGCTTCCTGTTACTTTTCACACTGGCAAAGGATGTTGGTGACGGCCGGATGATTTTCGCAGACCGTTGGACCCTAAGCTCCCTGACATTTGTCTTACAGGTGAGGAAAAACCGTGAAAAAACCTCACCCAGGAGCCCGTTCCAACCAGGAATTGAACCCGGGTCTGCTGCATGACAAGGCAGCACGCTACCTCAAGACCACATATTTACAATAATGGTAATAATAGATAGTCAAGATGTAGGCCTACAGCAGTTTTAGACAAAAAAGTCTAATTCACTTGTGAAAGAATATAGACAAAGATAAACGAAACAGTAATGAAAATGGGGCAACAGTAATAATGTTAACGTGTAAGCACATGTGTGCAGGCTGAAAAATATCCAGACCCATATAAGTTAGATTGGTATGTGACACTCTTGCTACCTTTTAAACATTCTTGAATTGTTGAGTGCATGATTTAATTAGTTTTCTCCTATTTGTCTAAGTGTGGAACTGTTTATAACGATGCCTGTATAAAATGACCCTTGTGCAAGTGATAGGCTGAAATTTAAGAAATTTTCAATGTTTTTATTTTAAAATTTGTCATTTAAATTGAAAGACAAATTAATGATAAAATCAAATGTTTCTTACCTCTCCTCATCTTTAAGTAGATCGTGATTTCAAGATCATAATGGTCTCATCTTCAGTACAATCTTGGTGACTGACTGTACTGAAGATGAGACCGTTATGGTCTTGAAATCACGATCTACTTAGACGATTCATATAAGGAGAGGTAAGAAACATTTGATTTTATCATAAATTAAACCTCATAGTGATTAATTCCTATAAAAGTTAAAGACAAATTAATATTTGAAAAGAAAAATTTACACCTAAACTGGGATTTGAACCCAAGGTATTCAAATATTAATTTGTTCATTAATGTATAAGACAAAATTAAAGTAAAAACATCAAAAATAGAAGTTTTACTAACTAAAAAGTAGTGTTAAAATGAATGATAAATTTCAAAATTAGAAATTTTCTTCTAATAATTTATAGAAATTGTTTCTCTTTGGTTCTTGCTCCTGCATAAAATAATAATTGTTATTTTAAAAATTGCATAGTATGAAACATTGTTGAAAAATTATACCTGAGAAACTTTAAAAATTATTACATATGTAAAATGTACGATTTTTAAAGTCCTCCTTACTTAACGTACATTTGGGAATGCTTAATATTTTATCTACAGACCTATTGTAGGTGAAAATACCACAATTTTCTTGTAAAAGAAAGCATTAAATTCCATTTTAAATGTCTTTTATTGAAGACTAGGATATTTTTTTTTTGTCTGATACTTAATATCAGAAAAATATTTATGCCTATGTTGTGATTGTTCAAAGGTCCATTCAAAAGTACCATTAGGAATGGAACTATATGTTTTCAGTATGTAGAAACCTTACTTTAGATCTGCTCATATCTACAAACAGCATTTGATGAACCAAACATGTTAGCCTCATTACTCAACTTCCTCAAGAATTGTGGACTAGCAATTACCATGCTGGTTCCAGGATTTGCAAATAGAAACCCAGTCGGGGTCGATTGATTTTAAATGGTGTGGCATAAAAATTGCTGTTATGGCTTTCGTTGGATGAGAATTAATGCTCTGGGTTTCATGTTGTTGATTTATGCCACATAAGAAAGGCTTCTGAGCAAATTTTGTCAGCACTTTTGCACCCAAACTTGAATTCAATGTTGATGATGTCAAATTGTTAAAGAGTCTCGTTAAATAAAATACTAAGATAACTCTAGTTATAAGGTATTAATATTCTTGAATAAGTAAATAAAAGTTAAAACTGTAATATATACTATTTTTATAAAAAAATACCTTGTTATTAAATTTTCAGAAAGAGACATTATTAAACTATTGATTTTACATTCAAACTAACATTAAATGTCTTTGAGTGCTCTGTGTGTATTCTTTGAGTATTGGGGAATTTTTTTGTCTGTGAAATTTTTTAAGTCTCTAGTATTTGAATGGATATTGGGTATCCTTAATTTCAGTGCTTTAAAACTAACCGCTGGTGTTTCTTGGATCACTTAACTTTGTGTTTACTGGCTTTTAGACAATTTAATCTCTGACCAACTTCTGGAATCTAATTGGGGTAATCTTTCATGATTGGTATTTGGATTTTCTTTCTGTTATTCTTCGCTTACTTACTTACTTACTCACTGGCACTATCGAACCCATAGGCTCATGGCCGTGCAGACATAAGCTCTCCATACATCCCTATCCTGAGCTAATGCTTTCCAATCATTCCCTGTATAATCTACTTCCCTCAAATCATAGTTAATGTTGTTCTCCCACCTCATTCTTGGTCTACCAACTGGGCATTTTTCCTCTGGCTTTCCTACAAGAAGCTTTCATGCAAGTCTTTCATTTCCCATACGAGCAACATGTCCTGCCCATCGTAGTCTACAAGACTTAACTGTCCTTTTTATATCTGGCTTCCTATAAAGACCATGTAGTTCATTGTTATGTAGTCTTCTCCATTCACCTGTTCTGTTCATCTCTCTTTGGTCCAAAAATTTTCCTAAAAACTTTATTCTCAAAAACTCGTAATCTCATTTCCTCCCTTAAAGTAAGGGTCCATGTTTCGCACCCATATAATATAACTGGTAGAATAATAGTTTTATGTATTTTCAGTTTAACATTCTTTGGAAGAAGTTGGGACATCAAAAGTCTCTGCAATGCAAAATAGCACGCATTTCCAAAATTGAGCCTATGTTTAATTTCTTTGTGCATCTCATTCTTATTTGTGATTATTGTTCTTCGCACTTTATAAAATAACCTATGACAGTTAACTTTTGGGCATTCTTCATATCTGAATTTAATTAATCTCAGTCTTAATTGGTTGGTTCTTATTCTTTGACTTTTGGGTTTTCTTTATCTTTGAATTCTATTAGCCTCAATATATTGATGATTCTACTTGATTAATTTTTGGTATTGATCTCTGAAATTTGTATGTTGAAGGTTTTTTGGACTTTCTTCATTTAATCTCTAATGCTCATATTAGGATGTTCTAAAATATATCTAATTGAACATTTTGTGGATGTGTTATGTTGTTACAGGCATCTCTTGAGAAACCAGCAAACATCCCTGTAGTTCTTGCATTCCCATGTGTACTGTACCAGACAAGACTTGGAGGATACCAGGAGGAAGTAGCTCTTCCTCTTGGAATGGTTGTGAATGCTGTGTTCAAGAATCAGACATGGCTCTATGTTCAAACCCCTCATGGGGAAGAAGGCTATGTCAGCTATGCTGCTTGTCTACCTTTAGGAATTCTACCTCCACCTCAACGTGCCTCCAAACCACCTCCATGTTGGGAAACACATACAGATATATTTCCACAACCTCTTGGAAACCGTACAGACAGCGAGAAGATAAGAGATGGTACAAGATCAGAGTGTGGTGCTCGAGGACGTTGTTATAGCAATGTGGCAAGGTGTGGACAGAGAGATGCTGTATCTGCATGTGGAGAAAGAAGTGTTGATCGACTTTATTTAAGAGCTGCAGCAAGTGCAAAGTGTAAAGGCATAACTAGACACACTTTACTTGTAATAAGATCTGATTACAACAGCAAGGGGCGCAATACTCTTTCTGTTGCTAAAGGTGATGTTGTGGCTCTGGTTAGTGGACATCTTAAAGACTGGTTTTGGGTAAGAAGCAGGGATGGTAATGAAGGTTTCATTCCTTCAGTTGTTGCTGGACATGGATTCCTCTGATAAGTAAATAATTAACTGAACTAGTGGATTAGTATCAGTGGCGTACATAGGTTTTTTTTTTCCCCCTTGGTAAGAGTCTATTAGATTTTTATGTTTGATCACAGAATTAATGAAAACTTTAATTACAAAAGTTCATAATCCCCATCAGTTCCAAAAAAACCTATAATATTATAATTTATTCCTTAAAATACATAACTTTTATATATTTCTATTAAAAGGAATTGGTTGCAACTTATAATAATACATTCTTTCTCTCAGGAATGGCATACTCATATCAAATCATTAAATTACTATTAGCAATATGTAACAAATGGAGTACTTAAGTTTATATTCTCTCAGAATTTTCAACCACCTAGAAACATATTAAAAATTATAATTGACAAGACTCTTTCACATCATAACCATTCTGACTTCAAAATCTTTATGAACAATTTTACTGAAATTTATTAGAATATCAACCATTGTGGACTTCTGCAGATTTTTTAAATAGTGGAATAAAAAATGCATTTTATTTCTTTTCACTTTTATTAATTAAGATTTAATATATTGACTTAGGCTTTCACGGCCGGAGTTACTATGATGATCTTGTAGAAGATTTCCGGGCTGTTGGCCGTGGTCTTGAGGCTTGTAGTTCCCCAACGTTTCGCCAGAGACTGCGTCCGGCATCTCAAGACAACCCTTGAGGATGCCGGATGCAGTCTCTGGCGAAACGTTGGGGAACTACAAGCCTCAGACCACGGCCAACAGCCCAGAAATCTTATACAAGATCATCATAAGATTTAATATTTTCCCAAACTGTAGTACTCAAATAAGTATCAGTCTTTTATCGTAATCAATTAGGCACTACTGCCAATACTGTAATGAAGTCAAATGGCCGAATCAAGAACATCTTCCATCTCCTTTATTTTCTTTTCTCAAATGATGTTAAAGTCCTAAGAATCCCTCCTGTTGCTACGCCACTGACTTGTCTAACTTTGATTTCATCTGATACAGGTACATTAACAAGTCATTATGGATTACTCTGTTTCATTCATTGTAAATGAAAGGATACAAGAGATACATTTGAATGATGAAGTGACACTTGAAGTATGATACATAGTCATATTTATATTGTGTTATATATATAGGGGCTGTGATGTGATATCTTGGTGTAAATTGTTAAAATAAATGCCACCATAAGTGTTGATTTTTTCCACATATGTCAAACAATTTTTTAGAAAATGTGAAATCTTATAATGTAACTTTTAACATTTAGAACTGTACTACAAAGACATTGGGTGATCTCAGATTAGGTAATCTACTTTATCTTCTCCTGGCCAAATGTAGTATCTTGCCTTGTCATTTAATTTGTATTCTTATTGTCTGTTTTATCCAATTGCTTAAGATACATTCATTAACCTGAAATATTATCACAACCTAAATGGAATAATTAATTGATGTTTGAAATTATTAAAAGTATTCACTACAATGTCAAACTATATATAAAGATAAATTTAATTTAAAGTGAGATCCAAAGCTCGAATATCTCTTTCTCATCATCCTGGGATGTATCTTCCCATTTCTTCACTATATTTTACACATGCACACTTTAATCTTTTTTTAGCCAACAAAAACGTCTGGAGGTCTGAGTTGTACAAGAGAAGTGATTTCATAAAAGTAACATTAAAGAGAGAAAACTGTTTACATTCTGATGTTACAAATGTGATCAATCAAGACAAATTTTAAAATTGAAAAAAAAAAAATATTTGGTCATCTCAGATTTCCTGATCGCCTAAATATATGTCACTGTTGTATTATATTTAAATGTTAAAACTTTCATTCCTGCTTTTGAGTGTATATATAAATATATATGTTATAATTAAATTTTTAACATTGAGCAATGCAAGCTTAATATGACATGATAAGAAAAACAAAAGCCTGGATGGGATTTGAACTCAGAACTCTGAATTGGTACTTCTGCGTGTTACATCACCGGGCAAATCTAATTAGATTAGATTCAGAGTTCTGGGTTTAAATCCCATCCAGGCATCTAATTAGATTAGTCCGCTGGTGTAATGGATAATACACTGAAGTACCAATTTAGAGTTCCAGGTTCAAATCCCATCCAATTTAGAGTTCCAGGTTCAAATCCCATCCAGACATTTATTTATTTATTTTTTTATTATGTCATATATATATAATCGGCCGCGGTGGACTAGTGGTTATGCTTCTTGCCTCAGGTCCCGAGGGTCACGGGTTCAAGCTCGGCCGGGGTTGGATTTTTTAGGATGCAGAAATCCAAGGAGCAAGTCCTCCAGGAGGGACTTTAAGCCGTGGGTCCCGAGTCTGAAGATTTTCAGGCTCATAAAAGACCCTTAAGCCTGAATGAAAAGCCCTCTAAGCAAAATTTACTGAATTTTCTCGTCCTAGTACTACCTTGGTTTCCTATATGTCAGTATGAGGCAGAACGCTGACCACAGACCACTCAAATGACATCTATACAAAAACAAGTGTAACTAAATTAGTATGGTTCAAATTCTTCCCTGTAGGGGGAGAGCACCTAAATCTCTGTTAAGGGAAAAATAGGCTAACAAGTTTACAAGAAGATATATATATATATATATATATATATATATATGGAGACTGAACCTGTAGAAAGTTATGTTTCACATGAGTGTACCAATTCAACTTTGTTTATTTATTATTTCTCTACCACATGCTACTAGGTCGTTTAATAAGTAATGCACATAATTTTATGTCCTTGATTGCCTTTCATTGGAAATGAAAGAAACTTTACAAAAAGTATCTTCAATCCTTCCTTTGTAAAGTCACAAAGTTTCATTGTTTTCCAACAGATGACTATGATGCACTTTAGTGTAAAATGGCGGCTGCTCGTGAAAACATACAAAGCAGAGAGCTGTGATTGAATTTCTTTCTGCAGACCAGGAGACCATTTCAAACATTCACAGATGCTTACAAAATGTTTATGGGGATCAAGTGGTGGATAGGAGTATTGTCAGTTGTTGGATTAGCAGAATTTCAGCAGCAGAAAGAGATAAAGCAGGACTGTCAGATCCCCTCAATCTTCAATCACAGCTCTCTGCTTTGTATGTGTTTCATGAGCAGCTACCATTTTAAAACTAAAGCTCATCACAGCCATCTGTCAGAAAAAAATGAAACTTTGTGATGCCATAAAGGAACAATTCTGTAAAGTTTTGTTAATTTCCAATGAAATGCAATTAAGAACTAAAATTATGTGCATTATTTATTGAACGTCCCATAGAGTTGCATTAAAACTGTCAATCTCTTCATTTGGATGGGTTAAAGTTATAGTTATATAAGTCATTTTCAACAGCAGTAAAACTATAACCATTACAATGCATTTTACAAAGTCAATTCAATGATGCCTGTATGTCAAATTTAACTCATCCATATAATATGTAGAATCAATTGTTTCCACATTACCATTATTAAGCAAGTTTAAAAAAAAAGAAGAAAGTGAACAAACAATTTCCTTTTCCCATTTCATCCTTGAATTAACAAATAATGATTCTGGAAAAGAAATCTACAACCTGACTACTCTACACAGCCATCACTGTTGAAGTCTACAATATGTGGTCTGGGTTTCAAGCAGTGCTTTCAGTGTCAAAGATTCAATCATACTTTCACAGGTGTAATCTGATGCCACATTGTGTGTCATATGAACTGCTACATGGTAAGTCATTAAGATACCCTCCTAAAGTAGATGCTAGTATACTGAAATGCACTAACTGCAGGTCATCCTGCATCTTAAGGGGATTGTCCTTATGAAGCATGTAAGCGAACACATCTCAAGCAACAAGAGACAAAATAAAGTATACACATCTACATAAATCAGTTAAAATTTCCTATAGTTTAATAGTTGCTCCAAGCAACACTAAAATTCTGTCTACTATCCCAATGATAGAAACACTCCTTGGTCCCAGGCTCAATTTAACCCACCACTACAATTATCTCGACATACTCAGAAATTGGTCCAAGACATCCCAGCCTAAGCTGGGTGGTTTAATCAACTCAGTGAAGCATTTTCTGTTGATGTCTCATTTGATAAATTTATATTTCATGGGAATGTGTAATTTCACACAATGGTATCTCAATGTCATGGCATTCAATGCCAATGATAAATCTAGACAGAATCATGGACTAGAAATGTTTCTACTGTAGGAAGATATTGACATTCTTCTACTCGTATTAAATGAAACTTAAAACCTAAAGATTAATTTCATATCCCCATTACTTCACCAATACTAATGACCACCTGGACAGTTCTCTTGTTTGCATAGCTATATATGAAGGGTTCATTCCAAAAGCAGACAAGCCCAAAAAATAAATGTTCAGAAACTTTAACTGTATAGCTTCATTTGCGCTGAATGAACTAAAAATTGCTTTTAGACCTACTACTGGTTCCCTAACAGCTTTGTGTCGCACATAAACAAAACTTATTTTTCAAGAGGATAGATGGACTTTTCTTTTTCTTTTTTTGCAAAAAGCTTAGTTAAATGCCAAATAAAAAAAACCTGAAATATGATTATTTTTTTATGTCAATGTTGACCAAAAAAACATAATTAAATGCTAAACATACTATGTAATTGATTATCTTCACAACCATCAGAACTGTCACCGTTATTAACATCAGCAATTTCTTCTGAAGGTCACCTTGTGTGTGCAATTCCAGTTCCTACAATAAAGTAGTGGCAATGTTTTTAATGGAAACATATTGGATTTGTCTTATTCTTGTAGAATTACCAATATTTCACACTCATCTGCTTTCTGAAGACAGCAATAATATCTACACACACAACTTGTTTTGGAGAGCTAGAAGATATATTTATCATAAGTAATGCCACGAGTGATTTCCAAATTATCGATAAATTCACGACTCACGAAGTGAGGAGTGAATTTATCTAGAGAATTTGGAAATCAAGAGTGGCATTTGTTAGGACTATTTAACGAATAAAATTAAGCTGTTTACTCACAAATCATTATTTAACTGTAGTTATTTCAAAATATTTATATATTTAATGCAAACGGCGATGTTTGAAAACAAATGAGAAACGATAGGTACGCTTCTACTGCTTCTTTTGTTTATCACTGCAACCAGATCATACTATTTATTGCCAAAGGAATGCAATATTGTAAGAATGCTCTCTAGTGGAGAAAAAATGAAACATCAATCTGTATATTAATTCATTTCTGATGTCGTATGATGTAAATATTACAATTATATTTTTCTGGATTATTACCTGGGAAAAAATACATTTAAGAAAGTCAAACAGTGGTTTCTTTTTTTTGGTGGTATAATAAATTGCTACAAATGTTGACATGTATGCACTATATATACAATCTGGTAGCCGTATTTCTTATAGGCTCAGTCACTGCAAAATAACGGTCAGACCTGTTCAGAATATTAAAAAGGAGGAGCTTTGTTTAATATATGGTAATTATAACACTGATAAATATTTCGTGAAACACGACTCTGATTGGTTGTAAAACAGAAATCATTGAAACGTGATTGGTCATTGACTCCCATTTGGGGCATGAGTTAAATAGTCTCAAAAAATCAATTTTTGGACTTGTCTGGTTTTTGGAATCAACCCTTCGTACATAAAAACTTCATTGGTCATAGATTGGTCACCGTTCAAAGGCTACAAATTTATTGAAGCCACCAGTATTTTTCTTCCCATCTGCCTCAGTGAAAACAGTTTTATAGCATCTGGATACAAATCTCCAACAATGCTTATTATCAGACATGATCTCAATATTCTAATTGCAATCTCTCACAGCTATCTTTTTGTGGAGGATATCAAATCTAAAAATCTTTTCTGGAACTGGCATATCCAAAATGCCTCAGCAGTTATATTCCAATACCACTATCAGCTTCCCAACATAGAGATCTCTGCTCCAAGAGAACATACATTTTTCCATAACACAGCTTTTGGTTTATGCTATCTCTCGTCATCTTTCTATGGAGGATTCATTCCGATTTCTGGAGATAATTGTGTTACAAATCTGGCTTATGAAAATCCATTCCTTTACCAGCAGTGCTGTTCTATATGACAACCTTGGGCCTTTGCTATCAATCTGCAATGGAGTTTCCACTGCAGAAGCACATTATACAATATTGGACTACTCATCCTTGCATGCTTTCTATAGGTCTTCAGCAGACTGTGACCTACTTTGAAACCCTGTCTTTAGAAGACCAAATGCACAAAATTCCATGGGGGCAGCATCAGGGTGACTTGCACCAGGAATATCTCTATAGGGCGTTGTGTATATTCCAGTTTTACAGCTCCATTTCCTACAGGAACCACCATGTTGAAGTAGAGGTAAGGCTTGAAGCTTTATCCTGATGGATCCAGTCATTGTTCACTTCTCTACCATACAAGGAAGCAACATTACTGAAATAAATATTGATGACAGAACATTCTCTTGGTAGTAGTAGCAGTTCTGTCACTCCTCTTGGAAGCATAGGATCTTCATAAAAGCATGCCACTGGACTCTATTTTTTGTTAAATTTTTTACTTCATTTCAGCTTTTTCCTCGTTCAATTTCTGCTATTACTGTGCTGCACCATGTAATTGTTTGTCTTCCTCTTTTCCTAGGTAATTCCTGTGTATTCCATTCCAGAGTTCTCTTTGAAATACTCTCTAGTTCTCTTTTGAGAATGTGTCCAAACCATTTCTATTTACAATATTTAATCTCCTTACTGATATCATTTTGTGATGTTAGCTTCCATAATTCATTTGATGTGGTTATTGGCCCCCTGATTCTCAAAATAAGTCATATTCCAAGGAATTATAATTAACACACTAAAATAATTATAAATTCACTTTTTACCATCATCCATCACAATAATAAACATCAATCTTAATTATTAATGAGTTGGTTATTTTGATGTTTTTATTATTAATTTAACACATCTCATTGAAGGATAAATTAAATTTGAAGAGATGTGCAAAAGCGACGAAACCAGGCCTGCATAAAAATTAAGAAATATGAGGTAAGCCAAAATAACCAACTCATTAATAATTTAAAAGAAACCATATTGTTATTCCCTACATAAATTAAACCAATCTTAGTGTCTGTGAAAAAGTTTCCCAAATAAGCTTATTGCACAAAAATGAAAAAAAAAAAAATAAATAAATAAAATGCTGAAATACTCAAATCCTGTTTTCTCAGAAGTCTCTTTTCTCACTTAGTGTCTTTCACTTGTAGGCCAAAGATATTTAGTTTATTAAATTACTCATATTCTTAAAACAAGTTTATCCTTAAGGATCCAGAAATATAGCTTAAAAAGGATTTTATGGATAAGTTGAATGTTTATGGCCAAAGTATAGGTAAGACCAGAATTCGTAGAGCACTTTCAATTCTTGCAGTGTACACCTTCAGACAAAAATAAATTTAAAAATGGGAAGACTCCTGAAGCTGTATTTTGCAGAAGTAGTCAATTCTTAATAAATCACAATAGAAAGTAACATTATGAAGTTCTTCTTAATAAATAAGACGAGTCTGTTTCATCTTACCCCATAAATCATTGTGTTCTTTTGAAGACAATTTATGAGGTAAGATGAAACAGACTCACCTCATTTATTAGGTCAGATCTTTCTTCATGTGCATGACATCCTCTACAGATTTAAATGGAAAATATAAAATATTTTAATGTGAATGAAGCTATGTGAGCGCTCTGGACTATTCACATTTTTTCTTAAGTAGTAATATAATTCATATTTTGTTAAATGTAATTATTTTTAATACATAAATTTCCTCAACTTAATAAAAAGTAAGTCCTAAAATATATCCATAATGAATTGAACAGTAAATAATGTTGGTTGATATCTAATGTCGAGCACTTGACAATGAAATCATTCACTCTTATTTTTTCTCAACTGACATTGGCAGAATTGTAATCCATTTGTTAGATTGGGGCACCTGGAAGGCAGATTATGTTACCCTTATGATATGATGGGTGATAAATGATAATGAAACGCCAGGAGAGTTCTTAACCTACATTCCAGACCATGGGCAACCAAAGGAATAATTCCTATGGTCTGACAGGGAATTGAACCCGAGACCTCATGAACTGTAATCAGAAATGCTGATCACTAGCCTGAGGCTGGTTCCGGTAAGTAATGTTGAAATTATTAAGATTATTTCAAGATAGAATAATAATAAAACTAACATATCAAAAATATAACGAAATATTAATTAATGCACAAATTCACAATTATGAATGATTATCAGGCCTTGCAATATTACATGTAACAATGGAATAATATTGATTCAATTACAATCACATTGAGAAAATAAAATGCAAATTGTATCATAACCAGTGGCGGCTGATGCTGAAAATCTGGTGTGTACTGTAAGAATTAACATAAAATAGCATATAAATAAATAAATATTATACTACTCACTCAACTACAAAAAATAAAGTCCATATGTTGATTCTTCTTACTGCAAAATGTATCAATCACTCTGGCATTAAACCCTTCTATGTTGGAAAAGCAAGTCTTCTCAATTGAAAGAACTGCAAGTGCACTTAGTTGTTTGTGTAGCATGGTGTTCCGAAGGAAAGTTCTTATTCTTTTAAGGGACGAGAAGCATCTCTCTGGTTCAGAAGTAGTCATAGATACTGTGATCAAGATTTTCAAAAGCTTTGTTATTTCTGAAAATATATGTTGGAGATTGGGGGCACGCCGTAGCGTAGTGGTTAAGGCACTGAGCTACAAGCCGGAAGGTCGAGGGTTCAAGTTCCGGTGGGGTCAGGATTTTTAAACTGACCCAAACCTTCTGGCGGCACTATGGCCCTGGGGTCGACTCAGCCTCTAACGGAAATGAGTACCAGACGCTTGTTCTGGGGGTAAAGGCGGCCGTCACGCAGGGCTGACAACCCGGCTGACATCAAGTGCCGACTGTCCAGAAATAGTGGGAGCCTTAACCTCCTACTGCCCCAAGGGCCTCCTGAGGCCTGTAGTGGGATTACTTTACTTTATATGTTGGAGATTATTTTTGATAATGAACTGTAGTAAAGGCATAGTTCCCTCAATATTTCTGAAGTCTTGTCTTAAGTACAGAACAGATAGCTCTGTCTTTAGCCTTTTCTTCTCTAATATATTGTAATGCATGTATAGGGAAAACACCAATTACAAATATAATGGGAAACAATGGAGAAGAAACGCTAAACTATAATGGGAAAACATTATTAAATTTTACATGCTTTAACCAACTGAGAATAATGAACAATTACTTCAAACATAAGGAAATGCATAAATATATGAGGAGTGAAAGAGGATCATGCTCTATAATATATTATATTATAGTTAATCAAAAAATGAAAAATCAAGTCAGAGACACACGAGTCTTCAGAAGAAGTGACCATTACCTATTGATTAGTAAAATAGATATACAAAAGAAATGATATAGAAATTGGAACAAAGAATTAAAGAAGAAGGGGGAAAAAAAAGAAATCTATAAAACAAAACTGTTAGAAGAAGAATCAATACAAGATTTATACAAAAGAAGGCTAAGAGATTATACAAATGCAGAAAACCCAAAAGAGGAAATTGAAGAAGAATGGAAAAGTATAAGAGGATTCATTCATAAAACAGCAAAAGAAGTATTAGGAACAAAGAAAATAGGAGGAAGGAACAAAGGACTAAGAAAATGGGATCCCAAAATACAGAAATTGGTAAGAGATAAAAAAGAGGTCTACTTAAAATACTTAAACTACAAGAATGACCAAAACAAAATAGAGAACAATGGGATAGATTCAATACTAATAACATTCATATCAAATTCCGTTGAGGTGAATAGTCTTATGATTGGGATAGATACATAGCAGAAATGGAACATAATTTACACGGAAGACAAGACAAAGTATATAAATTTATAAGAAGCATTAATTCTGAAGTAAAAGATAAAACAAATCTGCTAACATATACAAGATATAGAACTAGAAAATTATTATAAAGAACTGTGGACGGACAAACAGAATAAAGAAGAAATAATAGAAAGAAACAATATGCTGAAGCAGATGAATTAGAAATGCAAGAAATGATAGAAACATTAAAGAAATATAAAAATAATAAAGCATGTGGAATAGACGACATAAACATAGAATTGCAAAAAAAGTCCCAAGAAATTTCCAAGAAAGATTATTAAAATTGTATAACAAGTGCTGGAAACAAAATACAATGCCAGAAGAATGGAAAATAGGAAAAATAATATCAGTCCTTAAAAAAAGGTGATAAAAACAAAGCCAGAAAACTACAGAGGAATAAGCTTACTATGTGCAGCATACAAAATATATGCAAAAATGATAAACCAAAGATTAACAACCATAGTAGACACAATTATATCAGAAGAGCAGACAGGTTTTAGGAAAGGAAGAAGCTGCACAGACAACATATTCACCTTTAAAACAAATAATAGAGAAGCAAAGAGAATTCTACTTAGAAACGCATATTCTCTTTCTAGATTATAAGAAAGCTTTTGATAAAGTATCTAGACTAGAATTATGGAACATACTAAATGAAAAAGGAATTCCACTATACTTGATAGTAGTAATTAAAAATAAATCAAAGGGAACTATTAAATATAATAGGAGGAGTTAGACAAGGTTGACCACTCTTTTTAACATTTATTTTGACGACATGATACGATCATGGAAACAAATAACTACTGGGGGTATTAACTTAAGAAATCTAATAATAAAAACATTAGCTTTTGCTGATGACCAAATTTTAATAGCAAAATCAGAAGATGAATTACAAAGAATGCTATATAAACTAAACGAAATATAAAAAAAATATAATATGGAAATATCATAGAAAAATAAAAAAACGATGGCTTTCAAGGGCGCTCAACCAGTTCGAACAAAGATAATATTAGAAAATAAACCAATAGAACAAGTGACAAAATATAACTTCCTAGGTTGCGAAATATCATACACAACGGAAACAGATATAAATAACAAACAAAATAAGTTTAATTATATAACAGGAACACTAAAAAGAACTTTAAAAAATAAAGCCAGAAAAGACTCTATCATGAAATTATACAAGACAATGACAGTTCCTATTATTACTTATGGATTTGAAATATGGATAGTGACAACACAACAATCTGCCAGAATCCAAGCTGCTGAAAAGAAATTCCTTAGACCAATAGCAGGATATCAAAGAACAGACAAAAAATATAACATAAAAATAAGACAACAACTAAAAGTAAAGGAATTAAACACAATAATAGTGAAATACAGAATAAACTGGAAAGAACACTTAGCAAGGATGACTGAGAACAGAATACCAAAAGCAGCATACAACTATTCACCAAGAGGAAGAAGAGTTTGGGAAGAACAAAGAAGAGATGGAAAGAGCAGCAATTTGGAGCCAGAACAGGCTATCAAAAAGCCTAAACCATGATGAAGAAGAAGAACATATTGTAGGACTCAGTAGTAGCATGAAGTTCCATCTCATAAAAATTCCTTAATATTCCAGAAAGTTGGAGGAATTGAACAATTTAACTGCTTCTAGGTGATACAAAGTTTGGAAATAATTGCATACCTCTTGCATGATTCTGTTACAAACTTCCTTGGCATCAGCACACCAGCTTACTTTCTGATAGGCCTACATACTGTTGAGCAACTTCAGTATCAATATAGTCTGAAGTTTTGAAAGTCTGCAGACTGAAAATTCATTGGAATTAGTAAAGAAATTAGAAAAAGTGGAAATCGAACCTACAGATAGGTTGGTTTCATTTGATGTCGTTTCATTGTTCACAAATGTACCGAAACAAAAAACTTTGGAGATATTGAACAACTGGTTAAGTAAAAACAACATAGACAGAGAGATCAAAGAAGATTATTTGAAATTAACTGAGTTATGCATTGACCAAATGTTTTTTACATTCAATGGGAGTT
This sequence comes from Diploptera punctata, assembly GCA_030220185.1. NCBI lineage: Eukaryota > Metazoa > Arthropoda > Insecta > Blattodea > Blaberidae > Diploptera > Diploptera punctata. Next base: position 883,212 of record JASPKZ010002300.1, on the reverse strand, counting down.
TCTATAGACAAAAATCAGGGCTCTCAATGGGAAACCCATTATCACCTTTCCTTGCAAATTTATTTATGAGCGATTTTGAATGTAAAATCACTAAAGCACATCCCACAATGTTTAAATTTTGGAGAAGATATGTAGATGATATAATTTGTATTGTAAAAGAAAAACAAGTAGAAGATTCCCTAAAACTGTTAAATTTACAGAGTACAAACATCAAATTTACAAAAGAAATAGAAGAAAATAAACAAATACCTTTTTTGGATCTTAAATTGGTTAGAAACAAAGAAAAAAGAAAAACTGAATTTGGGATTCATAGGAAAGAAACTCATATGGAAAATTTTATAAAATCAACAGGTTTCAATCTAATTGGACATAAATTAGCAGCCTTTAATAGTTTAACTCATAGATTGGTAAACTTACCCTTAAACGAAGAAGATTTCAAACATGAGAAAAAACACACAATCAAAGTAGCAAGAGAAAACAGGTTTGATGAAAAAATGGTACATAAAAGGATAGAAAAGTATAAAAAACAAAAAATGATAAACAGAAGTACTCTTGAAAAAGAAGAACCACCTATGAAAAAATATAGGAAATTCACATATCACCCTTGGGTACATAATAAATTCCAAAAGATATTTGAGAAGTTTAATATTAAATTAGCACCAAAAAATAACTACAGTTTAAATAAACTAATAAAAACCAACAAAAATGAAAAAAACTGATAAAAATAAAAAGTCAGGAATATATCAAATTGAATGCATGGGCTGTGAAAAGATATATATATATATATATATATATATATATATATATATAGGAAAAACAAAAAGAAACCTAAAAATTAGAACCAAAGAACACATAAGAAATATTAAAAATGGGGAAATAGAAAAATCTGCAGTTGCTGCTCATGTTTGGTCTGAAAAACATAATATAAATTCAGACACTAAATTATTAAAACAGTTAGAAAATACAAAAGAGCTGACTATTTGGGAAAAAATTTATATTCAGAAGAACAGAAACAGAGTTATGAATTTTGATTACCGATGGAGCGTGACCTTGTTTGGAGGTTCTTTGGCCAACCACAGGATGGAGCTGACATCGACATCCAGGTTGTGCAACATAATGCAACATAAATAAAACCAGTCTGGAAAAGCTGACGATAAAACAGAATTGTTTTGAAACATGTTCAAGAACAAATCAACATTAATATTGAGGTAAGATGTCCAGACTAAAAATAATATAATATATAATCAATATAGTCTATTGAATATCTAACAACATTAATAGCGCATACACAAATGTGCCACATCAGCATCCACTGATCTATATTGCAATTGATCATATAATATACCAACATGCAGCATTAATTTGTGGAAAACTGAAAGCCAAAATGTAAATTCCTTGTCTTTCAAACTTCGGCGGAGTCCATTAGGTTCTTGACAAGTCATGTTGGAGGTTGCTTCCTCTAAATTTAATAAACAGACAAACTGTCCTTGTAATCATATACCATATGAACAGTCCTCAATTTGAAATTCCCCTTTGTGGTCCGCAAGGGATCCTAGGAGCTGTCACTGCTTGTAGTATTGAGACTCCCAGCGGTGACCTTGAGATGAAAACTGGGAAAGCTGACAAGTTGAGGATAAACACACACAGACTGATTCTGTGATGCAGCATTTTGCATTGTTATGTTCAGTTGGTGCGCATAACAGTGAATGTAATTAGTAGAGCTAGGATTTTATGACCTAAAAACCACCAAAACATGCAAAAAAAAAAACATGCAGTTATGACCTAAAATTTACAAAAATATGCACTGTAACATAAAGACCTAATAATATTATAATTATGTAATAATTTCAGTTGTAAAATCAAATAGTAAATCAGTTTATGACAATTAACTATTTATGTAAGAATAAAATGCAAATGAGAAGCAAACTAAAGTATGGAGTTTGATATTGTAGCATGCTTTTTATTTTAATAAGATTATCAGTAGCTACCTGCTTGTCATGAGACAATACATAAATATTTGCTCTGGTATATATGTAAGGGAAAAGTCCATACTGTGATTTGAAACAAAATAGGAGAGGAAGATATATTTTAGAAGAAACAAAATTCTGAGAAATTTAACAACTCAAACACGGAAGAAAGAAATTGTACTATAAAAGTTTTTTACTTGTTCAAAGAGTGAAAATATATGACCAATAAATTGCTATAATATGCTCTGTCACATATAAATGACAAATATGCATAAACATGACTTAACAAAGTACTTTATTTCAATTAGTTTTTCTATAGATCCTTCCAGGAAATTCTCGTATAAGACTTGAAAGCATAATAATAGTCCCTTCGACTGTTTGCTGGCCAAAGGAAGGCAAGACCAGTCATGGGGCTGCCATCTTATAGCCTCTGGTCAGGCTTTTCTGGAGAAGAAAAGAAAATAAAGGAAAGAAGAAATGGAAGAAAGGAAAGACTCCCTAGCCCTCGGGTGCCCTAATAGCATCGGGGTTGAAAAAAACAAGAGTTAACCAAGAGAGGTTAGATAGTAAAGTTAAAAGAGTGCAAAACACAAGTAAGTGGAAGAAATGTTTTGCTCAGCTTGGGCATCTTGTGGTCGCCATCCACATATCCCCTAGATGAGGACCCGAAATCGGATCCCCAAAGGTGTTTATAATTATATACCAAGAGGACAAAGATCACTGGGCCGTCCTATGAAACGCTGGAGGGAAAATTCTCTATAGGATTGTAACAGGCCTTGGCTTAATACTTGGAAGGAAGAAGAAGAAGAGTTTTTCTATAGGAAGCATTTATATCTTCTCTTCTTCTTCCTTCCAAGTATTAGGCCAAGGCCTGTTACGATCCTATAGAAAATTTTCCCTCCAGCGTTTCATAGGACGGCCCAGTGATCTTCGTCCTCTTGGTATATAATCATAAACAGCTTTGGGGATCCGATTTGAACTCATTCTTTCAAGATGGTGTTTCCAATTTAGTTGGTACTGTTTAATATATTCCAAAATTGGCGTAGTCTTCAATTCTTTTAAGATATCGGTGTTCCTTTTCCGATCCCATCTGGTGTAACCCGCTGTTCTGCGCATTAATCTCATTTCACAAGCCATTATTCTGCTTTCATGTTGTTTTTTTAGTGTCCATGCTTCACTACCATAGGTCAACACTGGTCTAGCCAAAGTGTTATATAAACGTAATCTGGTGTTTTTTTGTACAAGGGATGGTTTCATAACTTGATTAATAATTCCTAAACTTTTATTATAACTAGTAACTTTTTCAGGGATATCCTTTTCATCCCAGATAGAGAGATAATATCCAAGATATTTAAATTGATTAGATCTCTCTAAAATTTTATTCTGGAGACAGATTTTACTTTGTATGGGGTCCTTCCCATGAAATGCCATAATTTTAGTTTTGTTAATTGATATTTCCATATTAAATTTGGCACCCATTTTTTGTAAATTATAAATTGATCGTTGCAAATAATTTTCGGAAAGTGCCAGAAGAGCTAAATCGTCTGCAAAAAGAATAGCATCGAGTTTGAGGTTCCTATTGATGGGTATATATCCTCATTGTGTTTTCCTCCATTCATTTATTAATTTATTCATGTATATAATGAAAAGCACCGGTGAAAGTCCACATCCCTGTCTTACTCCAGTGTTGATCTTTTCCCAAGAAGATAATTTGCCATCTTGTTTAACAGAGATTTCATTATCTTTATAGATGTTGAAGATATTAGTAATATATTGTTGTGGAACGTTATCATCAGCTAAAATTTGTAGTAATATATTTCTGTCTACTTTGTCAAAAGCCTTTATGAAGTAAACGAAGGTGATATGAGTTTCTATATTGAATTCCTTGTGCTTTTCTAATAGTAGTTTTAGAGTAAAGAATCCATCTGTACAATATCTACCCTTTCTGAATCCATTCTGCTCTTCTCCAATTATATTTCCATAAATTTTCCTCAATTTATTCTTAACTATATTAGCATAAATTTTATATCCAGAGTTCAACAAGCTAATTCCACGATAGTTATCTTTGATTTGGCGACTTCCTTTTTTGAAGATTGGTATTACAATGGATTTGTTCCAGCTTTGTGGTGGTTCTTGTCCTTCCCATATCATATTAAGGAGAATAAGAAATCTGTCTAAAAAATTTTTAGTTGAAAATTTAAATAATTCTTGATTAATGTGGTCTTCTCCGGGAGCTTTGTTACTTTTTAATGATTTAACAACATCAGTTAATTCATCTATAGAAATTTGTTCCGAAGCAGTGTTATTAGAGATTGGTATTTGTAATAAATCATCCTTTTGTGTCCATAAATGATGAAAGTAGTTAAGCCAAGATTCTTTAGGCATACAATTTAAATGTGCATTTTCTCTTGAATCATTATTTAAATTTTTTAAAACTTTATATATTTTTGGTTGAAGCCTAGTGATATCATTTTCCAAAAATGAGACAAATTGTTCCCAGCTTTGTCTATGTTTCTTGCGAACTTCAATTTTAGCTATGGCTCTCTTCCTATGATACTCTACTTTATCTTCATATTTTTTTGTACACAGAAATTTTTTGTATGCTTCACGTTTATCATCAATTACTTTTTTGATGTTTTCATCCCAAATCCGTAGTCCTTTTTTTCGATTCCATTTAGTTTTGATACCCAGGCTTTCATTTGCTGCTTGTGTCAAAATACTTTGTAGAGCAAGCCATTCTTCTTCAATATTTTCGCCAACCGGTGTTTCTTGAACTAGACGATCTAATCTGCATTTGTATAGCCAGGTAATAGTGGGATCTCGGAAAAGACTTACTTTATAAGTATAGTCCACTTTTTCAAATTTTACATTATTAATTTTATTTTTATTTTTCCATCTCGGTGGCATACGAATTGGACAAACAAGTAAGTAATGGTCTGATTTGATTTCAGGTCCTCTGTAAACTCTTGTATCAAGAACTTTAGATGCTAATTTTTTATTACATATAGCATAGTCAATTATTGATTTAAGACCCCTGCATTTATATATATTATATATATATATATATTTATATATATATATACCCCTGCATTTATATATATTTAAGAAACATATCACTCTTACCAAATAAATATATGCTGTCATGAAAATCCCAGCCCTGGTAATTAGCATTAGGATAATGTAATTTTATTTTTGATTGCACTCCTCCTTTTCCACCACTCAATACATATGCACAATCATAGGTATGAGCCATGATTTTGTGCAGTGAGTTCTCCAATATTGTATCTAATTTATTAGAAATAGGATCTGCGTTTTGTTCCTCTAGATTAGAAAATCTCCAGAATATTTAATGTGGGACACTATTCATCTCGTAGCGAAACACTGTTGCTACCTGTATGTGATCAGAAATATCTGTTGTCTCATTGGCCATTATTTTTATAAATTCAGCTTGTTTCATTTCTTGTATTATTAATTCGCAATAAGTTTCCAACATGCAATCCGACAATTCATTTTGAATGGTTTTTGATGTCCCTTTAAAAATCCGATTAGAATTTATGTTTAGCTGCACTGCATTGTCTACACTGGAAATTAAATCTGTTAATCCCAAGAAAATTCCTAGATTATCAGATGTGACACTCCCATCACGTCCCCTTAACGTGAACTCAAAGACACCAACAGATTTGATACAATAAATTATTCTAGGAAGTACATATGTTTTTTTACTTGTTTATTGTGTTTTTCTATGTGTTAATGGCAGACACAACTTATCTGTGTTGCGATATCCATATTATCTTAAACACTAAGATCTATAACATTATTCATGTGTTTCACATTTTCACTATGTTTTTATTAATTAACATGTCAAGATGCCCTCATTGACCGTACTCATGCATCATTGTTACCAAAAAACTAGGCATGGGAAACAAAAGAGAGCATTCCTAATGTCACATCCACACACCCAATGATGAACATCATACACCTTTCTATTGAACTTGGTGTGTTAAAGTCAATTTATTTATTTGATTGTCACTCTTTCGACTAAGGTACTTTTTTCGTCTGACTTATCACCTTCGACCAGTCTGGCATGGGTAACCCTAATGGATGCACTGATTTTTGTTTTTTCCCTTTCACAATTAAGTGTGCTGCAGCACCTTAGCACATAAGGAGCGGCCGCCACTGATCATGAAATAATTTATTTTTTTATTTAGTCTTATAATTCCTATTGATACAAACGACATAACGCCGGTCAACAAAAGGCTAATGATGATGGAGATATAGCTCTGAAACTACAGTCTAGAAGAATAAAGGTTATGAGGTGAGGTATTAAAAATATAAATTTAATTCTTAATTGTACTCATTTATTCTGTATATATTAATACTTTTTTCTTTTTAGTTTTCATTTTAATGCAAAATTTTACCTCTTATTTTTCCTATTATAGGCACTTTGTATTTATTAGACATATGATAACAGAAAAAAAGAATGTTTAATACTGACATTTAGTTGTTTCTGAATATGTTTAAGCATAACTGAAGAAATCACAATTGGCAACACTTTCACATTTACGCGTGGTTCTCTTCTTCAAACTTTTATTCATTCAGTATGTTTCTGTTTTGAATGACACAAGTTTGAAAGTCAAGTGATATTTGATCAGTTCGAAGTGCTATAAATTATAATTAGTCTTTGAAAGAGATGTATTATATTTATAAGAGATGGAGAGTTCTGTTGATAATTTCTTAAAACATTTATCTCCAGCAGACAATTCAAAGAGAAAATTCAAATGAAACAATTAGGTAGGCTTACACCGAACCTTAATACAACAAAAGCCGTATTAAATAAATGACAATCTTCCACCATAAAAATACAACTGTCAAGAAATGTAGACATGGGTTCAACTGGGGTAAAATTTTCCAGAAGTCAAATAGTCCCCCATTCGGTTCTCCAGGTGGGAACTACTTCAGGGAACGCATGCCAAAGGCTCAAACATAGGGACATGTTCCTAGGAACATGGAATATTAGGACTTTATACAATAGCGGGTGCTAGAGGTATTAACTCATGAATTAGATAAATCACCCTTGGATATAGTCACTTTACGGGAAGTTAGATGCCAGGAGAAGGTAGTCAGGAATCAGGAAGATTTGCATTATACTATGGGGGTGCAGAAAGTCCTGAATTTGGAACGGGTTTTTTTAGTCCGAAGGAGGATCCTATACACTGTCCGAGATATTAAGTTTGTCAATGATAGGATATCATAAATAATTCTAAAGGGTAAACGGCATGATTTTGTAATCGTAAATGTACATGCTCCCACAGAATATAAAGATGACAAGATCAAGGATGAGTTCTATGAAGAATCAGAATGCGTATTTGATAGCCTTTCACGATATCATATGAAAATTGTCTTAGGAGATTTTAATGCAAAAGTGGGGCAGGAATATATATTCAAACCAACAATAGGCAAATTCAGTCTTCATGAAGATAGTAACGACAATGGGGTTAGATTAGTCACCTTTGTCACATCAAAGAATCTCATTGTTAAGAGCACAACATTTCAGCATAAGGATATTCATAAATACACCAGAACGTCTCCAGATGGCAAAACTCGAAACCAGATAGATCTCATATTAGTGGACAAACGCTGGCACAGTAGCATCATTGATGTTAAATCAGTTAGAGGGACAGACTGCAATTCGGATCACAACTGGTCAGGGTGAAAATCAGACAATGACTATCGCTAATGAGAGGAACAAACGCTAAAGATGATCCTGAAAAATTTGATTTAAAAAACTTGAAAAATGATGAATGCAGCAAGAATGCCAAATTAAAACTGCTAATAGATTTGAAGTACTGAAATCTTCAGATGACAATGTGGCAAACGAAGAAGAAACTGATATAAATAAAGAATGGGAGGCTATAAGAGATACTATTTAATTGTCAGCATCAGAAAGCATTGGTTACTTAAAAAAAGAGGCAAAACAAGAAATGGTTTGATGAGGAATGTGCCGACATTGTAAAGAAAAGAAAGCAAGCAAAAATGAAATGGTTACATGAGCCAAATTTAGAGCAATTGGGTAGTGTTAGATGGGAAACCACGAGGTTACTAAAGAGTAAAAAGAGGGAATATTTGAGAGAGAAGATTAATGATCTTGAAATGAATGCCAAAAATACGAACATTAGAGAATTATATCAGGGAATTACGATAGAAATGAAAGGGTTTCAGGCTAGAACAAACATAATTAGGAATGAAATTGGGGATATGATTGCAGATTCCAGGAGTATATTAAATAGATAGAAAAGGTACTTTAATCAACTATTAAATGTACATACAGAACAGGATATTGAAGAGAATAATTTGCAGACAGCAGAAATGTTAATCTTAGGACGAAATGCATTAGAGGTTGAAATGGCGATTGAAAAATTGAAGCTGTATAAAGCATCAGGTTCAGATGAGATCCCACAGAACTGATAAAATCAGGGGGAGAAAAATTGATATGATTTGGGATAAAGATGCTCTTCCAGATGAATGGAAAGAATTGATTATCATACCAATTTATAAGAAAGGAGATAAAACTGATTGCAACAAGTATAGGGGCATCTCATTACTTTCAACTTCGTACAAAATTCTAACAAATATATTGGTAAGCAGACTTACTCCTTATATTGACATTCTAGGAGATCATCAATGTGGATTTAGAAGAAACAGGTCTACAACAGATCAGATTTTTAGCTTAAGACAGATTTTAGAAAAGAAATGGGAATTTATTGGTACTGTACATCAACAATAAGTAGACTTCAAAAAGGCATATGATTCAATTAAGAGGGAGAAGTTATATAGTATCCTGCTGGAGTTCGGAATTCCTAAAAAGTTAGTTAGACTTATATGAATGTGTCTAAGTGGTACAAAGAGTAGGGTGCGTGTTGGCAAACAGTTTTCGGACACTTTTGGAATCCACAATGGGTTGAAGCACGGAGATGCACTATCTCCTCTACTATTTAATTTTGTACTAGAGCATGCCATCAAATTTTTAGAGGATGAAGAAGGCTTACAACTCAATGGTATTAATAAGCTGTTAGTTTATGCTGATGATGTAGTACTATTGGGCGATAGCGAGGAGGTACTAAAGGCCAACACGCACACACTACTGAGTAACACTAAGAAATACATTATATAATGGAAATGGACAGCTAATGACAAATGAGGAAAATTTTTAGGAAGTGGCTGAATACAAATACCTAGGAACAATAATCACAAACAGGAATGAGATACACAAGGAAATTAAACATAGGCTCAATTCTGAAAATGTGTGTTATTATGCATTACAGAGACTTTTGTCTTCCCAACTCCTTTCAAAAAATGTTAAACTGAAAATATATAAAACTATTATTCTACCAGTTATATTATATGGATGCGAACATGGACTCTTACTTTAAGGGAGGAAAGGAGATTACAAGTATTTGAGAATAAAGTTCTTAGGAAAATTTTTGGACCAAAGAGAGATGAACAGACAGGTGAATGGAGAAGACTGCTTAACAGTGAATTACATGGTCTTCATAGGAAGTCAGATATAATAAGAACAGTTATGTCTCATAGACTGTGATGGGCAAGACATGTGGCACGAATGGGAAATGAAAAACGTGCATGGAAGCTTCTTGTAGGAAAACCAGAGGGAAAATACCCAGTTGGTAGACCAAGAATGAGGTGGGAGAATAACATTAACTATGATTTGAGGGAAGTAGATTATACTGGGGATGATTGGAAAACATTGGCTCAGGATACGGATGTAAGGAGAGCTTATGTCCACGTAGCCATGAACATACGGGTTTGATAGTGCCAGTGAGTTAGTTAGTTGTTTAATCCCATAATGAAATAAGTACTGATTATAATTATGTATGACTATTAACTCATGCCCCAAATGGGAGTCAATGACCAATCACGTTTCAATGATTTCTGTTTTACAACCAATCAGTCATGTTTCACCAAATATTTATCAATGTTAAATTTACCATATTAAAGAAAGCTCCTCCTTTTTAATATTCTGAACAGGTCTGACCATTATTTTGCAGTGACTGAGCCTGCGAGAAATACGGGTACTAGACTGTATATATAGTGCATGAATGTCAACACATGCCGCATGCGGGAGTTAATATAAAAACATTTGTAGCAATTGATTATACCACCAAAAAAGAAACCACTGTTTGCACTTTCTTAAATGTATTTTTTCCCAGGTAACAATCCAGAAAAATATAATTGTCATATTTACATCATACAACATCAGAAATGAATTAATATACAGTTTGATGTGTTTCATTTTTTCTCCACTAGAGAGCATTCTTACAATATTGCGTTCCTTTGGCAATAAATAGTATGATCTGGTTGCAGTGATAAACAAAAGAAGCAGATGAAGCGAACCTATCGTTTCTCATTTGTTTTCAAACATCGCCGTTTACATTAAATATATAAATATTTTAAAATAACTGTAGTTAAATAATGATTTGTGAGTAAACAGCTTACTTTTATTCGTTAAATAGTCCTAAGAAATGCCACTCTTGATTTCCAAATTCTCTAGATAAATTCACTCCTCACTTCGTGAGTCGTGAATTTATCGATAATTTGGAAATCACTCGTGGCATTTCTTATGATAATTCTTATTTATGCCCATATAATCTATACTGACAATGAGTTCACTTGTTTGTTTACATGTGAAATTATTAAATTTGCCATATTTAATCATATACAGGGAATGATTGGAAAGCATTAGCTCAGGATAGGGATGTATGGAGAGTTTATATCTGCACGGCCATGAACCTACAGGTTCGATAATGCCATTGAGTAAGTAAGTAACCATATTTAATCAAAATTAAAGTGTAGGTAACACTATGAGATATTTACATTAATGAATGAGTTGGAGAAAATGCTTTACTCACCTCATAAGGTTGCATGTTTTTACGATAGCGGTTTCAATAGTATAGTTTTACTTCCATCTTCAGTCAAACTCCAACTGTAGTCTACTTAGAAGATGGGATATGAAGCATTTAATTTAATCTTCGATTAAAGGTAATTGAAATAAATGAAATCTGTTACTAATGACGTTTTTATTACTAATTTAACACTTCTCACTGAAGGATAAATTATATTTGAAGAGAAACATTTTTCTCTTCAAATATAATTTATCCTTCAGTGAGAAGTGTTAGATTAGTAATAAAAACGTCAATAGAAGCCCTACTGGCTTTATAAAGTAGTGTTAAATTCCCAATAAATGTCTTCTTAACTAAGAAGCCACCATTTGCAAAGATAGAAGCAAAGGTTTCAAGCATTTGGCACGAGGGAATTACAACGTATATAAGAGAAAAATTTGCAACTAGATCGCAACTCGCCTTGGTAGCTCAGTTGGCAGAGCACTTGGCCCGGAAAGCCAAGGGTCCCGGGTTCGAGTCTCGGTCTTGGCGAAAAATTTTTGTCTCCAAATATATCTGTTACTAATGTTGACCCATATGAGATTGAATATTAGGTCAGAATTATTAATACAGCTTTATATCTATCTACTCAAAAAACAGTTTATTATACTGTCTCCAGTATCAAGGAAGGACATAAATTCTATATTTCACAATGTGGTTTAGGGTATTATGGTTGTAGGCACCTCAATCCATTCAATGAGTAATTCAGCTTATCTCTTTTATTTGTTTAATTAAATATTTATTTCTATTACATAAAAATTTTATAAAATAAGTAATTTGGAATGATGAAAGAAGCACTTGATAAAATGAGTCAGTTGAGTGTACAATTTGAAAAATGGAACATAAAATCTTTCATAAATAACTGTTCACTTTTTATTAAAAATTCTAATGATGATGCAAAACATCAAAATTACACAATTCAATTGGAAATTTTTTTACACCTCACCTCATAAAAATATAAATTTCTCACTTGACTAGTTTCAAAGACAATTGCCTCCATTATCAGCTACACTCTGACTATTTGAAATTGAGTCGTCAACATCAATAAAATGTACATAGGAAAGGCTAAAAGAGATTTAGATACTTGTACTAAAGAACACTTTAGAAATATTAGGAATGGTATTGACAAATCAGCAACTGCAGCTCATAGTTAGATGTAGAATCACATAATTGGAAAAGAAATTAAACTATTAAAACATTTTTGAAGAGAAAAATTATACGTTCAGACCGGGCTTAAACCCGGGACCCTTGGTTTTCTAGTCCAAGTGCTCTACCATTTGAGCTACCTGAGCAAGTACCGATCTAACCGCAAATTTTTCTCTATATACGTTGTAATTCCCGCCCACCAAATGCTTTGAAGCCCTTGCTTCCATCTTTGCAAATGGCGGCTCCTATATTAAGAAGACACATTTGGGAATTATACATCACATTATAAATGCCAGTACGGCTTTTTTCGATGTTCCCATTATTAATTTCATACATCTCAATGATGGATAAAGCATTTGGTGGGCGGGAATTACAACATATATAGAGAAAAATTTGCGGTTAGATCGCTACTTGCTCAGATAGCTCAAAATGGTAGAGCACTTGGACTAGAAAACCAAGGGTCCCGGGTTCAAGTCCCGGTCTGAGCGTATAATTTTTCTCTTCAAATATGATTTATCCATCATTGAGATGTATGAAATTAATAATGTGAATATAAAAACATTACTTATTTTAGGAATTCTCACTATGAGGTATATTCATTAAGGTAGAATTTTTTATCACTCACCTTATATTGTTGACTATAAACTAGTTTCGGTTCCATCCTCAGTATCATCACGACCATTGTTCTGTCATCTTGAAGAGCTGTCCTTCGCTCCTTCCATTGGCTGACTGAAAAACCTCGAAACCACGTCATTCTCACCGGGAATTTCAAAGTTCATCAATTTGGGAAAAGACCTACATTCAAAATAGCGAAAAGAAGAAATTGATGAACTTTGAAATTCCCGGTGAGAATGACCTGGTTTTGAGGTTTTTCAGTCAGCCAATAGAAGGAGCGAAGGACAGCTCTTCAAGACAACAGAACAATGGTCGTGATGATACTGAGGATGGAACAGAAGCTATGTTCCGAAACTAGTTTATGGTCAAATAAGAAGAACAATATGAGGTGAATGATAAAAAATTCTACCTTAATTTATTAAAACATTCGTAATATCTATTTATTAAAACATACAGAAATCTACGGAACTATCAGTTTGGGACATACAGTCAGAAGAAAAATACAGGTTAATGAATTTTGAAGTTCTCAGTGAGTAAGATTTGATTTCAAAATTCATTCAATCCCCACCAGGTGGCAGGTGGAATGCTGGTGTTGACGATTCATTTTAAAAAAGTATGTAGGTGATGATGGACGCAATTGCCTTTGAAACTAGCCAGGTGAGAAATACATATCTTATGAAATGAGGTGAAAATAAAATTCTGATTCAATTATAGAACACTATTCACTTATTGAGCTAAGGAAGACATAATTTCCACTTCAGTAAGTATTCTTCCTGTCATTCATCATGATAATTTCTCTAAATATAGGTCATATAAAAGAAAAGGATTGGCTGCATATATAAGCTCTGTTTCATATCTGAATTTATTGTTTGTCACCTGTTGAAGAGACAGCGTCATGAAGATCCTCAAGGTGCAAAAGAAAGAATCTGGTCACGATAACTAAAATTTGTACAAAGATCTATCTTGGCACTAGACCCAGCCAAACACATCACCTGAAAAAAAAATAAAAACATTTGGTAATTGTGAACAAAGGGACTGCTTCTAAATCAATTAACTTTAGTGAACAATTTGTTCTACAAATTTACTCTTTACAAATATGTTGAGTACTCATCGGTATTTAATTAAAAAAGCTAACTAAAATGACTTACACTAACCTTATATTTGTCCTTTTTGTCTAGCCTATGTTAGATTGAATTTCAGTTGGTTATCTTTTAAAATTTATTGTTCTTGAAAAATGCTTGTATATTAAAACTTGAAGATTGCTCATAACAATGAGTGTCTTCATTAGAATATGGGAATCAATTTTACACTGTAGTACACTGAATTGAACTAGGTCAAAACCGGTACCTTTTTATACAATTACCCAAGATTTATTATGATAAAATGAAGACTAAGAAAATTATTATTATTATTATTAAAGAACTGAGGATGTCCTGCAAGAATTTCAGCTAGAATCAAATATCAATTTTATAAACAATTACCACTACAATTGGAAAACTCGTGTACAACATATGCCATGACAGAATCTCAAAACCCATGCCTCACTGCCTTGCACATGGGAAGAGATTTTCAGACCGTCTGATGAAGAAATGGATTGAAAAAGTGGTGAGATCATAACAGGACATCTGGGCTTATACTTGCATGGAAGATTATTATTATTATTATCATTATTATTATTATTACTACTGCTATTACATAGGTTATGGAGCACAAATTGTGCAATTGAATTTTTCATGAAAAATAAACATTTTAACATACAGAGGCTTGAAAAAAATCAATATTATAAAACGTTAGTTCAAACAGCAACTAGAGATAACTTTTTTAAGAATCTCTTCATTCAATTTAAAAATAGCATTGGGAATTTTAATTGAAATTTTAAGATTTACTTATTAACTAAGTAGCTGTAATTTTTTTTCTCACAACAAAATTTTGTACATACTATTTAATAAGCAAAAGAAAGATATATAAATTACAAAAATTAGACAACTAAACTTAGGAATGACACATATATTTTATTAACTATTTAGAGTTATGTATTAACTTAGGCTTTCACGGCCGGAGTTGCTATGATGATCTTGAAGAAGACTTCCGGGCTGTAGGCTGTGGTCTCGAGGCCTGAAGTTCCCCGACGTTTTGCCAGAGACTGCATCTGGCATCCTCAAGGGTTGTATTGAGACTGGTCTCTGGCGAAACGTCTGGGAACTTCAAGCCTCGAGACCAAGGCCTACAGCCCGGAAATCTTCTTCAAGATCATCATATTTAAAGTTATGTTTCCTTAAGTGCTTGGGAAAAAATTTGGCCCAAAAACAGACAGATGAATAGAGGAAACTACATAACAGTCAGCTCCATGAAAACTAGATGTAATAAGTAGAGTTAACGATTTTTATTATTAATTTAACACTTCTCATAGAAGGATAAATTATATTTGAAGAGAAAAATTTTCACCTAGACCGGGACTCGAACCCGGGTTCGAGTCCCGGTCTAGGCGAAAATTTTTCTCTTCAAATATAAGTAGAGTTAAACTTCATAGTGTAGTTATTTCCAATTGAATACTCCATGAACATCATAGAGAGCCTCTCTTGTGCTCCATAGCAAGGGAGGTAGAGACTACTGACCAAAACATCCTACCTGTCCATGTCAAAGCAGTGGCATTAGAGTAAGACAAACAAATACAATTTATATATTAAATTTGGGAATTTTTAACATTATGAGGTTCAATTAATAATAATTAAATGAATCGTGATTTCTTCTTACCTCATACTTCTATGTTTTTTTAAACACAGCACTGCAGTATTGGCGACACGTTGTCGTCATCATCAGCTGTTTTCAGTCGTGAAAACAGCTGATAATGACGACAACGTGTCGCCGATACTGCAGTGCTGTGTTTAAAAAAACATAGAAGTATGAGGTAAGAAGAAATCACGATTCATTTAATTATTAAACAAATACAAAGCTGTGTAGTAATGAATTTGTACTGTTTTAAGAACTAAGTACCATCTGTCAAAAAAAACTAATATAGGTCATATACAGTTAAAGAACCTGTAACCTGAAAAATGGTGGATATGCCAAATTTTCCGTTAACTTTTTTATTCAAAGAAATACACTCTTTTCTTGAGATCATAATCATCGTCTTCCTTAAAGGTATTAGGCAATATTGCCTATTCTGTCTTCACACTGTTAGAACCATCTTTTTCTCAGACGTCCCACATCTCTTTTTCCTTGAGGTTGATAGTTACATGCTAGTGCTGGGATTCTTTCATTATTCATACGATCCACATGGACTGTCCAATTGCCTTTATATTCCTCTATTTTCTCACTTAAGTTATATATATTCTTATATAAATTATATTTGAAGAGAAAAATTTTCACCTAGACCGGGACTCGAACCCGGGACCCTTGGCTTTCCGGGCCAAGTGCTATACCAACTGAGCTCTTGGCCCGGAAAGCCAAGGGTCCCGGGTTCGAGTCCCGGTCTAGGCGAAAATTTTTCTCTTCAAATATAATTTATCTTTCATTGAGAAATGTTAAATGAATAATAAAAACATCATATTCTTATATCTTCATTTTTTATTAGATCCATTTTTGTGCAGCCTTTTATCCTACAAAGGAACCTCATTTCGACCGATTGAATCTTATTTTGTATCTATTTCCTGTAATATCCAAAACTCACTACCGAACATTAATACCGGCACATCCATTACCTTATAAAACTTTAATTTTGTGTCTTTTCAGATTCTACTGTGGAGAGTTCTATTTATTGTCCCACATACTGACTGGAATTTGTTCAATTTGTTTTCTAAGTCTCTGTCTCTATCATAGCTTATATTGCATCCAAGATAATCAAAATTAGATATTTGTTCCAATATCATGTTTTCTATTACTATTTTGGAGCATACAGGGTATTTTCCTTGATGGGTCATTACATTTGTCTTTTTTGTGGATATTTTCATTCTCTTAAGATCTGATTCATTAAATGTGTCTTATCAACCTTCTTATTAATAAGTAAAAGTAATTATATGTATATTTTAACTAATTAACAGCATGAAAAATGCAGTGGGGTGTCATTATAAAACACACAATTGACAAATACAGTGAAATTATTTAACACTTTCCAATATTGTTATTTTAACACAGTTCCAATAATGGATCATATTATAATATTATCATGATATTGTGAAAAGAAAAATTAATGTCTGAACCAGGAATCAAAACAGTGAAATACAGTGAAACCTCGATAATACCACCCATTTATTATGCTATCTCATTCTATATGACATTTTCTCCCAGAGCCTTGACATTCCCTATATAAAATCGTATGAAATTCACCGCTTAATACACTTGTCATCATATTTAAGATGACCTCGTTGTCTGAAAATTCTTAAAATACCCTACCATAAAAATAAATATTGAATTGTGATTATTTTACCTCATATATCTATGTTCTTTAATGCAGCACCATAGTATCAATAGCTATTTCTCCCATCATCAGCTGCTATCGTGACTGTCGATTCTTCATCATGCTGGTCATCTTATGAACTGCCATCTACTGTTGATTTGAAGAACCAACACTAGATGGCAGTTTAGAAGATGAGCGGCATGATGAAGAATTGACAGTCGTGATAGCAACTGATGATGGGAGTGATTGCTCTCGATACACAGTTCTGTATTAAAGAAAAAAGATATATGAGATAAGAATAATCAAAATGTACCTGTTGGTAGGTGCTGTCTTCCTCAACTTTGTTAAAATATTGTGTATAACATTTTATACACAATATTTTAATAAAGTTGAGGACGACAGCACCTACCAACAGGTACATTTTAATTTTTAACTTTCACCATATGACTTCACCTCAACGGAATTTGATATGAATTTTACTAGTATTGAAGAATATTCAATATTAATTTTTATTAATTGAAAACCTCATAATGTTAAATTCCCAACATTAATATATGAATACTCTACCATATTTTAAAGGGTATAGATATTGACAATATCTGCCTGAAATTCTCAACCAGAAAAATAAAAAAGAAAAAACCAAAAATATTTAAATATCTTAATGAAACTGTTTCCAAAATTAAGTCATTCTTTATAGAGATGATTATATACATGGGGACTTAAATATTAATCGATTTATTTTTCTTGTCCTTTTATTTGTTATATTACCGTTACCTGCTGCAGCCCTGTGTTTGGGGAATACAAGAGAATGAAATTAGGCTCCACTTACAAACACCAGGACTGCAAAGCTCTGAACAGAGCCTGGTCATCTGGTTGTCAGCTTTACATTCCATTGTCAGTGAGGTCTTTAACATGTACATTGTGTGCAAATGTGACTTCGTTTATAGTGCCAGAATGAAAAAAGGAGTGAAATGAAAAGCTTTGTCAACATCGGAGAAATTACAGATTCTACATAAACACGATGAAAACATTATACTAAATACCAGATGTCTATGGAGCAAAGCAATAACCCAGCCCTTCCCTTTGCTCGACCTTCATTTAAAATGCTGGCGCGTCATTGGTTACGTTACACATGTCTGGCAGGGAATCCCACGTCAGCGTTATTCACGATATTACAATACAAGTTCTTGATGAAGCGTTTTGTTCAATAAAATTAAACAAGTGCTACGTATTAAGTCTACGGTAGTAAATGTGCTATATTTAGCAGGCGTGTGCAAGTGTTTTTTAATAAGTGCAGTATTCCTTTCTGAAAAGATGTCCGATCATTCTATGCCAGGTCCTTCCAGAATGTCTCCTGTGAAGAAACTTAAACAAAGGAAAGGATTTCATTTGGGAGAAAAACAAACAATTATAAATGTACATAAAATGTTATTCAAAGAGAACCCTCACACAGTGATTTGAAAAGGTAGAGGAGCTCATAATTACTGATGGCAGCAACACCACTTCAGAGAGCGAATAAATATAAAAAGCAAAAGTGATCCCATTACAGGCCATAGGAGACCCTTGGGGTAGCAGGAGGTTAAGGCTCCCACTTTTTCTAGACAATCAGCCCTGCGTGATGGCAGTCTTTACACCCAGAACAAGCGTCTAGTACTCATTTCCATTAGAGACTGAGTCGACCCCAGGGCCATGGTGCCACCAGATGGTTTGGGTCAGTTTAAAAATCCTGACCCCACTGGGACTCGAATCCTCGACCTTCTGGTTTGAAGCGCACTGCCTTAACCACGATGCTATGGTGTGGCCCGTGAATAAATATAGAACAACAAAATAAAGGTATGTTTCATATTATTATTATTATTAATTTAATTATTATTGTCAGTATTGCATTTCATTGTTGTTAAACAAATATGTTCAGAAATTGTAATTGCTTGTCAATGTACTCGTAAGGTTTATCCGCTTGTGAAGCGTGCTTTTTTGCCATTACAGCCACTGTTTACATCTGCTCCGTAGGCATCTGGAACCGACTATAGTATGAATTAAAAACAGTTAGCAGAACGACTAAGCATCCCTTCATCAACAGAGATGACTACAGTAAAAAATCATGATGCAATTCACAGAGAATGAAGGTGAAATCTGGGAAGCATGAAGATATTGAAAATTCTTGTAGACTGACTTCACCATTCTTGAGTTGATTTCATTCTTTTGAGTGGGCATATTATTCAACAGAAATAGGAGAAAAGATAAACATTGATTTTTCAGGATCAAACGGAAGGTTGGACTGCTTTAAACAAAGACAAGGCATTATTTATCATAAGATGAATGGAGAATGTGAGTCAGTCAGTGGTAGCGACGTAAGTGAATGATAATATGAAATGCTCTAAAACCTATTAGTACATACCTTGCGATATTTTTAATACTGATGAATGTGGGTTATTTTTTAAACTTATGCCTGACACGTATTATGTCTTCAAAGAAGAAAGATGCTATTGGGATAAATTGAATAAGGAAAGGGTGACTGGAAAACTGTCATTGTTGGTAATAGACAAATCACAAAACCACATTGTTTCAAGAACATTAAGAATCTTTGATGTGATTACAAAAGCCAGGCACTTGTGGATGATAGGAGACTTATAATCACATGATTGGACTTGGGACAACAAAATGATGGCAAATCGCAAGTTTTGCTGTTTGTCGACAAGTGCCCAATGCATCCAAAAATGTAAGCTTAACCTTTTGACCGCCGAGTTTCCCTTTTGCCAGCTGGACTGTGGGTGCCAGGTTTTTTAAATTTAAAGTACTATGCCATACTATATAATATAAACCTTTATAAAGTATAATTAACTGTCTACATGCCATGCTAAATTGAATTTAAACTCACTATTATACATTTATTTGAAGGTTAGGCAGTGTTGCTTCCACTTGTAAAGATCCCAGGTTCGAATTCAGCACGGTGTCTTCATTCAAATTTGTTATCACTATCACTAAAACATTTATCCTACTGAATACTTTTGATGGTATTATCACTAAACACTTATAATATTCAAATTGTTGAACATTTTTTATGGTCCTGGGTTCAAATCCATTCCAGTTAAACAGCTGTTTTATGCCACGTGTTTCGTCTGGCGCGACACGCCCACCACTGTCACTCACACCATGTTAATTTATGTCTACATCACTTGCTTTACTATTTACAGGCTTAGATTGTAATAATATTCTCTTAGAAACAGGACTACTATCACATTCGTCAAACCAATAATCATTTGATGAACTGTTACTGTCACTCTCATCTTCTGATAAAACTGACAAAATAAACTCGCGTATTGTATTTTCGTCAACTTCAAGACATGAATCACTGTGTTTCACAGCACGACCTACCCCTTGGCCAGGTATCTTTTCAACTAAAAATAAAATAAATAAAGAGAAAATCCTGAAATTGCAATATTCCATAGCCAAAAAAAAAAAGGCCTTGAAACATGAATATCCCTCCTTTAGAAAACACATTTACAACTAGCCTGTACCGTTATTCTGTAAGGGATGTGCAAAGTATTGCCAAGAAAGGATGTACAAACACAGCACGAAAAATAATTTTAGTTTATTGAAGTAAAAACTTCAGGAAAAAATATTTTAAATAATAAGATTGAAAACCGGAGCTTGCCAGGCGTGGCATACCGCTGTACACACACTTTCACCGGCGCACGCCGGGCATGGCGTTCAAAAGGTTAAAGAATATTTAGCTTGCATATATAGGCCTATCTTCTAACGCAACACATAGACTACAGCCGATGGATCGAGGAATAATAAAGTTGTTAAACCACTTTTATTGGAAGCATATAGTCCTACATTATCTTGAATCAATCGACAATGTGGAAACAAACATGAAATTCATCATATTGCTGGATGCAATGAATTTGCAGCATGGGAAGGAGTGGATCCACAGACTAGTGTCAACTATTTGAAGAGAAAAATTATACGCTCAGATTGGGGTTTGAACCCAGGACCTACTAATTTAAGAAAGCTGGATTTTCTATGGTAAGCAACCTGATATTTTTTATTCCACTTTATAAATGATTGGGTTGCTTTTCTCGAGATTTTTTTAAAAATTTGTTAATAGTCTGTCATGTACTCACACTTCTGCTATTTTTTTTAAAGTCTGAATTGTTGGCATTCTATTACATGCACAGCAGTACTTTTATTATGGTATTAACTTTTTTTAATTACCTAATTATGAATTACGCATTCTTTTCTAGTGGTACATGCTTAAAATTTTTTTTTTTCAGTAATGTATTAAGCTAGACAGTACACTACTTTCCTCAAGAGATTAATTTCCTATTCTTTAAATTGTTAGTACTCCCTAACACACACTGAGATGACTAACGTTAGACCAACAGATGAGGGTCGTGACTTTACAGGATAGGCTCAGAAATGATGTTCATTTGGATGATTTCATTACAGTAGACATAATGTAATAACCTCTGAAACCTTGGATACGGACTAAATCATCATAAATCATACTGTAAGCCCTATGGGCCTTCTATATTTCGAAACAAATTTTTGTGGACTCACTGGTATGATGCAGGATTTCACAACCCACCAAACAACCCATGAGAATCCAAAGTGAGTCAAGAAAAAAGGAATATGTTCACCTAAATGCAACTGATGTATTAATAAAGAAAAGTTTTACTTACTTTAAGAGGTGTTTCCTGATATACTGCTGAATAAATACATGTAGAGGAAGAAGGAATTTGAGCATAAGTGTCCCCTGTATAATTGAGGTTATAAAAGTTAGAACTTGCTCCACCAGCCATAATACGATCATCATAGAACATGGCTAAATGAATACCAGAGTCATCTAACTGGAAGGCAGTTGTCACATCAAGTGAACGAAGGTGCCACAATGAAAGTCTGGGTCCACCTCCACAAAGCTGAAATATAATTGCAGTTTTAGTAATGATCTGTACTTAAAAAAAAAATGGATACACAATCCTTTCAACTGTGTGAACTCATTTCCAGAATACTAATTATTTTGTAGATGATTTGAATAGTTTTAATTACATTTTTTAACAAATATATTGAATATAATTTTAAATTATTTAAAATGATACAAGAGACATAAATAAAACCAACAGTCAGATGACAACTAACACTGATCCTTTTTCTCAAAATATAGTGAATTTAATTTCTAATTATTTAAATGTATCCAACATGCCCTTTACCACTAATGTTAAAGAACTGCTCATAAAGTTAGTGTCTATGCTGATAATCAGAATGTAATATTTACAGGTAATTTATTAAAACTTTAATTGTAATTTAACACCGAGATTTATTTTATTTATTTATTTTTTTTGCTTGTAGTTTTATTACGTAAATAATATTCTTCTCTAACATCATTAATTTGTTATGCTTTTTTTTTTAATTTCATATGTAAACCCAATAATCACTTTTAGAGAAATTCTTGTGTTGAATTAGGTACAGTTTGTTAAATACTTCATAAAAATTTGAAGCAAATTGATTCAGTAAAAGTAAAGTAAAGTGATCCCACAACAGGCCTCAGGAGGCCCTTGGGGTAGTAGGAGGTTAAGGCTCCCACTTTTTCTAGACAATCGACACTTTATGTCAGCCAGGTTGTCAGCCCTGCGTGACGGCCGCCTTTACCCCCAGAACAAGCGTCTGGTACTCATTTCCGTTAGAGGCTGAGTCGACCCCAGGGCTTTGGGTCAGTTTAAAAATCCTGACCCCAACGGGACTTGAACCCTCGACCCTCCGGCTTGTAGCTCAGTGCCTTAACCACTTCGCTACGGCATGCACATATGAGAAAATATGCAGTTTATTTAACATTATTGCATAATACAATTGAAAAACAATGATGTAAGACAAGTTTAAGGTATAAATTAGCCCTTCAAAGCTGACCTCAGTATGCTTACAGACGTACAAGTTAACATATGCTGCCGATCTCCATACATGATATTGACCTGAACAACAAGTCATTTACACTGCTTTTATGTGGTCAGTGTTTTGAAGGTATCTTTATAAAGTGTCATTATAAACAGAAACCTTAGATGGCAGAAAAAAAAATACATATAATGTATATATGTCTGCATCAACCAATTATATTCTTAGATTATGTAGTACATTTTTCTACGAATGAAATGACTTGTAAGTGTGATGCAATGTTTGTTTTACTCTGAAAAATGTGAGAAAAATATAAAAGGATCATTCCTTTTATCATATGTACGAGAGCTGTTCAATAAAACATTATATTTTTACAGCCATAATTTAAAATTAAAAAATTTGGTTTTACAATATTTGTTAGCTTAATGATTCACGTACATATGGTACAAGAACTTGAATACCGGCCTTAGCGTCTCTGAACAAAATAATAAAATTCCCCATCCAAGTAATACTTAGTTGTTTACTACATGTTTAATTGAGGTGATATCACTCTCAGGGGTCCTCATCTAGGGGATATGTGGATGGCGACCACAAGGTGCCCAAGCTGAGCAAAACATTTCTTCCACTTACTTGTGTTTTGCACTCTTTTAACTTTACTATCTAACCTCTCTCGGTTAACACTTGTTTTTTCGACCCCGACGCTATTAGGGCATCCGAGTGCTAGGGAGTCTTTCCTTTCTTGTATTTCTTCTTTCCTTTATTTTCTTTTCTTCTCCAGAAAAGCCTGACCAGAGACTATAAGATGGCAGCCCCATCACTGGTCTTGCCTTCCTTTGGCCAGCAACCAATCGAAGGGACTATTATTATGCTTTCAAGTCTTATACGAGAATTTTCCAGAAGGATCAATTTTCTATAGGATCGTAACAGGCCTTGGCCTAATACTTGGAAGGAAGAAGAAGAAGAAGATATACTGATCACATCATTCACTGGCATTTGTTAGAAAATAAGCATAACTAAATTATTAATTAAATAAAAATAAAACGTTAACATGTCTGAAGAAGGTACAGTGTACCGAAACAGCTGTCACTGAATTATATAATAAATATGAAAATCATATAAAACATCATTTTATTTTTATTTAATTAATAAATATTGATTTTCATCAAGTAAACACCAACTCAATTGATTATAACTAAATTAGCTGGGTCAAGAAACTCTCACTAGGGAGCACTATATCTCCATGAAAGATGTATGGGAGTATATACATATACAATTGCCGGAACCCCTAAGAGTTGCTTATGAAACCTCAGGGTTCTGGGGAACAAACTTTGAGAAATGCTGTGTTAGCATATTTAAATGGTGCAACAAGAAAGTTATATCTGACTTCAACATACCATTCAGATAAAAAGAGGAAAATCACAGTCAGAGGCAAAGATACAGAAAAACCATTTAGCATATGACATGAAAAACCAAATGCTACAGCTGTACCTATAAAATTGTATAAACTATTAAAGAGTGGTTAATGCTGCAGTTTAGAATTTCTTAATCATTTATAAGAAAAAACTTCTAGGAAGCCGACTAAGGAGTACTTATATTGAATTTTGATGACTCAGGGAATTTTTGCTAAGTATGGAACAAAAAGTGAAAAAGTACTATTTGTTACACGTCAGACAAAGCTGTATCACAACTGACTTGAAAGATAGTTTATAAGAAAAGAGCTGCCAATGGAAAAAAACCAAGACCTAAGAAATGATGTCAAGCATGTACTAAGAATGGAAGGAAGATAGACACAATATACTGTTGCATGGGATGTAATATGGGACTATGTTTTGGAGGAACATTTTGAGGCATACCATCCACACTAAATTAAAAGGTAGGCCTAAATTCCAAGTTATTTTTTAGTAGGAAAGTAATAATTTTTGTTATAATAAGTGGTCACAGTATTTTAGAAACTATAATTCAATCAAGAAGTGTTTGATCTGATCACATATTCATTCATACATCCACAATCGTTCATTATGTTTACAATTTTTTTTACATTATTTTCCTTGAATAAAACTTTACATGCACACATACACAGCTGCTATGAAATGAAATGCACAGTCATCAAAATACAGCCAAGAAGAAAACACATTCCATTCCATAGTAATTCTGTCCGAGGGCAGGTCTTTCACTGCAATCATAGCATTTTCATGCTATGCTTTGCAGCTTTACTAGGGAATTATAGGTGTGGTAGCTTCCCGTTGCTTTCCACACCGGTGAAGGATGATGATGATGATGATGATGATAGCCATATGATTTCGGGGACTGTTTGGATCTTAAAGTTTTCCTGACATTTGTCTTACAGGTGAGGAAAAACCCCGAGAAAAACCTCACCCAGAAAAACTGCCCCGACCGGGGATTGAACCCGGGCCTGCTGCGTGACAAGGCAGCATGCTACCTCGAGACCACAGCAGTGGACAAGAAAACACAGGGCTGTCCATTTTAATAACTAACATTCAAAAGAATTTTATGAATTAAAATGGCATCATAATTTCTTTTGCATATCCGTACAACAATTGTAAAGTAATATAAAATTATAGAATATTCACCTGAAAGGTCCGTCTCCTCAACTTAATTATCATTTAACTGTAGCGCTTTCGGGACTTGTCCCATCATCGGCAGGATTCAAAACTGGTGTTTCACTGAAGATCTGGTAGAGGGGGTTGCATGTATTTGGTTCGTTTTCGTTTATCAGGCTGTCGTTGTGAGCTGCTTTCATGATTTCCATCTCTTCGAGTACGTTCATCTTCGCTGGATTATTTTCTCTGTACATTACTGTTAGGGTGTTTTCAATATTTAACATGCGATGTCCTTCATGGATAACGTGTTTTGCATAGCTTGATTTACCTTCTGCGTGAATGAAGTCTCGAAAATGTTCTTTGAATCTGATGTTAAAACTCCTGTTTGTCCTTCCTATATAAAATTTGTTGCAGTCCTTACATGTCAGTTTATAAACTCCTTTGCTGTTGAAAATGTTATTTTCTTCAATGTTATTGTTTATTATGTTGTTTAATTTGTTATTGGTTCTGTATGCTATTTTTACGTTTTTATCGGCTTTCTTTAGTGCATTGGCTAATTTTGTTGTTTCTTTTCCTGTGTATGTAAGTGTTATCCATGTTTTCTTGTTGTTGTCAGATTCTTTTTCTAGTTTAGTTATGTTGGTTATGTTGTTCTTCAATGGCTATAATGAAGAATTCATAGATAAGCTCGTAAAAAAACAAAAAAGGAAGAACAACATAACCAACATAACTAAACTAGAAAAAGAATCTGACAACAACAAGAAAACATGGATAACACTTACATACACAGGAAAAGAAACAACAAAATTAGCCAATGCACTAAAGAAAGCCGATAAAAACATAAAAATAGCATACAGAACCAATAACAAATTAAACAACATAATAAACAATAACATTGAAGAAAATAACATTTTCAACAGCAAAGGAGTTTATAAACTGACATGTAAGGACTGCAACAAATTTTATATAGGAAGGACAAACAGGAGTTTTAACATCAGATTCAAAGAACATTTTCGAGACTTCATTCACGCAGAAGGTAAATCAAGCTATGCAAAACACGTTATCCATGAAGGACATCGCATGTTAAATATTGAAAACACCCTAACAGTAATGCACAGAGAAAATAATCCAGCGAAGATAAACGTACTCGAAGAGATGGAAATCATGAAAGCAGCTCACGACGACAGCCTGATAAACGAAAACGAACCAAATACATGCAACCCCCTCTACCAGATCTTCAGTGAAACACCAGTTTTGAATCCTGCCGATGATGGGACAAGTCCCGAAAGCGCTACAGTTAAATGATAATTAAGTTGAGGAGACGGACCTTTCAGGTGAATATTCTATAATTTTATATTAATTTTGAATAAACCTCAACGGAACACATCATGAATCTTATAAAAGTTAATTGTAAAGTATTGTACATACTCCTTTTTTCCATGTTTTTTTGCACATAATTTAATCTAAACGTAATTAAAATTTGAAAATATTTAGTCAAGGTGTAGGAATTTGAAAATGATCTGGTAAAATGAGCTTTAAATTTCATTCATCCGTGGAGGGGAATCCATTTAAATTTAAGCCTGTCATCATTGATACATTTGTCCTGACCACAATGATAGATTTGTATCACATATATCATTTGACATAATTGATACAGCATTGTATTAACCTGCATTGCAAAGACAAACTTTAAGGATAGACAAAGTTCAGATCATTTTAAATCCATTTACTTAAACATCATTTAAAGATTAAATTATTGTTATTACTGATTAACACACATTTAGTATTATGTAAAATAAACACAGATTAATCATAAACAAGATATAGGCCTATACTTAATTATATTATTTTTGGTCTGGACATCTTACCTCAATATTAAATTAATACATTAATATTGAGGTAAGATGTCCAGACCAAAAATAATATAATTAAAATAACCTCAAAATAAACTTCCTAAAATTAAATATAGGCCTATACTAATAGATCATGAAAAAATGAAGATATCTTAGATGAATTGCACATTGAACTTTGGAAAACAAAATATCTGATTATAAGTCATGACTCATGACAAATGCAGTATGTTCTTTGAATGGAAAATTAGAGGATACCCAAGTTGATATTAAGTATCAACCTGTAGGAAGAAGACCAGGATGTCCATTCAAAAGACTTTTGGACAGTATTTCTATTGAGGCCAAAACAAGTCATAAATGGTTATTTTCTTTTTTGAGGACAACTGACTAAAATTCTCATTAAAATACTACAATAGAAGCCATTGGTAGCGAGTCTCTCTGCCTTCGGATGATTTGAGAATTTTATACGAATAAAGAAATGTTAACGTTTGTATCATAGCTTGAATAGTGTAATGGATAGCATACTCTTACAGAGAACGAGAGGTCCAGGGTTCAAGCATTAATTTTTCTTTTCAAAATAATAATGTCCAACAATGGAAAATGTTAAATTTAAAAATCTCAAATGAGAATTGGTATTTGAAATTAGAAATAGCAGAACCCAGTTAATAAAACTAAAATTAGAGTTGAGGTGCTAACCACATGTCACTGTAGTAAAACTTCAGTTTCCCTATGTCCTTTGAAGCTCTATGCCATAAAATCATTTATTGTTTCATATAATTATGTTACTTACCAACCAGTCTTCACTTATGGCCACAGCACCTATCCATTTGCCTAATTCAGGTCGTACCAGCTTGTCACTTAAGTGAGGCTGTATTGTATTTGTGTAAGTCTTCTGCCTCATATCCCACAGTCGTACTGTCCCATCTTCACTTCCAGAAGCTAGTTGAGAGCCACTACAACCACAATGATGAGACTACAATATAATTTTTGTTTTTTGTCTTTTAACAACATAAACATATTTAACTATTGTGTTTGTTCAGTATGTTATACCCATCCAGTAATAATCATAAATGAGTCATCTACAAATAAATAATTGTAAATTCAATTTGAAGAGAAAAATATATGCCTAAATCAGGATTTGAACCCAATATCTCTGGTTCTGTATGCCAATGCTTTAACGATTTAAGCTATCAGTATAAGAGAAAAATCTATGATAATTAAATGAATCGTGATTTTTTCTTACCTCATACATCTATGTTTATTTAAACACAGCACTGCAGTATCGGCGACACTTTGTCGTCATCGTCAGCTGTTTTCACGAGAAAACAGCTGACGGAGAAAACAGCTGACGATGACGACAAAGTGTCGCCGATACTGCAGTGCTGTGTTTAAAGAAACATAGATGTATGAGGTAAGAAAAAATCACGATTCATTTAATTATCATTAATTGAACCTCATAATGTTAAAAATTCCCAAATTTAATATATAGAAAAATCTATGTTTAAATCGTGATGCCTAATAGCTTAAATCGTTAAAGCACTGGTGTATAGAACCAGAGATATTGGGTTCAAATCCCAATTTAGGCATATATTTTTTTAAATTAAATTATTTTTAGTCTGTTCATCTTACCTGAATATTAATGTTGATTTGTTTTTTAACATGTTTCGATTATATCATAATCATCATCAGCATCTTGCCCAGATTGGTTGGATTTATGTTGCACACCCTGATGTTGATGTCAGCTCCATCCTGTGGTTGGCCAAAGAACCTCCAAACCATAGAGAAACTCTCCAAACAAGGTCACGCTCCGTCGGCATTTCAAAATTCATAACTCTGTTTTTGTTCTTCTGAATATAGATTTTTCCCAAATAGTCAGCTCTTTTGTATTTTCTAACTAGGCAAGATGCTGATGATGATTATGATATAATTGAAATATGTTCAAGAACAAATCAACATTAATATTGAGGTAAGATGAACAGACTGAAAATAATTTAATTAAAATAACTTCAAAATATCACTTCCTAAAATAAAATAAATATTTTTCTCTTCAAATTTAATTTGTTACTGAGTGAGCAGTGATAAATTTAATATTAAATATCAAATAATTATAACTTGCATAACATATTGTGTTTAAAGTCAATAGTACAAAATCAATCTTTATTTTAATTATTATAAATAATTTTCTATTGGCTTATAGATGAATCATTTCATTTATATGACCAAATTTGAATGTATTATTTAAGAAGAATTGTATCACCTCACCTCATATGCATCTTCTTATTATAATTTTTTTTATTCAATGCCCCAAGTTGTCATTTTGATTATTTCTGTGTTCTCTCCTGGCATTGGCTTAATTGAAACCCACTTCTGAAGTTGGGGCACCTAGAAGGCAGAGTTATGTGATGATATGATGGGAGATAAATGATAATGAAGAACGAGGAGAGTTCTTAACCTAAATTCCAGATCATGGGCAACCATAGGAATGATTCCCTTTAAGACAAAAATCGTATGGTTTGACTGGGAATCAAACCTGGGACCTCATGAACAGTAGTCAGAAATGCTGATCATTAGCCCATGAGGCTGGTCTCTTACTATAATATTGATAAGAAGGATATGAGATGAGGTGATACAATTTTTCTTAAATAAATTATACTTCATAGTGTTAATGCCTAAAAAGTTCATTGAATGTATTATCCTACACTAAAATATTAGTTGCCAACACTTATGAATGAGTCCACCGCTGTGGTCTCGGGGTAGCGTGCTGCCTTGTCATGCAGCGGGCCCGGGTTCGATCCCCGGTCGGGACAGTCTGGGTGAGGTTTTTATCGGCGTTTTTCCTCACCTGTAAGACAAATGTCAGGAAAACTTTAGGCCCAAACGGTCCCTGAAATCATATGGCTATCGCAATCATCATCATTCATATTCATCTTAGGTTAAGCTTAGGATTAGGGACTCTCCTGGTGCACTATTATCATCATCATCACCCATCATATCATCGGGGCAACATAACCCCGCCTTCCAAGTGCCCCAACCTCAGAAGTGGGTTACAAGTATGCCATGCCAGGAGAGACAAACCTGGGGCATTTGAAAAAAAAAAAAATTATGAATGACATGTTAACAGCATTAAGGGTCGTATGCAAATACATTAGTCTCTACTCAAATTACTTCCAATCACTGGTGAGCTGACTCACCGTGAGCAAGTGCAAAGATCGAATTAGCTACCCACAAACTGGTCATGCATGAAAGTCGTCGTTTTCGTAATATTGGCAAGAAATTACCCAGAATTCTCAGCAATAAAACCACTTCCGTTATTTTTGTCTGCTATAGAGGAACGCATTTACGCTTGCATCCCACAAATAATACCGTATACAACGACGTCTGCGAACATGATCAAAGTCTTCAAGGTCCGACATCTTTAAAGCAGCAAGGTTTCAAACTACATCGGTTACCATCGGTTCCCTTCGGGATTCTCACGATAAGTTTCTATCTTAAGTTATGATCTTAAGTTACCTCATCAGGTAACTTACAAATTTCAATAATTATTATCGCATGAATAGATTTCTGAGTAAGCAAAATCGTATTAGGATAAAACTTTCTCAGCAGAGAACGCCTTTTACGGTCTAATGCGTTCAAAGATTCAACCCTAAATGTATCAATAACATTAATATTTAAAGGAAGTGACACTACGAGGTTTTGTTTTAATTAATAAATTGAGTTAGGATTTTATAATATTACAATATGAGGTGAGTGATAAAAAATATTCTACCTTAACTTTTATAATATTGTTGATTACTAGTTTTGATATACTATGTATCATTATCAATTCCATCTAACTGTTCAAGAAATGTACAATTATGAGGTGAGTAGTAAAAGTCGAACTCAATTTATTAATTGAGATCAATAACAACGAATTGAGGCCAGCCAAGGCCCAAGACACAGATGGGAGGAACAAGTTAGGAAAGATGTTGAAAGAAGAGAAATAAATTGGGGAGAAATTACAGAATGATCAATATAGTTGGGTTTCTATACAAGGCTCAAACCCCTAAATAAGAGGACTCGAGGAAAGATGATAAAAAACTAATTACTACAAATAATTTGTTCTTCAATAAATTAATAAATATGGAGTAATGAAAACATATCTCATTAATCCATTCACTTTGGCTTTAAATGTCTAGTGTTCTCTTTTAGAAACCATAAAATTGTGTGATATGCACTTTTGTTTTATTTCTAACCACCCAAAATGAAGATAACAGTACAGGGAGGTAAAAAAGTGTGTGAAGGTAAGTCACATTCTTGTAATTGTTAATAAAACAGCAAGTCCATCAAAGGGATACAGAAAATATTGCAAAAATATATCTGAGCATAATTTAATAAACATGGTGAGGATCATTTAAAACAGACACAAGCATAACTTGTCTTCTGAGGTGATGGAATTAACAAGCTGGTAAGGAACACTCACTGGAATAAGAGGAGACAAAGCAGATAGTTTTACGTTTTTGTACCATGATGTGACTATCTTGCAGAATAAAAACTTAATACCTGAACAACCAGGCATGAAGCAATAGCAACATTTAGGGCTGCATGCAAAGACATTTGCCTCTACTCAATTACTTCCAATCACTGGTGAGCTGAGTTTTCCATGAGAACATTCATTGATCGAATTAGAGAGTTGCTCACTAATGAAGCATAAATCTCATTTTCCGACAAGGTTGGAGGCAAGTTGAACATCGCTTGTACGATGTAAAATTGCTTAACAATGCTACATAATATATTATAAGCTTTGTTTAAAAATGTTTTTGGAATATTTTTTTAGGCAAGCTATTATTATATATATATATTTTTTTTCAAATGCCCCAGATTTGTCTTTCGACATTCCTGGTTTTTTTCTCCTGGCATGGCGTACTTGTACCCACTTCTGAGGTTGGAGCACCTGGAAGGCGGGGTTACGTTGCCCCGATGATATGATGGGTGATGATGATGCCCGAACCGTTTGGACCTTAAAGTTTTCCTGACATTTGTCTTACAGGTGAGGAAAAACCCCGATAAAAACCTCACCCAGAAAAACTGTCCCGACCGGGGATTGAACCCGGGCCCGCTGCATGACAAGGCAGCACGCTACCCCGAGACCACAGCGGTGGACATTTATTATAAATTATAATCTATTACAATCTGGCTACATTAATTACTTACCCTATCACAGCAGGCACATCTGACATCTTCCTAGGAAGTTGTTAAAAAATACATTGCAACTCCTCTTTTAAAATACAGTTAAATTTTAGATGAATCTAACTTTGATTTCTTCTAGTATATAAAACTAACTCACTGGCACTATTAAACCCTTAGGTTCATGGTCGTGCAAACATAATTCTCCATATATCCCTATCCTGAGCTGTTTTCCATTCATCCCTGTATAATCTACTTTCCTCAAATTGTGGTTAATGTTATTCTCCCACCTCATCCTTGGTCTAACAAGTAGGTGTTTTTGTTCTGGTTTTCCTAAAAGAAGTTTCCATGACCCTCTTTCAATCCCCATTTGTACGACATGTTTTGCACATCACAGTCTACAAGACTATTTTTATTGTATCTGCTTTCCTATAAAGCTCATGTAGCTCACTGTTAATTCATCTCTCTTTGATACAAACATTTTCCTAAGAACTTTATTCTCAAATACTCGTAATTTTTTTCCCTCTCTTAGGGTCGAATTTATAAACACATTACACTGTAAAAGGCGTTCTCTGTTGAGAAAGTTTTATCCTAATACGATTTTGCTTAATCAGAAATCTATTCATGCGATAATAATTCGTAAGCTACCTGACGAGGTAACTTAAGATAGAAACTTATCGTGAGAATCCCGAAGGGAACTAATGTAGTTTGAAATCTTGCCGCTTTATCCAAGATGTCGGACCTTGAAGACTTCGATCATGTTTTCGGTATACGCAGAGAACAGGAATTTGATAGAGTCTACCAAAGAATTCAACTGGAAGAACAGGAGAATCGGCGTAATATTGCGCGATGCAGACGTCGTTGTATAGGGTATTATTTGCGGGGACGCAAGCATAAATGCATTCCTCTATAGCAGACGAAAATAACGGAAGTGGTTTTATCGCTGAGAATTCTGGGTAATTTCTTGCCAATATTATGAAAACGACGACTTTCATGCATGACCAGTTTGTGGGTAGCTAATTCGATCTTTGCACTTGCTCACGGTGAGTCAGCTCACCAGTGATTGGAAGTAATTTGAGTAGAGACTAATGTATTTGCATACGACCCTTAAAGTAAGAATCCATGTTTTGCAATCCATATAATATAACTGGGAGGATAACAGTTTTATATATTTTCAGTTTAACAATTTTTTAAAGAAGTCGGAATGACAAGTGGTAATGCATAGTAGCATGCATTTACAGAATTGAGTTTATGTTTAATTTCTTTGTACATCTCATTCCAATCTCTAATGATCCTTGGTATTTGAGTTCAATCACTAGGAGTTCAATTAAATTTGGGAGAAACTGAAAATCAAAATTTTCTATTGAACCTTCACACATTGAAAGAAATAAAATGTAATGAATTTCAGGAAAAAAAAAATCTATTTAGCTTTTTTAGGTGAAAAGTTTGCACATTTAATTTTATGAGAGAAAACATAGGGGTAAGTTTTTTTGTTCTTCATTCACAGGTCTTCTTTCTTCTGCTTAAACTTACTTTTTTTAAAGACCTAATACTATATCCATTGTATTCACAATTTTATAACAATGTACATTCATATTGTAGACTTACATATTATGGATGCTATGAATATAATCATCATGACCTTCCATTGTCCGCACTAATCTTCCATCTTCTAGACTGAAAACATAAATTCTATTGTCACCCATCCTGCATACAAGTGGCCATCAGTCTTGGAGAATAACATAGAGTTCACATCAGGTTTTTCCAAAGCATCCCTGAAAAATAATGATTAATAATACTGCATATTAGAAAATTAAATACAATTTTAAGTATCTGCAAAATTTGAAGTAAATATTTACTTTTACTGACATTTATTTTGAAGACTTTATATCACTACACAGTCCACTGCTGTGGTTTCGAGGTAGCCTGCTGCCTTGTCATGCAGCGGGCCTGGGTTAGATCCCCGGTTGGAACAAGTTTTCTGGATGAGATTTTTTTCTCACCTGTAAGACAAATGTCAGGAAACTATAAGGCCCAAATGGTCCCCAAACATCATATGGCCATCACAATCATCATCATCCATATTCGCCTCAGATTAACTTTAGGATTAAGGACTCTCCTGGTGCACCACTATCATCATCACCTATCATATCATTGGGGCAGCATAACCCTGCCTTCCAGGAGCCCCAACCTCAGAAATGGGTTACAATTATGCCTATGCCAGAAGAGGAACACCAGAAATGTCAAAATGACAACCTGGGCATTGAAAAATCACTATACAATAATTGCATGTATTAGTTAAATTCTTGCTTATATCACAAAAATGTTTGTTTATGTACAGGGCCTGACAGATTACCCTCAGCATCATGAGAACAACTGAGTAGTTCCTTGATATCAGAATAATGAAATCAGTTAACAAAATTTAAAAAAAGTTGAGGAATTGTCTGTAATATCTTCTGCTTGCAAATGACTGCAAACAATTCAGTTCTTCAGAGCTGTTGTGCCATACATTTATTTATTTATTTTTTTTAACTTCTTATTGCTGTACAGGAGACAAGGTATGACAAGATACCCAAGATGTATAAGCATCAATGAATGTAGATAAAGAGAAGACTGCATTTTCCACCAGTCAAAGATTATGGCAGTTCACAGTTATGCCTTTGGATTGTGTATTGCCCCTACCATTTCCAGCATTTCACGGAAGCATTCACGAGAGACCTCATGTATGATACCTGCTTGTTGTGTCTTGATGACATTATCAAGATAGAAGCTTTAAAGAGCAGCTAGCTAACCTACAAAGAGTATTTGGGAGCTAATGGTAATTAAACTAAATCCCAAGAAGTGCCAGCTATTCCAATGGGAGGTTTCCTATCTGGGACATGTTGTATGGACCGACAAAGTTGCTATTGATTCTGAGAAATTGCAAGCTGTTCAGACCATGGGAAAAACAAGAGCTTAGTAATTTTTGGGCACCCTATAATTACTACAGAAGATTAATCAAGGGGTATGCTAATATTGCTAAGCCTCTAATGTAACTGACCTTCCAGTAGACAGAAGAACTGAGAGGTAATCCAGAGGCTGGAGGAAGACCTATGCACTACCCCAGTACTTGGATATCTGAAGTCAGAGGAGAATTAATTATTGACACTGATGCCAGCAATATGGGCATTGGAGCCGTGGTGTTCTAAAACTAAGATGAACAGGAGAAAGTCATCATCTACTTCAATCAAACATTATCCAAGGGTGGGAGGAACTACTGTGTCCTCTGCAGGGAGCTACTAGTCATCGTGAGTGTCCTAAACCATTTTCATATGGTTAAGCATTCCATCTCAGAAATTAACACACTCCGCTCACCTGGCTGCTTGGATTCTGCAACTTGGAAGGACAGTCTGCTTGCTGGAATCAACAAATCCACAAATGCAAATTCACATTCGAACATTGCCAGAGCAAGAGACACTCTTAACACTGAAAGCCCTGACTTGTCGATCCTGTTTGGATGACTGTAACTACTCCACTAAGGTTGAACAGTGTGATGAAATTGGAATTGTCCAATCTATAACTAGTGCAATCTGCCTCTGGTTGAGATGACGATGCATTGAGGAGGGTGTAGTTCGAAAATCATGATATCGGACATGTTCTGCGCGATGTGGAAACTGAGCAACGACCTGCATGGGCAGACATTGAAGAGTGCAATACCATCTACAAGAACTACTGGGCCCAACATAATTTTCACTTTCAGGAATGGAATCCTGAAGAGTATATGGGAGTTGGCAGATAGAAGAATAATGACCAAACAACTGGTTCTGCCCAGGAGCAAGATTCGAGATGTGCTGGAAGAAACATGAGCTGTCCTTTAGGAAGAACAGCTAGAAATGAACAAAACTCTGGATAAGGTTTGTCGACATTTCTACTGGCTACATCAAAGAGACATGGAGAAGGGGTGTCATACAACAATACAACATGGACACTCAATTTGAGAGAATTGACAACAATGTGACTGGCTCCTTTCCTGACACAGACAATGGGAACCAGTTGTTGGTTACGGACTACTTCACCAAATGAACAGTTTATGCCAATCAGGAAGCTTCAATAGTAGCTGACATACTAATTTTGTGTGTTGCTATGGAGTACAATTGGAGCTGCATAGCAATCAGGATCGCAACTTTGAGTTCCAGTTAATGAAAGAGTTGTTGCAGCACCTAATGGTACATAAGACTAGGACTACCCCTTTCATAAAAATCTGATGGGATGGTAGAGTGTTATGTGAAGATTCTCGAGGAACACTTATGCAAATCAGTTTTGAGTCATCAGAGCGATTGGGACACAAGGGTTCCACTATTCATCTTTGCTTGTCATGAATCTTACTCATGAGCACTACCAGAATGACACCAGCTAAGATGGTCTCTTATTGACAGTTGTGGCTGCCTTGCGACCAGCACTTTGATGCTCTCCCTGATGGTGACCAACTGGCAACCAACTACATATGGGAGTTGACGACTGACTAGAGAAACCCATCAGTATGCCAGAGACAGCCTCAAACTAGCCAATGAGATGATGAAGATTTGCTACAACCAACTAGCTAACTCCAATGAATTCTATGAGGGCAACTTGACATGGTTGTACTCCCCAACCCAGAAAAGAGGAAAGTCACAGAAGCTGTAGCACTCTTAGGACACGTATTCATTGCTTTTTGGAGGTTTCAATTTGAGATATATCTATTTCTCGAAGGCTCAAGGGTTCTGTAAGGCGAATCAACTTCTCAAGGTTTCAATTTGAAAAAGATCTATTTCTCAAGGGCTCAAGGTTCAGTAAGGCTAGATATATATAAAGAATGCAAGTCGGTCATGAATAGGAGTGATTGGCGACACAAAGTGAGTGGAGTCAGTGCATCTGTGAGTGTGAAGAACGAGACTTATAAGTAATACTGTGTGTCCTCCAGGATTTAAAGAAGAATACAGAGTAATCATATGTAATTGTAAATAAAATTAATGTGAACCAAATAACCACATAAAGATGATTGGAAATGGTTAGTGAAAACCCATGTTGAGTTATTTAAAGAAATTCTAATTGGTATACATCACGAATACCAGTGACAATATTTTCAAGATCAGCAATAATGTAAACCCTCTACTCGTGTCTGGCATAATGTCAGATCAAGGGAAGCAATGAGATGAAGCCTATATTTTTTAAGGTCTCTGATATACATGGATGTCAGTAGATTAGATTGTCATGCCATCACAGATGAAATGAAACAAAATGGATGAGATGAGTATGGAGAAAATGCAGAATGAAGTTTTTGGCAGGAAAAATTGTATAAACCCTGAGAAAAACCTGCCCTTACCTACCTGAACCCACATAGAGAGACCGAGACATGAACTCGGGAGTCAGAGATGGAATGCAAACAAGTGATTAACCCATGAACCAAGGAGTAACATAATAATAATAATAATAATAATAAAATATTACTTTGCTGTAGGAATTTGTATGCTGAATGCAATTTTCCGAGTCTTGCTAGATGTTATACTTTTCCAGTCCCATCCTATGATTTCTCCAACCATCCCAGTTAGGAGAAACTTGTCTGTTGTGACCATACTGCATATTTGGACATCTTCTTTTACAGTAAAATGATATTCAGCCTTTCTGTAGGATGGCGTCAGTCCATCTCCTGGGCTCAAGATTTTTTGTAAGCTAAAATAACAAAATTATTTTTAATGCAAAAACAAAGTAATTAAAAAAAATACGAGGTTGAATATTCTAGTGCAAACAGAGTCTATAAATCTTGGAAGGAGAACAAGTTACTAATTACACTAGGCAACAAAATTTTACTTTTTTTCTGTAACTAGCATGGAAACAGCTAATCTTTATGTTTTTGGTTGTGCTGATAACGAAAATGTTAATGAAAATGCATGATTAGCTCTCGTTTTGAAGTTATGCTAACTTTACATTATTGCCTATATGAGCTTATGCATGTATTTACCTTGTTGTTATCCCTTGGAGGAAGGTCACTGAAGGTGCAACCGCTTTGCCTGGCATTTGTAATTTTCTGCTGGTGATTTCCTGGCTAACATTGATGCACTTCACTTTCCCTGGCATCTCATTTTCATGTTTGAAATTTGCCGGTGGAAGTGTTCCCTGTGCTCGTTGCTTACAGCATCACAGTTGTCAGGAAAAAAAAGTCCAAGTGGGAATCTAACAAATGTAACTTTAAGGACATGTTACACCCCAGTCTATCATAGCAATGCAGAAGATTTGCCACAAGATCCTTATAGTTTTCTGCCCTCTTATTTCCTAGAAAGTTTGTTGACACTTGAACAAAGGCATCCCAAGCTAACTTTTCATTCCTGCCAGGATGGTGCACAAAAATCCCCTCTTTTTTTCGTCTCACTAAGCCTTGGAAATTTCTGGCGCAAATAGATAAATGCTACTCCAGTTTTGTCCATGGCCTTAACAAAGTTTTTCATTAGGCCCAATTTTACATGAAGAGCAAGGAGGATTACATTCTTGGATTCAACAAGTGCTTCTTGCATAACATTGTGAGGTCTGGTTCAAGTGATTAATACTTAGGCCAATCTTTCTTTTTATAATGAAGTGTTATGGTGCGGCTATCCCAAAGGCACTGGAAACAACAGAACTTGGTATAGCTCTGTTGTAGCCCAAGTAATATGCCTATGATTTTGAGATCCCCGGAAATCTGCCATTTAAACTTGCAATAGTTCAATCACAATAACAATTGTTTCATGTTAACATATGTTTCTTTCATGTAAGGTGCATACCCAAATGGAATCGATGGTAATATGTTGCCATTATGCAATAGGACACATTTGAGACTTATTTTGGAGGAGTCGATGAACAACCTCCACTCAACACTTTTATAGTTAATGCCCATAGCTGCCATTAGTCCCAAAAGAGAGTAATGTGAGTATTGGTTTTAAAATATTCTAGTAACGCTTTTTAATTTTTTTTAAGCATGGATGCATTGTAAAACACATTACATAGGCCTATAGTTATACTCTCTTCTGTGTCGAGACACAGGTGGGTAATGACGTCATCACTTTGGCCTTACTTTTAAACATTAGGAGATTGAAATTTTGCACGCACATTGCATGTACCTCTTAGTATTTTTCAGTTGATTTTGAGATCTGTGCATTAACACAGGGGGGTGGCAGGGGTCCCAAACTTAGAAACAAGGCATTTTCAGAAAAAAATCCCAATTTCCCTCAATTTTTCCCGCCTCGGGTACATGATAGGGGCATTTGAATGATACCGTTTAAAGACTGTTTTTTTCCAAAGAGAATGAGGTTCGAAGCATGATCCTAGGATAAATAGTGAAGTTGCTGTAGCTGCTTGCCTGAAATTAACCTAAACAAAATCATAATTTAAAAGAGTTAAATGCAGCCCATTTAACTTGGAATTGAGAGCTAATTTGAGCTCTTCATTGTCTTTTTTGTTATCAGTGTGGTCGATATACTTACAAAACATTTACTTCATTCCAGTTACATTTTCGCTATTGGCTAGTGTTATATCTATAATATTCAGTTAACTCCGGTTATATCTCTTATAGATTTCATAGCTTCATCGTAAAATAAAAGAGCGGTAAATTAAATTTAAATTTCACTTAAAAATTTACATCCATCATCATCATCCGGTATCATGGCAGCTGCCGCCGTCTTCGGGAAACCAAATGCCATTCCTCTCTGTCCATCCACTGGTCTTCCTCCAATCCTCTGATATTCATAGCTGCTTGTACACCTTCTATCTAAGTTTTCTTCAGTCTACCTTTCTTCCTCCTTTCCATTGGGATCCATTCCATAACAATTTTAGGCAATCTTTGCTCTGGCATTCTTTTGACATGGCCTTACCACTATAATCTTTTCTTTTCTATAATGTCTATGATGTCCGGCTCCTCTTGCACACCCATAATTTCCCTCATTTCTTTATTTCATATTCTATCCATTCTAGATTTTCCAGCTGATCTTCTTAAAACATCCATTTCTGTACTTAAAATTCTTTTCATTTCCCTGGTAGGAATTTGCCAAACTTCAGCACCATATGTTAAAATGCTCTGAATTATGGTTAGATATATTTGTAATTTTCTATTTTTTTGTAATATTCTTGCTCCACCAAACAGAGTTTAAAGCATTTATTGCTTGTTTTGTTTGTGCGATTCTGTTTTTATTTCCACTGTGTTATCACCTTAATGGTCTAATTTTGTTCCTAAATAAGAGCATTCAATACTAGGTTTTAGTCTTCTCCATTGTTGAAATTTTACATTTCTTCTCCTACATACAGATATTTAGTTTTCTCTATATTTATATAAAGTCCCCATTTTTCATATTCTTCTTAATAAACTATTTATATGTTTAAAGCAACTAACTACTAAGAAAAAATATTTCTGATATATTTGTTGACATGCTATTAATGTTTCTGTTATATACACATTATTTTTTCCCATTCTTAACACCTAACACATGCTAAACTAAATGGATAAATACAAGATTAAAATTATATATTTTGGTTGGTTTTTTTAAGTTTAAGGCTTATGTGGACTATTATTTCAGTTTTTAACATATTCCAGTAAGTTGGTTATTCTGTTGTATATTAATAATTCATAGCTATCTGCCAATATTACATATTGTCAATACAGATTTTTTAAATTTCTATTTCCATTCCTTATTCAGTTTTATTTTAGAAGCATTGACAAGATCATGTAAATGTGAAGAAAATATAGTCTGCAAGAAAATCAAAAATATGAGGCGAGTCAAAATCCCTAACTCATAATAATCCTTATTCGACTTTCAGATTTTTCCATAATACTTCCTTTGGATTAAAAACCACACGCACGCACACACACACATATTCCTCAGGCTGCTATTTATACATTGCTAAAATAATAATAATAATAATAATAATAATAATAATAATAATAATCCAGTTAAGTAGTAAGCCAAATGGGCTATTATTGACTCCAATCATCTGTTGCGGTATTCTGGTTAGTTTCATTATTTTTACGTGCAGAAGCCAATCTTGTCTATATTGTTGTGGGTAATGAACAATGGGTGTTATTTTTAATTTTTCTGCAATATCAGTATTTCTCTTACAATCTCATTTTTGCAACTGTCAGATGTCATTCATCTTTTAGTCTAATAATCCAGGCTTTGCTGCCACAACTGAGAACTGAATGAACCAAAATTTTATATAATTTTAATCTTGTTTGTTTTTGGATTTTTGTATCTCAAAAGATTTGATTGATGATTCTCAATGATTTATTAAAAGTTTGTATTTTATTAGAAATATCACTTTCTTCAAGGTATGTTAGTGTGTAACTGAAATATTTGAAAGAGATGATCTATTCCATTATGAAATTAATAATGCAAATATTTTTTCTCACTGGCTCCTTTCCCTTAAAAGCCTCTAGGAAAAAGTAGTTTACCTTTCCCAGCATATTTTCTAAGTCCTACACAATAACATTGCACATGCATATAAGTTTATAGAGCTGCGGCTAGGTGGAACCACATATCTTTAAAGTGTTATATAGCTGTCGCTAGATGGCAGCACATGGCTGTGAAATCGGTATGACCAACCTTCAAATGAAATTCCTAAATGTTTATTAGAAATGGATATACACTAACTTCTCCCTTCCTTCTTCTTCCTTTCCAGGATTAGGTCAATGCGACCTGTTCCGGTCTCAAGTCCTTCATTTCCTTGGCCGTCCCAAAGATCTTTTTGCATGCGGTTTGTAGGTGTTGATCGTTTTGGGTAATCTTGTATTGTCCATTCTGTCTAAATGTTCTTTCCATCGGTATTTGTGCTCTTCTAGTTTATGGAGTATTGAAAATATCTCCAGTTCATTTCTTATTGATCATTATGTAATCTATCCATGCATGTACATCCTTTTACGGACCTTAAAAATTTAATTTCAGTGGCTTGAATGTGTGAGATATTTTTTTTGTAAGTACTCACAATTCAGATCCATATAAAAGAACAGAAACAGCCATAATTTTATAAAACCTGAGCTGAGTTTCTCTTCAAGTCTTTCAGAGGGTTCTTTTTATGGTGCTACACATCATTTGATATCGGTTTAATTTATTATGTTATATATATATATATATATATATATATATATATATATATACTCGTACATATACAATATGTTATATCTGAACCAAGATAGTTAAAGTGTGCTATCTGTTCTATTATTTCATTATTGATTACTATTTTTGCTCTGACTGGCACTTTGCCCTGAAAAGCCATAATTTTAGTTTTTGAAGTCGAGACTTTAAGATTATAACAGAGTCCCAACCTCCATCCATCCATAGTAATTCTGCCCAAAGGCAGGTCCTTCACTGCAATCATAGCATTTTCATGCTATTCTTGCAGCTTTACTAGGGAATTGTGTAGGTGTGGTAGCTTCCAGTTTCTTTCCACACCGGTGAAGGATGATGATGATGATAATGATAAGGATGATGATGATGATGATGATGGCCATATGATTTCTGGGACTGTTTGGGCCTTAAAGTTTTTCTGACATTCGTCTTATAGGTGAGGAAAAACCCTGATAAAAACCTCACCCAGAAAAACTGCCCTGACCGGGGATCGAACCCGGGCCCGCTGTGTGACAAGGCAGCACGCTACCTCGAGACCACAGTGGTGACTAACAACATAAATTACATGCAAATTATTTACTGAAGTGTACACTAATCTAATGTACACTAACACTAACCAAACAAAAATAGTATATATATATATATATATACACATATTGTCCACCACTGTGGTCTCGAGGTAGCGTGCTGCCTTGTCACGCAGTGGGCCCGGGTTCAATTCCCGGTCGGGACAGGCTCCTGGAAAAGGTTTTTTTCGGGGTTTTTCCTACCTGTAAGACAAATGTCAGGAAGCTTAGGGCCCAATGGTCCCTGAAAATCATCCGGCCATCATCATCCTTCACTGGTGTGAAAAGCAACGGGAAGCTACCACACCTATAATTCCCTAGTAAAGCTGCAAAGCATAGCATGAAAATGATATGATTGCAGTGAAAGACCTGCCCTTGGGCAGAATTACTATGGATGGATATATATATATATATATATATATATATTGTATATGTATATTGAATAACACTGGTCTGCAAAATAAATTAGTTTTAACTACCAGAAATG
Source organism: Diploptera punctata (assembly GCA_030220185.1). NCBI lineage: Eukaryota > Metazoa > Arthropoda > Insecta > Blattodea > Blaberidae > Diploptera > Diploptera punctata. Next base: position 839,515 of record JASPKZ010002300.1, on the reverse strand, counting down.
AAACTAGACTTTTCTAGACCAACTTTTTATGATCACAGAAATATTTTTTCCCCATCACATACAGATTTTAAATTATGCACAAAAGAAAAAACTATCAAATTGCATGTACATTTTTTCATTTCAGAAAAATGTTCAAATTTATTCCTTTTAAAACACTATATTAGATTCATATAAACAATAACAATATTCAAAATAACATTTAAATATATCCACTTGATTGAATGAGGGAACTGTAAACTAGAAATACTTAGCAGATGTTTTACCTTTTATGCACTTTTTCTGAAGCTGATTTTTGTGATCTGTTTTCTTATTTGTTAGTGTATTTTTGTGATAACTTGGCTACTTTGTCTGAGCAATAAATATGAATTTTACATTGTAAATACGGTAATTTTAGGTTAGCCTGAGCTCAACTTTTCACTTCATTTTAAGTCATTATGAAATTCTTTTTGGGAAAAAATTAACATATATATATATATATATATATATATATATATATATCTCAGGTAATTACTCAAATAATGCAGCAATAAAAGTGTGTTTTTCACTTTTTTATTTGAATTTATGCCAAGCCCGCTGAGCACTAGAATCCCCAACATTTATTTTAGTTTCATCACTAAGAACACACTGTTCCATCAGTTTTTATTCCTATTATTATTAACTTATTCCTTTGAAAATTGTAGTCTCATCCTTCTATTCACTTTGCTTACATATGGTTTTTTCTAGCAACTCTATCAGTGTATCCTGCTTTTATAACATTTTGTAATGTTTCTAGATTCACTTTTATGCTGAACCTCTCCCAAAATTTAAAAAAAAAAAAAAATTCGTGCAGTTATTCTCTGGTTCATTTTAATCATCTGTAGTTTGAACTTTCCTTCTCAGTCAGATAATTTTTGTGCTAGGTCTCTTTACAGAATACTTTCTGTCCTATCTTCTTTCTTGTATCTTATTATTATTATCATTATTACAATGTTTCCTTTAGTAGACCTCCAAACTCCAAGCGCGATAGGCCTAGAAGGCCCTTGGCCTACTATCCAGCTGCTGGCCTCACATTCACATGTGTTAATCACAGAGCTAGACAATCATCTAGCCAGTGTAAGGGTGACATGTGGCCAGCATGTCAGGTCCCCAGCCATTATAGTTGGTCTTCTCAACCTAGAGTTGTACTTATTGTAGCTACCCAAATACCTCATGATGCTGGGTGGGTACCGGTCCCATACTGGTTGAAATTCCATGAGAAAATTTCTTCTCCCATGGGGACTCGAACCAGCGCAAGTCCTGTAAGCTCTGCTTTAGTAGACTTACTTCACACAAATTTAGCACATTTGCTAATCCACTCTGACTGTTACGTTTTCCATGATGATAGACCCATATATAACAATTTGTTTGCCTCTGGTCAAAATTACTATTACATTATTTGGCTCAAGTTTAGAATGACTTACCCTTGATTTTTCAGTTTATTGTTGTGAATTATAACTCTTCTTCTGTATTTAGTAGCATTTTTTAATATTTTCAAATATTTATAACAATTTTTATTATTTTTATTTCAGAATTTTTAAGTATTTCTTCAAATACACACATTGTGATGGTGACTTGCTATTTTCTCCAGAGAGTATATTACATAGTTGGAACCAGTGGGTTATTGATGATTGCGATTATTAAGGAGTGAATTAACCACCCTGCGATAACTATATAATATAAACGAAAAAGCGCACAAGTAACTATATACCGGCAACCAGCAATAAACCCATGGCTCTGTCGATAACACAGCATCTCCATCGATAATAAATGATTTATGCCCAAATGTAACAAACATAAAAAAAAAAAAAGGGGGGGGGGCGTTTCATGGGATCCACCCTACGTTACAGTAATTGAATTAGGTTAAGTGTGAGTTAGTTAGCTTTTAGGTTCTATGACAAGGAGCAATAACCTACTAGGCAACAATAATAATCAATGTGGTTTGATGGTAGATTATCGCTGGCTCTATAAACTCTGGCGCATGCGCACTGTTGTTCTATAGGACTTTGAAAATATATCAGGTAAGTTAAAATGGACAATCCCCCATTTTTTTTGCCCTACACTTTTCTGATTTGCTTCAGTAAGTCCACACAGCGTAAAGAACAAACCTGGCTGCATCAACAATTTACTTGAATCCCTTTACCAGGGATGTGACCCAATATTAAATTGACTATTTTGGTATTAGATACAAAACTACAAAAAAGTCTGGTTTATGCCGGTGACGAAATCTTCTAAGTTCCACAAAATCGCAGTGCGCATGCACGAGTCACGGGAGTTGCTGTAATGGTTAATATAGCCTCCGGTAGATGGCTCTGCAGTCGGCGTTACCAACTTTGGGAATAAATTTTCAAATGCAAAAAAAAATGGACGTTAACTAACTTGCCATTTCCTAACTAAAGAAAACAATTTACTTGCATAATATTTATTCCCAAATGCTTAAAAAAATGGACGTAAACCAACTTCCCATTTCCTAACCTAAGAAAACAATTTACATGCGTACTATTTAATAAACTATAAACTAATTTTACGTACACTAACACTAAATATGGTTTGAAATTATTTTCAAATGGTGGCAATGCTGGAACAACATGGCAAAGTAGCAAGTAGTAATGTATCCATGCTCATGTTTTACGTAAATATATAAATATAAAATATTGTAAAGAAAGCTTGAAGATTGTTGCAAAATGTTTAAAACAGTATGAAATGTGTTTACAAGTGTTTAGTGCATCAGTGGCATAAGAATGTGAGTGTAGAATTGTGACCAGCATAAAACCTACCTCACCCAATAAGTCAATCAATAAATTTTTACACAAAAGCAATGCATATGTGCACAAATAATTCTGTGGAACTTAGAAAAAAGTCACTGAGAGATAAATACCACAATTTGCATACATATATAAGTATATAATAATTGTAAAAAATGTTTTAAGAATCATTGCAAAATGTTTAAAGTACTACAAAATGTTAGTAGGAATGGAAAAACTACATAGTGCTACAGTGTCAAGAATATTGTCTGGATAAGCTTAGAGTAAATTATTATAAAGTTCACCCAATAAAAAGATTTTAATTAATATGTGATAGGCCTATTGGTGAAAATTACTTAAAATGTTATATATTGAGTATTACAAACTCATGTATTACACTCATTTTGGTGCCGCTTGTTTACATTTGCATTTTAATTATATAATGTCATGAAAGCAGAGCAGATAAAAATGTCCCAATATTAAATTGATTGATTCATTATATTATTGGAGATTGAACTGTTTGATGATTCAGAATAATGATGAATTTAAATTACAATATCTAGGAGTATAAACCAATTTTAATTGATGAATGTTATCATAATTTAAAAGAACCGGCAAACAAGCGTGTTCTTGACCAGCAATTTCAATAAACTTGAACACTTACTAAATACTCTGTATTACAGAGTCTATACATAAAATATACTATATACTTACTCGTAAACAGCACAGTCACCAAATGTATTTCCTGCAAGCAAATAATTGCCACATGGCGAAAATGTTTGTGAAAGAATAGTATTGTACAACAATTTGTCAACCATGTTGAATTTCAACCGATAGTTGCGCCTCGCGAATGAAAGTGAGGAAAATACTTACTAATGAATCCTCAAGATGGAAGCGTTTTGTTTTGAGTGCGTAACTTTTGGATTTAATGATACAGAACTTTAATTTATCTTGAACAGAATTAGGAATGATAGCTAGAGAACAGAATAATAACTTAACTTCTCGTTATTCAGGTAAGTGTTATTCAGTTTGGATTTTTCAACAAATTAGTTAACATACATTTTTAGAGTCGGTCGATACAGATAATCTAAGCTTTAAAATTTTTATTTCGTCCTCTATATCTGTAACACTGTCTGGATATATATGCTGCTATCGTTATATATCAGCATTTTTAAAGGGTAATTTCAATGCAAATAGCTGCCAGTTTTATGCTGATATCACAGACTTCTCCATGAATTGTGTTGATGAAATTGTAATAATGCATGATTCAAGTAATCAAGATAATTTTTGTCTAAATATAATTGATTCATTTTATTCATTTTATAGGTGTTAGCAACGTTAACTTCACTGCAAGTTTGTAATATATATATTATCAAACATGTATAACGGAATTGGTTTGCCCACGGCAAGAGGTTCGGGAACTAATGGTTATGTTCAACGTAATTGGGCTTATGTGCGAAAAAATAAGGATAAAGTGAACTATAAAACTGAGGAAGAATTAGAGAAATTGGAAGCTACTAGCAATAGACAACCTAATCGTGATATTCTAGATCATGAGAGGAAACGTAAAGTCGAAGTGAAATGCATCGAGCTGGAAGAAATTCTGGAAGATCAAGGGTAAGTTGTTTCTTGTTTATATCTCAATTTGTAAACTACGATATATATGAGGCTGATACCAGAAAATGCACCATCTGATATTTTGTGCTATTGTATGTTTAAAAATCCTCAAATTAAAATGGCAACATTTCCAAGTGTAAGAGCTCAACCCCCAGTATTGAGATTAGTCCCTTAGCAAAAGTAGATGTCATTAATTTACTAAACAAACATGTACCACTGTTTCTGAGTAACTTGCTAGGAATAATATTAAATGTTACAATTTTGGCTGTGGTGTATAAACCATTGCACACAATTTTCCGTGTAATACTCTTATTACACTGAAGGAACAATAAACTTACTTCCCATTAACAATTTAACGACCCTTCCATTAATTAAGCTCTATAATTTCCTTACAATGCACTAAACACTTTTGAACCATTTTATAAACATTTCTAACGATTTTTAAATATTTCTAAATTATGCGAATATTGTACATCGAGTTCTACAGGCGCGGAAATGATTCATGTAACATCCACTAGGAGACTCTCACATCGCAGTTACCAAGATTTGAAAATAATTTGAAACCATATTTAGTGTTAGTGTACGTAAAATTAGTTTATAGTTTGTTAAATAATATGCATGTGAATTGTTTTGTTAGGTTAGGAAATAGGAAGTTAGTTTACGTCCATTTTTTTAGCGTTTGGGAATTTATTCCCAAAGTTGGTAACACCGACTTCAGAGCCATCTACTGGAAGCTACATTAACCATTACACCAACTCGCGCATGCGCACTGCGATTCTATAGAACTTAGAAGAATTCATGTGCGATGGTTTATACACCTTATCCAAAATGTTATATTTAACAGCAAAAGAAATAGGTCTAGGCCTAATGGAAAAAGTTTAGTAATTATCACTCTCAAATTTTTCTGAAGAATCACAGTATACAAGGGCCATACTGAAAGTCATGAGCAACATTTTTTTAAACAATAATAATATTTATTTTAGACAAACCAAGTACACCATGTTAATCTACAGACCTTTGTGCTACTTTTCAACAGTCTCCATTTCTTTGCACACATTTTGTCCAGCGTTCTACAAGCTTGAAAATTCCCTTCCAGTCCGTTCCAGCTGCTTGAAGACACTGACGCACTGCTTTTCGAATATCCTCCAGCGTCTCGTAGCGTTGGCCTCTCTTCTGCTCCTTCACAGAACCGAAAAGATGGTAGTCGGAGGGTGCCAAATCAGGACTATAGGGAGGATGTGGAAGAGTTTCCCAAACAAATGCAGTGTGAGGACACGCGTTATCGTGTTGCAGAATGATCTTCCTTCCAGGGCGTTTGTCGTGCGTGCATTGCACGACGGAGCTTCACAAGTGTCTGGATATAGCGGGCAGTATTTATGGTTTGTCCAGGTTCAAGAAATTCAACCAGAATGCAACCTTGTGCATCCCAGAAGACGCTGCCCATAACTTTCCCAACAGATTGCTCTGTCTTCGCTTTTTTCTTTGATGGCGAATTCAAGTGGTGCCATTCCATACTCTGGCGTTTTGTTTCAGGCTCGTAGCGATGAAACCAGCTTTCGTCACCTGTCACAATACTCGTCAAAAAATCATTACCTTCATTTCGAAATCTCTGAAGAAGGTTATGGTTGATGGTTTTTCTCTGAAGTTTGTGGTCTTCACTCAATAAACATGGAACCCAACGGGCACTAACTTTTCGGTAACCTAAGCTGTGAATCATTTCTTGCACTGCACTGTGTCCTACTGCAAGTTTTGTAGCGATTTCATTCACTGTGATACGCCTGTAGTCTCTAATGAGCGCATCTACTCTTTCCTTGTTGCAATCCGTGGAGGCAGAGCGTGGGCGACCGCTACGAGGCTCATCTTTGATACTTGTGTTCCCATCTTTAAAATGTTTCACCCATCTCCTGACACTGCTGGCACCCATGCAGGCATCTCCGTAAGCACATTGAAGTCTTTGGTGAATATCAACAGCAGATTGTTCCTCTTCTTCTTCCTTCCAAGTATTAGGCCAAGGCCTGTTACGATCCTATAGAAAATTTTCCCTCCAGCGTTTCATAGGATGGCCCAGTGATCTTCGTCCTCTTGGTATATAATTATAAACAGCTTTGGGGATCCGATTTGAACTCATTCTTTCAAGATGGTGTTTCCAATTTAGTTGGTACTGTTTAATATATTCCAAAATTGGCGTAGTCTTCAATTCTTTTAAGATATCGGTGTTCCTTTTCCGATCCCATCTGGTGTAACCCGCTGTTCTGCGCATGAATCTCATTTCACAAGCCGTTATTCTGCTTTCATGTTGTTTTTTTTAGTGTCCATGCTTCACTACCATAGGTCAAACACCGGTCTAGCCAAAGTGTTATATAAACGTAATCTGGTGTTTTTTTTGTACAAGGGATGGTTTCATAACTTGATTAATAATTCCTAAACTTTTATTATAACTAGTAACTTTTTCAGGGATATCCTTTTCATCCCAGATAGAGAGATAATATCCAAGATATTTAAATTGATTAGATCTCTCTAAAATTTTATTCTGGAGACAGATTTTACTTTGTATGGGGTCCTTCCCAAGAAATGCCATAATTTTAGTTTTGTTAATTGATATTTCCATATTAAATTATAAATTGATCGTTGCAAATCATTTTCGGAAAGTGCCAGAAGAGCTAAATCGTCTGCAAAAAGAATAGCATCGAGTTTGACGTTCCTGTTGATGGGTATATATCCTCGTTGTGTTTTCCTCCATTCATTTATTAATTTATTCATGTATATAATGAAAAGCACCGGTGAAAGTCCACATCCCTGTCTTACTCCAGTGTTGCTCTTTTCCCAAGAAGATAATTTGCCATCTTGTTTAACAGAGATTTCATTATCTTTATAGATGTTGAAGATATTAGTAATATATTGTTGTGGAACGTTATCATCAACTAAAATTTGTAGTAATATATTTCTGTCTACTTTGTCAAAAGCCTTTATGAAGTCAACGAAGGCGATATGAGTTTCTATATTGAATTCCTTGTGCTTTTCTAATAGTAGTTTTAGAGCAAAGAATCCATCTGTACAAGATCTACCCTTTCTGAATCTATTCTGCTCTTCTCCAATTATATTTTCATAAATTTTCCTCAATTTATTCTTAACTATATTAGCATAAATTTTATATCCAGAGTTCAACAAGCTAATTCCACGATAGTTATCTTTGATTTGGCGACTTCCTTTTTTGAAGATTGGTATTACAATGGATTTGTTCCAGCTTTGTGGTGGTTCTTGTCCTTCCCATATCATATTAAGGAGAATAAGAAAACTGTCTAAAAAATTTTTAGTTGAAAAATTTAAATAATTCTTGGTTAATGTGGTCTTCTCCAGGACTTCCTCTTTAACAAGGAATTCAATGACAGTGCACTGTCGATACGAAACATTGATGTCTGCCATTTTGGAAACACTGCATATGGTCACATGATAGAAGCTATGATGCCACAAAACGGCAATATTGTGGTATAAAGTCTGTAGTTTATGATCCTGCAGTTGTTTTTGTTACATTGTTGAAATTTGAATTTTTAACAATGGGTTGCTCACGACTTTCAGTATGACCCTCCCTCGTACATACGCATGATGCGTGAATGCTTAATGTAGCTACCACTAGAAGGCAATGAAATCAGTGTTACCTTTTGCAAATATATTGCCAAATATTTATAATAAATGGACGTACACCAACTTCTTTCTTCCTAACCTAACAAAATAAATTACATGCATATTATTTAATAAATTGTAAACTAATCTTGTGTACACTAACTTGTCCCATTGGAACCTAGCAAAATTAAATTAATTTCTTAAAATATGGTTTAGGAATAATTGCATATGTTGGTAACACCGATATCACTGCCATCTAGTGAAAGTTACATTAAGCATTTGCGCATATGCACTGTGATTGTGTAGAACTTGATTCGCAATTTGCGTAAATAAATAACTATTTTAAAATTGTAAGAAATGTTTAAAGAATTGTTGCAAAATGTTTAAACTACAATACATTATTACAAATGGTAAAAGATTGTAGTGCAACATTGGCATAAGAATGTTGTATAGAAATCATAGAGAGAGACACTCTTTAAACTTGAGCCAAAATAAAATTCAGAGTAGTCATCAGCAATGGAAACTCTGCCCATGTATCTTCTAGGTAGTATTTAATAGATCTTATTAAAATTCAAAATTTTAGTAAGTTCAACAAACAATTGTATAAAATATCTAAATATTTTTATGTATGCTGCTAAAAAAATGAGAGGAACACATATTTTGGATAAGGTTGAGAAGCAGATGCACACGAATTCTTCTAAGTTCTACAGAATCGCAGTTTGCATGCGCAAGTTGCAGGAGTTGCTGTAATGGTTAATGTAGCTTCCGGTAGATGGCTCTGAAGTCAGCATTACCAACTTTGGGAATAAATTCCTAAATGCTAAAAAAATGGACGTAAACGAACTTCCCAATTCCTAACCTAACAAAACAATTTACATGCATATTATTTAATAAACTATAAACTAATTTTACGTACACTAACATTAAATATGGTTTGGAATTATTTTCAAATGTTGGTAACTCAAATTTGAGAGCCACCTAACAGATGTTACATGAAGCATTTCTGCATCTCTAGAACCCGATGTACAATATTCGCATAATTTATAAATATTTAAAAATCGTAAGAAATGTTTATAAAATGGTTCCAAAATGTTTAAAAATAGTACCAAACGTTATTATAAATGGTTGAAAAGTGGTTAGTGCATCAGTGGCATAAGTATGTTAGATGAAAAATTGTGTGTGTTGGTTTATCAACCTCAGCCCATATTTTAATCAATACTCCAAAATAAGTATTTCCCCAAAATGTAATTTTTGATGGCTGAATTACCAATGATGAGCAATTCTGAGGCCATACATATCTACACGTGGACAACCAATTGCTAAACATATCGATAGGCTCCCTTGTTATCGCTAATGTTTACGCTATAGCAACATTTTGAATGGCATTATCTGTAATTGAGTTCAGCAATAACCAACCAATGTTTACTGAAGTTCTGCTAGAGACAATATTTATATGGTAATTTAAAAATCGCAAAAAAAATCCTTATTTTTAGCTATCCTATTTGGCAGGTTAGACTGCAGTTTGGTTAGGTTTGCTCACATTTAGGTAACAATATGAATGTATCTAGATGGATTTTCTGATAAAAGGAAGTAATCTTTGTCTAGAGCCATCTGTAGTGATCTTTTCTTTTAATAATAATAATAATAATAATAATTATTATTATTATTATTATCTTCTATCTTGTAAGCCCATGTTTCCCTTAACAGAGATTTAGGCGCTCTCCCCCTAGAGGGAAGAATTTGAACCATACTAATTTAGTTACACTTGTTTTCGTGTAGATGTCATTTGAGTGGTCCGTGGTCAGCGTTCCGCCTCATACTGACATCTAGGAAACCAAGGTAGTACTAGGACGGGAAAATTCGGTAAATTTTGCTTAGAGGCCTTTTCATTCAGTCTTAAGGATCTTTTACGAGCCTGAAAATCTTCAGACTCGGGACCCACGGCTTAAAGTCCCTCCTGGAGGACTTGCTCCTTGGATTTTTCCATCCTAAAAAATCCATCGACCCCAGCCGGGTTTGAACCCGCGACCCTCGGGACCAGAGGCAAGGAGCATAACCACTAGTCCACCACGACCGATACATTTTATAATAATGAGAAAAACCACATGAGTGTGCAATGATTCTTTTATTTTTTTGTACTAGCTGTAGATCGATGCTGGGTTATTGCTGGATGGAGCTATGTTGCTACGATAATATGATTATTCCTAGGTTATGTATACGTAAACTTTTCATTCAATTTTAACACATTTTGAGGATAAATAACTTATATAAATGTTCCTGAGGTAATTATTAACTTTTTTATAATGAAATTTGTGTTTTCGATTTTCTTAATGATGGTATTGCTCACTGTTGCTAGGTCCCCTTTTTGACAGTCAACTTTTCATGCATTGAAGGATTATTTAAAATCAGAAAAGAAAAAGATTTAGAATATTTATTACTTTTCCTTTGAATAAATTAGTGAATATTCAAGAATTGTTAAAACCAAAGTGAATACTCATTGATTTTTTTTGTAAACAGGGATTAACTGCAATCTATTGTAGGAGATTATGTTGTGTTCTTTGAGAATAATATAGAGCAATGTGACATCCGAATGCACAATCACACTAATTGAAGATGGGCTTTCTATTTGATTTGTCTTCAGATTCTTCATATTAGTCCTTCTATTATCCGTAGGCTATGGAGGAATATAGAGAGACAAGTGGATATGAATGAAGAAAGAAAGGTGCACAATGTGCAAAGAGTTGAATTATTCTAAGACATAGCAGTGAAGAAACTTCGTCAGTGATTCATGCCTCTGCTTACTTGTCATCAGATGGTATCTATCGCACATCTTCTGCAGTGCCTGCTTATACAGTCTCGGCCTGGCTGGCGATATTTTGTTTTCACAAATCATATAATGGAAACCATGCACTATGAATCTGGTGACCACATATTTCAATTCATAATTTTATTGCATCCAGTCTTGTGATATCATGGTGCTGATATAGAATTCATCCCAGATTTCTTATCTTTTGGACAAGAATTCTTATAATAATAAGTAAAATGTTCACCCGAGTGGACATGGATTATAATTAATCTTTGCTGTATTCGTTCAGTGTTTTTGTGTTCTTTGGGCACTTTGGTATGTGGTACCATTTGCATCTGTGACTGCATAAAGCACAGATACTTTTTCATTTGGGTCTTGGTACTTCTTGTTTTCACACACTTTATGATGAAAACCGTGCACAGCATAGGGTGTCACAACATGTCGCTGGTCCTGGTTAGCTTTTGTCCAGTTCCTCTCTATTATGGCTCTTGTAGTGTAGAAATCAAGGTCCATCTCCCTCTTTTTCAATTTGCTTCGGTGTAGGAGTTTTGTGTAGGGGCTGGTAATTGGCAGGAGTAGTTTCATCCTCAGGTCTTCTGCATAGAATGTCTCTCTAGCAAGTTCATGTACAAGTCTCGACAAGGCTGTTTTTCCCCACCCTTAGAGCCGTTTTAAGGAAACGTGCCTTAACCTTCTTCATCTTTTGAGATCACTGAGTATCAGTTTCACCCATATAATGTCTATGCTGTATGTTATGATTGGCGATATCGTTGTATCGAATAATGTCATGGCCATGGGTAGTGATAGTCGTAATAGAATTTTGATGCTATAGATTGCTCTTCCGGCTACTGCTGTTTTCTCATGTATATGTTTGTTGAATGATCATAATGTTATTTGGAGTGTCATGCCTAGGTATGTGAATTTAATTGTCTTTAGTGGTTCGTTGTTCAGCATTAGCATATCTTCTGCTGCGGCTCTTCCTCCTCTTCTAAATGTTAGTTGGACTGTCTTTTCTGGGTTGATGGTGAAGTTGTCTTCATCGACCCATTGTTATAGTTCCTGCAGTGCCACCTGCAATTCTGTTTTCTTTGAGCTTCCTAGGACCATATCGTCCGCATACATGATCATTGTCGTTTCCTGCATGTTTTTTTTTTTGTATGTTGGTGATATCGGACGTTACTGCATTGAAAAGGAGTGGGCTCATGGGATCCCCTTGCAGGACACCATTGGTCTGGTGGATTGCATTTGATATGTCTATTTCATCATCAATATTGACGAGGTTGTATGCCAGGATGTTTTCTATTATATTACTGAGTGGATGAGTCTCTCATATCATATGCTTAAGCTTGGTGATTAGTTTACAACAACTGTCTATTAGGTCGAAAGTTGAAAGCTTTTTTGTAGTCTATGAAGATTGCATGAAAATTGCCTTTTGGTCTCTGTAATGCTGTTTCTATCTCATCCATCAGGCACTTAATTGCTTGTTGAGTGCTCCTTCCTCTCATAAAGCCGAATTGGAATTCTGGTATTATCCAGCGAGTTCTTCCTCTAGTCTGTCGGCCAAAATCTTTGTGAAGATTTTCAATAAGTTGTTTTCTAGTGCGATACCTCAGTAGGAGTCTGGGTCTTCCCTGTCTCCTTCACCTTTGTACAGCAGTTTGATTTTTGCTATTCTCCAGCTCTTTGGGATTGCCCCTGTGCATATACATTCATTAAGCAATAGGGTCCAGAAGGGTAATAAGGGGTCTTGTGTGGCTTTTATGTGTTCGGCTTGTATATTGTTAGGTTCTGGGGCTTTCTTGTTTTTCGAGATCACTGCCTTCTGGACTTCCTCTGTTGTTATTTGAAGGGTACATTCATTTCTGCAATCTTGGATGTTGGTGGTATAGGCATCCTGCATATTCATTTTATTCAGGGTGTCGTTGAAGTGCTTTTCCCACGTTGTTATAGGTATCTGTCTTGTTCGTGCTACAGGTTTTCTATTTCTTAATGCCAAGAAGGGGTTTTGTTTAACTTCTTCTGCTACTTTCTTGGCTTCCTCTACTAAGAACTCCGTTTTCTTTTGTTTTAGTAGAAGTCTGTATGTCTTCCTCTTTTCTGCATAGTGTCTTAGGTCTTCCTCGCTTCCATCGATTCTAGCCTTATGCAATGCTAGTAATAGTTTCTTTTTCTCAATCTTTCTCTCCTTGTAGCAGTCTTTTATTAAATAAAACGTGATTGGAAACCTCTTGGCTTACTTTGTTTTGTTATGACAGCATTTTGTATAACGTTGTTGACTAAGCAAGTACTGCTTCTTCCATGTTGGCCATTTATTAGTAGATCTATTTCATCCTGTATTATTTTGACCATCAACAGGTAGTTTAACATGACGTATGTAGTTTCCCTTCCTGCTTTGGGTGCTGCTCGTTCACTTCTCATCTTATCTGCGTTTTGTGTCTTCTTTATTATGAAGGTTGATTCTATGGGGATGTGTTTTCTTACTGATGCTGCTGGTGATGTCCATGGTCCTTTTTGTTCCTCCAGGGTGATTCCTGGCCCTCTATAAAAGACCAGGTCAATGGCGCATGAACTGTTGTGACAGATGTAGGTCATTAAGGATTTTTTGTTTGCAAATGAGAATCCTTCATTAAGTGTTCTTAGCACCAGTTCCATTCTACTGTTGGTTTTGTCAATCCTGCAGTTGAAATCACCGGTTAGAATGATATCGCCTTTATGTCCTATGTGGTGGTATGTAAAAGCCTACAATTGTCATTAAATTTGTTTTGATTATGACTATGTTTTCCTCTGTGTCAGCTTCTATCTGATTTCCTATTGTGGGTCCTTCCAGTCTGCCTTCTGTTAGAGTTGCATAAGAGTGGATTCCGTAGAAGCCTTTGATGTCTATTGGTTTCAGCAGGAACATTTGTCACCAGTGTGGCATCATATTGTTTAAGGTGCTCTTCTCATACGTATGAGAGGACGTTTCTAGCTCCTTCCGTATTCCATGTCATCATTTTTATCTTTCTATTCAAGAGATGCCACTTCCGAGGATCTGTATTGTCTCCAAAATCGGAAGCGTCTAACTAGAACTCCAATTGGCCAAAATTCTGGATTTTCTGTGGTGATTAGGTCAGAGAAAGGGATTCCAAGTTTGAAGGCTTTCTTCCTGCCTTTCGTGTTAATTCTTCACAGTTGATGTCGCCTGCGATACCGTTGCTGGTCACATATTTCTTTAGAATTTCAGTAGTGGTTGTTTCTTTCAGCTGGTTTCTCTGCCACTTGTAGCTCAGCGTCATTTCGGTTGGTACCGATTACTGTTAAATTACTTTTAACAATGAATTTCAGGGTCAGTGACATTTAGGTATGTTTTGTTTTGATATTTATTTGCCCATTTGGTTTGAATCACTATTTATAAAAGCCATCTTGGCACCTGCCTTCAGTAAAAAAGAAACCTGCTGATGGTTAATAAATGTATATACCTTCCGCTTTATAATTTTTTTTATGAATTGTGTAGAAATATCCTTCCATTTCCGCATTGGACAGATTCTGTTTTATGCAAAATAAATACACGTAAAATTACTATTATTTCACTGGGACCAATAAATTTGTTCACATTGTACAGATTTTTGCATTATTCACGTTCCGAATTAAACAAGTTTTACTGTATGTATTTATATATAGGTAGTTTTGGATTCCAATGAGTGTATCAGGTATTCCCATAAGGATGTTTCTATTGAGAGCATCAAAAGCCTTTGAATGATCAATGAAAATGACACGTAGTTTTCCTGTAGGTCTTGACTGCTTTGTAAACATTGAATTGCTTGTAGTATGGATCTGCCCCTGCAAAATCCAAATTGTTCTTCTATCTGTTTTGTGACTCTGAAGGTGACTAGTCCTGTCAGAACTTTTAATAATGTGCATTCAAGTGTGATTCTCCTGCATCTATTGAGATCCTTTGCATCTCTTTTTCCTTTTTATAACATTTTACTCTGGAAATTCTCCAATTGAGACAATTAGCAACCTAATTTGACAAGGAACTTTAGCCATCCGACTCACAGCTAATATAATCGGAATATTCCCTTATTGGGGGCACTCATTGAAGAGATCAGTTATTTCTTCTCCTATTACTGGGACCAGATCTTTTATGCACTCATTAAAGATTTCCCCAGGGTTGCATGCTTTCTTGACTTTGCAAGTATTTATGGCTGTCATTATTTGCTCGACTGAGAACAACTTTATTTTTACCGTCATCTCCTTGTCTTAAGTCTAGATTCATCCTAGATTCATGCATCTCTTGCTTGGAGTATTTCTGAGAGGTGTTTCTCTCACGTGTCTATCGGGATGTAGCTTTGTAGAAAGTTTCAGCTTGGCATAATTTTGCAGATTTCTGCCCATTTCCTCCTGTAAGGCCTGATGAAGCTCTTCAGTGCCTCTTTCCAGGCTGAATAGCATGCTATTGCACCATGATTTGGATTTTCTTTGTAGTATCAGTACCGTGGTTGTGGCACTTTTTATCAACATCTCCAGCATTCCTGTTGCTTCATCTAAGTTTCCTGTTTTATTGCTGCTGTCACATCATTCTTGGCCTCTTCTTCCAGCTCCAGTAGATCAGTTTTTCTGCTTATTTTGGTTGGGTTATTTATTGGTTGTCTGACCTTGTAATTCACTGTGAAAGTCTTTTCTATTGGCAAGTGTTTCCTAATGATATCTCTAATAGCCCTCTGGGAGTTTGAATATATATTCTTCAAGTTACTGAAGACCAGGTCACTTCAGCTGGAACCATTGTAGCTGATTTACGTCTTCAGTTGTTTATTGTTTATTAGCGAGAATCCCTCGCTTTATAGATAATCCATCACTGATTGTATCTTGTGATGTTGGCAGTTCAAATCCTCTGCTAGGATCACTGACTCATGATTTGTAATTTTGATCAAGCACCAGCTTATCTCGCCTATAATCATATTAGGTGTGTACTGCGGTTGGAAGTATATGCATATATTCATGCACAAATTGCTTTTACTAGTAAGATATTATGTGATTTGTTTTAAACAGTGGCAGCTTTGCTTAAGCATGCACATGACACTGTAGTCTCCTGAGTGGTCCTTGTTCTGCTAATGAATGAAGGTAATAGAAATTGTTTTCACTTCAATCTGATGTTAGGAAAGTTTCTGTCAGGATTACAATATCCTAAGAATAAGTTCACAGGGGTCACTGTAATTGTTCTCTTCAGACCTTCTATATTCCATAATAGCATCTTCACTTGGTCATCAGTGGGGCCATTTTCTGTCCTTGTACCATTTGTATGCTTAGTACCTGATCAAGGTCAACTCCTTGAGGCATCCTCTGAAAATGAAACTGTCGGATTATTATGCCCTGAGGCCAGAATTATTCTTGTTTGGACAGTTTCAATAGAACTTGTATGGTGTTCATGTCTTAAATGCTTTGTTTTTTCTTTTTGTCTGCAATTCTTCACATTCCATATTTTCGTCTATTCCATTCCTCAAGAAGAAATTAGTGACTGTCAAGTGGATGTAAGAGGTAGCCCATACTAAGTGTGAAGACAAAGACAACTGTGATACGGGATAGATAACTTGTCTTATCAGCTTTATGCAGCTGCAGATTTATAGCCAGAGATCTACAAAATGATGTACAAGCAACAACTGGAGCAACATTTACAGTGTTATGGATAAAATTCAAAATTCAATATCTCACTGCTCCAACATATAGAAAGAATGACAACCAGTACACCCCCACAAATTTTGCTTCATTACCAACCCAAAGGAAAAATGAGTATTGGATGCCCATAACTAGATGGAGTAATATGGTCTCTTGATGTTGGAAACAGAGGTTTATGGCCTAACTCCATGATGTAGATGACAAAGAACAACTGGAGTAGTAATTTTTAATTAGACTTTGTTAAACAGACTGAAAAGAACATAGTTGAGATCTAGAATCCCCTTTCAAGCCCCTTGTTTTACATGTCAGCACAATAACTCCAGCTGAGATTTTCTCAGAAAATGTCAGTTGGTAGCTCAATCAGTGTTGTTCTCTTCACAGATAAATTGAGATTTAATTTTGTGGGTTGCAATGGACATACATGTGTATAGATATTGTGATTGTCTAGTTCTACTTATATTATTCAACACGGCAGATTTGGAGGTGGTTCAATTTTGGTTTAGACTGGGATTACCGTAGAGTCACAGATAGACCTTATCATTATCTTACAATGCAAGAATGTTGATGTTTACGTTAATAACATTATCCTTAACATGTAGTACCTTTTGCTTGTGGTATAGATTCTAACTTCCTCCAAATGTAACATAGGCTAGATCTCATGTAGCAGAGAATAACAAAGCTGTCCTGTAATAATGCCACATTTGGGTGATGGATTGATTTGCATGCAGTCCTGACCTTAATCCTATTAAACATCTGTGGGATGAGGTGAAAAACTTGTTCATGAGTGTCCTCTACCACAGAACTTCAGAGTACTTACAAATTGAGTCAACTCAAGAATGGGGAAGAGAATTCCACAAATCTCTGTTTGGATACGAATGTCAAGCATGCCATGTAGGTGTAAAGAAGACATACAAGCACATAGAACATACACTACTTAATGAGTGTTGAAATAATAATCATCATCCTGCCAGGTATTAGTCCTAGAAGAACTGTTATGGCCTGAGAAAGCGGTTTTCGAGCCATCTTTTCATAGGTCGACCAAGTGACCATTTCCCATTTGGACAGTAGTTCATTATTGCCTTGGGGATCCTAGATCTAGCCATTCTTGAGACATGTTCCTTCCAGTTTAGCTGATATCTGGAGATGTAGTCCAGTATTGGTGACACATTAAGTTCTTGAAGGATTTCTACATTTTTCTTTCGATCCCATTTGGTGTAGCCAGCTGTTCGGCGCATAAATTTCATCTCACAAGCTGTTAGTCTGCTTTCATCTCTCGTCCTTATAGTCCATGTTTCACTCCCATAACATAGGACTGGTCGAGCCATTATTTGATAAAGACAAGTACGAGTTGATTTTTGCACTAATGAAGGTTTTAAAACTCTATTAATGATTCGCATTGATTTGTTGAGTTTCACAATTTTCTCTGATAAATCCAAATTTTCAACAAAAGAGAGTTTATATCCTAAATAAGTAAATTCATTAACTCTCTCTAAAATTTTGTTATTTAAACAAATTTTGCTTGGTATTGGGGATTTTCCACAAAAGGCCATTATTTTAGTTTTATTGGTAGATATTTCCATTGAATATTCTGGGCTATCAAATTTAAATTATGTACTGACCATTGTAAATCATCTTCAGATGTTGCTAGTAAAACAAGATCTGCAAACATTATTATATCTAATTTTAAATTTCTATTGATAGTGATACTTCCATGTTTTGTTTCTCTAAAGTCTTTTACAATGGCATTCATATATATGTTAAAAAATAGAGGGGAGAGGCCACAACCTTGTCTGACTCCTGAGTTTATTTCTTTCCACTGAGTTATTTTTTCTTTTATTTTTATTGCAATTAGAGTTGACTTATAAATGTTATAAATATTATATATGATCTGCTTTGGGATCTAATCTTTCATCAAAATTTCAAATAACAGACTTCTGTTCACTTTATCAAAGGCTTTTTTAAAGTCAATAAGTGCCAAGTGTGTTTCTATATGAAATTCTCGATGTTTCTCAATCAAAATTTGCATTGTGAAATATCCATCAGAGCATGATCTACCCTTCCGGAAGCCATTTTGTTCTTCTCCAAGTAATAGCAACTAAAGATGGGATTTTGTACCAGATTGTGGAATCCTTCTGTAGGTAGTCCTGGGTTCAATATTGGGTTGCCATGGCGAAATGTCTCTTTCTCAGAGGATCATAAAAAAGGATTGTCACTTGAAATGATAACACTATTTGAGTTTAAGTAAATATTGTCACTATTTATTTCCAAATATTATTATTTTGTTTATTATGAGACTTGCATTAATTCTATTCACTTGTGGATTAAATCTGTCTGCTATCACGTGACTATCAAATATAAGTTAACAGTTTGCTCAAACTATTTTATTTAGGAGCACTGAAATGTTTCTAATTGTGATTATGTTTATTCTTATTTGAATAAACTGTTTCACTTATTAACTTATCCACTTTCATATATTTAAACTCAAATCATTTCCATTATCCAAGAAATGCTAGGAAGTAATGGTGACTCAATCACATATCTGAAGTTATTCAAAATATGTTATTTTTGTATTAAAATTTGTTGCACTTATATTTCATACTAATATGTTGTCCAATGATGCACTATCTTTTTTATCACCATTTAATTATTCTTAATATTTTATAAAATGTGTACGGCAGTTAGTACATCGACCAGTCACCATGAATGCTTGTAGTGCACTGCTAGCATTATGAAGATCTTACTCCAAGAATTCAAGATTCTTTCATCTCCATTCAAATGTGATTGGTTAGATAATCTGACCATGCCTACTATTGGCTGACTCACATCCAAATTACCCAATCACTTTAAAATATGGAGGCAGTTATTATTTTTAAAATCTTTCAAATTCTCAACTGATTCTAGAATCTTTCAGACCAAACTATATTGACAATAACTTATGTTCAATTATTTATGATATAAAAAACACGAATATTCATTTTAATGGTATTTTAACTGATGTTTCTTGTATTGAAAAATTGAATATTAAAGAGATATACATTAAATGTATATATTAAAATAAAATATTCTCTTATTATTATTAAAATACAGGTAAATATCCGGCTTTAAAACATTGATTAATAAACAATGTAATCTTGTATTTCTACTTTGTTTTCTGTATCAATTAAAACTTAGTATTTGCTTGCGTAATTTGTGCCCCCCATGTATTTTGCGCACACATTTTAGGTAAGGCCTACATTTTCTTTTCAGTGTAGTAGGGATTTTCCTTCCCTGAATTCCATTGCCAATTCTTAAATTCCAATGTAGGTCATTTATTAACAACTGAACTACCTGCTTCACAAAGAAACCCAAAGTCCTGCTACTTTAACAATATTAAAATATAAAATAATGAAATATTTACCTAAAAGGTCCATCTTCTCAATTTAAAGATTATTAATTATCTGTAGCGCTTTCGGGACTAGTCCCATCAGCAGACGTAACAAGATATGGGTTCTTATTTGTTGACTCCTGAATCAATACTGGTGTTCCACTCAAAATCTGGTAGAGGAATTACATGTACTGGGTGCGTTTTCATTTATCAGATGGTCGTTGTTGTTAACTGCCTTCAAAATTTCCATCTACTCAAGTATGTTTATCTTAATTGGATTATTTTCTCTGTGCATTATTGTTAGGATGTTTTCAATATCTAACATACGATGTCCTTTATGGATAACGTGTATTGCTTAACTTGATTTTCCATCTGCGTAATAAAGTCTCAAAAATGTTCTTTAAATCTGATATTAAAACTTCTGTTTGTTCTTCCTATATAAAATTTGTTACAATCTCTACACGTCAATGTATGTACTCCTTTACTATTGAATTTGTTATTTTTTTATGTTATTGCTTATTACGTATGTTATTTAATTTGTTAGTTCTGTATGCTATTTTTAAGTTTTTGTCAGCTTTATTTAATATGTTGGCTAACTTTGATGTTTCTTTTCTTGTATATGTAAAAGTTATCCATGTTTTTTTGTTATCAGACTCTCTTTCAAGTTTAGATATATACAGGAAAAGAAACATCAAAGTTAGTTATAACTATAGGCCTACTTGAAAGAGGATCTGATAACAAAAAACATGGATAACTCCTACATATACAGGAAAATAAACATCAAAATTAGCCAATACATTAAAGAAAGCTGACAAAAAACATAAAAATAGCATACAGAACTAATAACAAATTCAATAGTAAAGGAGTATATAAATTGACGTGTAGAGATTGTAACAAATTTTATATAGGAAGAACAAACAGAAGTTTTAATATTAGATTTAAAGAACATTTTTGAGACTTTATTCACGCAGAAGGAAAATCAAGCTATGCAAGACACGTTATCTATGAAGGACATAATGTTAGATATTGAAAACATCCTAACAATAATGCACAGAGAAAATAATCCAATTAAGATAAACATTACTTATTTTAGGAATTCTCACTATGAGGTATATTCATTAAGGTAGAATATGTTTATCACTCACCTCATATTGTTCTTCTTATTTGATTATGGACTAGTTTCGGAACATAGTTTCTGTTCCATCCTCAGTAACATCAGAACAACGGTCGTGATGTTACTGAGGATGGAACAGAAACTATGTTCCGAAACTAGTCTATAATCAAATAAGAAGAACAATATGAGGTGAGTGATAAACATATTCTACCTTAAGATAAACATACTTGAGTAGATGGAAATTTTGAAGCAGTTAACAACAACGAACATCTGACAAATGAAAATGCACCCAGTATGTGTAATCCCTCTACCAGATTTTCAGTGGAACACCATTATTGAATTAGGGGTCAACAGATAAGAACCCATATCCTGTTACGTCTACTGATGATGGGACTAGTCCCGAAAGTACTACAGATAATTAATAATCTCTGAGTTGAGGAGATGGACCTTTTAGGTAAATATTTCATTATTTTATATTTTAATTTTGAATAATACCTCAACGGAACTTTATCATGAATTTTATTGTTGACTACTTTAACAATGCTTTCCCTTGGTAGAGACAAGTTTTAGAAAAGTAAATACTGGTATTTCAGTTGACTTTCAACACTTCTAATGAGCACTTGCATTTATACTATATTTCAAGATGGTAAAGAAAAGTAACAATTACACAGCATCATATAAATTGAAAATGATAAGTTTCATGGAACATTTCGGTAATCGTGCAGGAGATAGAGAATTTGGAGTTCTTGAATCTAATGTGCATTATTGGAGGAAACAAAAAGACGCACTAAATAATGCAAGAAGTGACAGTTGGGCATTTCGTGGTCCGAAAACTGGTAAATGTCCCGCTGTAGAAGATGAACTTTAATAATTTATTTTGAACAGTTTCGGAACGACAGTATCCCAGTTACACATGACATGCTACAACTACGTGCACATGGAATTGCTAATTCTCACAACATAGATGATTTACTTGTATTGTTTCATTTGTATAATAATATCATTGTTTATAGATTTATTATTGCATAATCATTATTTGTACAATTCAAGATTATCTACAGTGTTATGCTATAAAATTATGAGAGATGACAAAATTACTGTATTCTTAATTTCTATACTTACCTACCATAATTGAGATAACTCAGAATAGGACGTGTAATTTAAAAAATCTGCATATTTTACGCTCCCCAATTTTTCAGTGGCCAAAGGAAATTAAAAAGTGCACAAATGTGGTATTCCTTATTTCTGACCTTGTAATAGACAAATTTGTTTGAATGTCCATTCCGGTTTTAAACAATAATTCAATCCATAAAAGTTGACTGTAAAAATACATTTTTTATATTTGTTTTAAACATGTCTTCCTCTAATGATGTGTATTAAAAATGAAAAAAAAATGATGTGCCGTCTGTTTTATAATTTTCTCCTGATGTCTCAATGGTAGCTGCTAATGAAGTTTCATATTAATATATAGTGAAATAGGCCTATTTCATTAATATCTGTAAACCATTGTTGATGTAGTGCACCATGCATCAATATTGTGCCGTGGATCATTTAAATGAAAGAGAAAGAAAATAAACTTATTTTTCGAATAGTTTGACATACTTGTGCATAAATTTAAAAAAGGGGCTGATTTTCCAATTCCATCCTGACTGTAAAGATGTAAAGTAAAGTAATCCCACTACAGGCCTCAGGAGGTCCTTCGGGTGGTAGGAGGTTAAGGCTCCCACTTTTTCTGGACAATCGGCACTTGATGTCAGCCATGTTGTCAACCCTGAGTGACGGCCGCCTTTACCCCCAGAACAAGCGTCTGGTACTCATTTCCATTAGAGGCTGAGTCGACCCCAGGGCCATGTACTTTTTATAATATGCATTTGAATTTATTTATATATATATGGTTCCCACAAATGCTCTTTCGGGTTTCAAACTTGCGTTTAAATAAACTTACAAACATGAAACTAGTACTGATGGATAGAGAAACTCAAAAAGTTTGATTACAGATGTTCAGTGTGAGCTCTGTTGGTAATACAACACACATCAAGCCTGTAGTCCATTTCTGCCCAAGAACGTTGTAGCATATCATGGTCAACTGTTTCAATGGCTGCTGTCACACGTCCTCTTAGATCAAGGACGGTCTGTAGAAGAGGTGGCTTGTACACGAGATCTTTGACATAACCCCACAAAAAAGAAGTCAAGGAGTGTGAGGTCTAGTGAATTCAGAGGCCAAGGAAGAAGTTCTTCATCGTCTTTACCAACACGGCCAATCCATCGGTTCAGTAGTCTAGTGTTGAGCTCCAATCTGACTTCATTATGAAAATGAGGGAGTACGCCGTCCTGTTGAAAGGTCACGTTGGGCATTTCCTGTTCCAGCTGAGGCAGGAGCTTCCTACTAGCTGCAATGGTTGATTTTTGAGGACTACGTGTAAAAGATTCACAAATCTGGTCTACAGTTGCCTCACTTACAGCTGGGCATCCAGAAGATTTCCTCCTTCAGATGCTCCCTCTTGTTGTAAAATCAGAGTACCACTTATGAATTGAAGGACCACTGGGTGGATCTTCACTAAATCTTGTTCGAAAATGCTGTTGAACAACAATTACAGATTGATGAACATGATAATCGAGAACACAGAACGCTCGCCTATCCTCTATACCAGCCATTTTCTCATTTTCAACAATATGCAATGTTGTATTAATTATACGTCATTGTTACCAACTGTGATACTATAACCAAATTTTTTTTAGTACTCTTTCCATTAGTACTAGTTTCATGTTTGTAAGTTTATTTAAACACAAGTTACACTTGTTCGAAATCTGAAAGAGCATTTGTGGGAAACCTGTGTAATTAAACAGAGTTAAATAAAAAGAAATACATAACATCAGATTTAAAAGCTGTGATATATATATATATATATATATACGTATATAGAAAATAAATGATTAATGCTTGACTAGTCTTTAAAAATCAAAATATACTGAAAATTAAAGAACCTTAAGAGTTATACCACAATGACCCACATTATGTATTGACAGGATATTGTTCTTTCAGTTTAATATTTTCAGAAATCACAGCATATGCCTCCTAATGTTTAAATATATTTGTAAACAGCACAAAAAGTACAATGTAAAAATGTAAAGTAAAGATCAGTTGGCAAACACAAAAAAATATATACAAATTATTTTCAGTATGTGACCCAAATTACAGTAAAAAGACATACATACTCTAGAAAGGGGGAAAGCGAGATATATAAAGGCAGTATTAGGAGTATCAAAAGTAATGCATTCAAGACTCACATACCTACTAGCGAAGGAAACTTTCCTCATCGACGACTCAGAACAAGCACACTCTTACCCAGCACCAGTGCATCACAGAAGCTGCTAGCAACACTGAATAGAATAAATAATAGTTTTAAAAAACTAAAACAGCACGCTTTATTAGAAAACCAAACTCAAAAATGAAAAATAATTTTAATTTCCAACACGCTTGGGATAAATTTAAAGTGGTCAACAAAAAAATCATCTCCAACACATATAGAATAAAACTAGAATTATCAACAAAAAGAAAATAATTTTACCATCAAAAGCGTGGGGTGCTCTATATCAAGTAATATATTTGATAATAAACAGATATTGGTAAAAGTAAAGTCTCTAAGAAGAACATGTAAACATCATAAAAAGCACCCCACGCTTTTGATGGTAAAATTATTTTCTTTTTGTTGATAATTCTAGTTTTATTCTTTATGTGTTGAAGATGATTTTTTTGTTGACCACTTTAAATTTATCCCAAGCGTGTTGGAAATTAAAATTATTTTTCATTTTTGAGTTCGGTTTTCTAATAAAGCGTGCTGTTTTAGTTTTTTAAAACTATTATTTATTTTTTATTTTAATATTTTACAGAATAAGATAAGAATGTAAATATCTTTAAATTCCATACTAATGTAGTATGAGCTAAAAATCCTCCCCAGCCGGATTCGAACCAGCGACCTATGGATTACTGAAATTATATATCACTAGTTCACCGCTCTACCAACTGAGCTCTTACAACGATTGACTAAAAAGTCGACAAGTCCGTAACCTAGTACACCAATTTTAATTTTTTTTTTAATTTTCTGATGATTCTGGCCAGGAATTTAGAAATAAAATATGAAATTATTGTAGTGTCACGGGTCCTTTACAAGTATACAAAGTTTCAAGTCGATCCAATGTCTCTAAATGGGTGAAAATCGTGTTCAAAGATTCCGTTACATAAATACAAAGACACTTTTTTATTTTCTGATGATTCTGGCCAGGATTTTAGAAAATAAATATGAAATTATTGTATTGTCACAGGTTCTTTACAAGTATACAAAGTTTCAAGTCGATCCAATAAGTGGGTGAAAATCGTATTCAAAGATTCCGTTACATAAACACAGAGACACTTTTTTTGATTTTCTGATGATTCTGGCCAGGATTTTAGAAAATTAATATGAAATTATTGTATTGTCACGGGTCCTTTACAAGTATACAAAATTTCAAGTCAATCCAATTATTTTAAGTGGGTGAAAAACGCGTTGAAAGATTCAGTTACATAGATAGATACTGGTCAAGCTAATATAAAGCGTGTAAAAAGAGAATAAATACACCCAGAATTCTACAGCATCGGGGCCATGGTGGACCGTGCGTGGACAAAAGAAAATTTCGAAATGAGACACGTCATCACTAGGTTGGCAGTCCACGGATTCCACCACCTGATACGCAAGAACACAAAATCCCATCAACCAAATATAGTCTGTAAATGTATGCTATGCGAAAAAAAAAAAAAAAAACATGTGACCGATATCACATTGAGCTATGCACAAAAGACAATTTGTGAATATGCAAAAATTTAAATTTAAAATGTATTCTTACTTTAACCCTTTATAGGGCAATACTAAAGGGATTTTATAATTAGGTGGAAATATGAAAAATCCAGTTTCTTGGGCCCATGTACTCATAGTGAATCATAAATTTTATCAATTATCTTTGCTGATTATACATACCAGAGAGCATTAACAAAAACAAAGTCTAGACATAAGGGTCAACATAAATAGGATTCTATATACAAAATGAACTGATATACCAAGTGGTAACTATACTTACCAGTAACCTATAAAGGGTTAATCCTGGCTATTTGGCTGCAATAAAATTATTGTTATTAACCTATTTACAAGTATGTAATTTCTCCTCCATATAACTTTGAAATGTGTGTGATGTTACACTCGTGAACAAGTGAATACTCAATATATAATTATACATAATAATATACCCGCTTCCAACACACTATATGAAAATGTAAACAAAACTTAATGTTTTTTTTTCCTACCTACATAACTTAATAAAACTTAATGTGTTTGAAGGGAAAAATTATATGCTCAGACTGGGGTTTGAACACAGGACATTTCACACTCTAGGCGAATGCTCAACCAAGTGAGCTATCTGAGAAACTCCAACCTAAATGCAAATTTTTCTCTTATATGCATATATAGGCGAATGCTCTACCAAGTGAGCTATTGAGAAATTCCAATCTAAATGCAATTTTTTTTCTTATATACAAGTATACGCTTATATAAGAGAAAAATTTAACCTGACTTTTTTTCTGATTTTCTTCAGTTGTCTTGGCAAATTCTTGATTAGAATTTTTTTTTCTCCAGTTGTCTAGGCAAATTCTTGATTAGAATTTCGTTATCATAATCATTTCATATAAAAAATTAAATCTTTTATAAGTTCGTCGACATGACATGTTTATAAAGTCCTTAATAAAACATACCCCCATTCATAATGTGTATACTGATTTATGAATTTGGCTTTTTAAATTGATGTATCTGATATCTCAATCGTTTAAGATTTCAATCTCTTCTAGGACGTTTACTCTGTAGTTATACTCTCTGTGGACCTATCAAAAGTCTGTGTTAAACTGATTACCTGTTTGTATGATGTGTTTCATAAAACTTGATTTTCCCTCATCTTTAAAATATCTAAAGTACTTGTGAATATTATATTAACATTCCTGTTGGTTGTGCCGATATGAAATTTATCATAAGTACATGGCGCTACAGGAAATTACAACTTCAAAGAACATTACTCAAAAAGCCCTCTAAACAAAGTGGACATGGGGCGGTCATGTAACAAGACAACAACAAGGCAGATGGGCCCTGGAAACCACCATGTGGGACCCCTACATTGGAAGACGAACACGAGGTCGGTCAAGAAGATGGGCAGACACGTTCAAACTGATGTTGGGAGAACATTGGTCAACCACAGCCCGCAGCAGGAACAAGTGGAAACTAGCGAACAATCTAAAAATGGACTAAAATTCTTAATAAACTGCAGTGAAGTGCACAAGTGAAAGACTCTATAAACATAATGTTCACGTGAATTAGCTCACCACGTGAACCACTTAAAACTTTAAAATTGAGCCCCCCTCTTGTAGGAGGCCCTAGCCCTTCATGGGACATAGTGGCTACATTCATTCAATGAGACAAGTGATTTCCAAATCATCGATAAATTCACGAGTCACGAAGTGACTAGTTAATTTATCTAGAGGATTTGGAAATCAAGAGTGGCATTTGTTACGACTAATTAACGAATAAAATTAAGCTGTTTACTAAAATAACATCATTTAAATATAGTTACCGGTATTTAATGTAAACAGCAATGTTTGAAAACAAATCAGAAATGCATGGTTATGTTTTATTTGTTTATTCACTGCAATTTGATCATATTATTTATTGCCAAATAGGACCACAATATTGTAAGAATGCACCCTAGTGGAGAAAAAATTAAACACATCATAACCAACATTATAGGGTATTAATTAATTTTTTTAGTAAACAACTCAGTAAAATCGTTATTTAAAAAAACACTTATTGGACATACAGTTATGAAATGTGTAATTTGAAGGAATCCGTTCATTACTTGCTATATTCAATGTATTTGTTGGAGAGTTAGTCACTGCAAAATAATGCTCTGACCTGGTCAGAATATTAACAAAGGAAGAGCTTTCTTTATGACAAAAGCAGGAAGTGATACAGAGAATTTGTTAAAGAGCTAGGTAAAACATAACTGTCATTAGTTGTAAAATAAAATTCATTGAAACGTGATTGGTCATTAACTCCCATTTGGGGCATGAGTTAAATAGTCATAAGATTGATGACATTCTAGGAGATCATTAATGTGGATTTAGAAGAAACAGGTCTACAACACATGGGGTTTTAAGTTTAAGACAGATTTTAAAAAAGAAATGGAAATATAATGGTATTGTACATCAACTATATGTAGACTTCAAAAAGGTAATTAAGAGGAAGAAGTTATAATATCCTGCTGGAGTTCGGAATTCCTAAAATGTTAGACTTATACGAATGTGTCTAAATAGCAAAGGGTAGGGTGCTTGTAGGCAAACAGTTTTTGGATACTTTTGAAATCCACAATGGGTTGAAGCAAGCAGATGCACTATCTCCTCTACTTTTAGTTTTGTACTAGAACATGACATCAAATCTTTATAGAGGATGAAGAAGGCCTACAACTCAATAGTATTAATAAGCTGTTAGTTTATGCTGATGATGTAGTACTGTTGGGCGATAACGAGGAGATACTAAAGGCCAACATGCACACACTATTGAGTAACACTAAGAAATTGGGACTGGAAGTAAATATCAATAAAAATAAATATATAATCACACTTAGAAATACATTATATAATGGAAATGGACAGCTAATTACAAATGAGGGAAATTTTGAGGAAGTGATTGAATTCAAATACCTAGAAGCAATAATCACAAATAGGAATGAGATGCACAAAGAAATTAAACATTAGCTAAATTCTGGAAATGCATGCTATTATGCATTACAGAGACTCTTGACATCCCAACTCCTTTCAAAAAACGTTAAACTGAAAATATATAAAACTATTATTCTACCAGTTATGTTATATGGTTGCAAAACATGGACTCTTACTTTAAGGGAGGAAAGGAGATTACGAGTATTTGAGAATAAAGTACTTAGGAAAATGTTTGGACCAAAGAGATATGAACATACAGGTGAATGGAGAAGACTACATAACAGTTAACCAACTACATGGTCTTTATAGGAAGCCAGATATAATAAGAACAGTCAAGGCTCGTAGACGGCGATGGGCAGGACATGTGGCAAGAATGGGGAAAGAAAGAAATACACGGAAGCTTCTTGTAGGAAAACCAGAGGGGAAAACGTCCAGTTGGTAGACCAAGAATGAGGTGGGAGAATAACATTAACTATGATTTGAGGGATGTAAATTGTAAAGGGGATTAGCTCAGAATAGGGATGTATGGAGAGCTTATGTCCGCGCGGCCATGGACCTACGGGTTCGATAGTGCCAGTGAATTAGAGTTGGTAGAAGATGAAAATTTGAAAAAAAAAATGTAATGAATAATTCAAAATTAAATTAATTACAAGATATTATGTCAAAGACCTTTTAATAATATATGAGACATCAATATAAGGAGATAGGGCCGCATGCAAATACATTAGTGAGTTGAGTTTTCCGTGAGCACGTGCAAAGTTTGAATTAGCGAGTCGCCGACTGGTCATGCATAAAAGTAGTTTTTTTCGTAATATTGGCAAAGAAATTATCCAGAATTCTCAGCGATAAAACCACTTCCATTATTTTCGTCTGCTAGAGGAACGCATTACGCTTGCGTCCCGCAGATAAACCTGCATACGACGTCTGCGTCGTGCGATATTACGCCGATTCTCCTGTCTTCCAGTTGAATTCTTTGGTAGACTCTATCAAATTCCTCTTCTCCGCGTATGCCGAAAACATGATCGAAGTCTTCAAGGTCCGACATCTTGGATAAAGCAGCAAGGTTTCATCGGTTCCCATCGGGTTGCTCACGATTCGTTCTCTGCAAAGTCACCTCGCCACGTAGTTTAGGAATTTCGACAATTATTATCGCATGAACAGACTTTGGAGTACGCAAAAGCGTCTTTGGATGCAACTTTCTCAGCAGAGAACAACTTTTACGGTCTAATGCATTCATAGATACGACCCTAAGTCTGCTTACTAATATATTTATTAGAATTTTGTACGAAGTTTGAAAGTAATGAGATGCCCCTGCAGTCGTTGCAATCAGTTTTATCTCCTTTCTTATAAATTGGTACGATAATCGATTATTTCCATTCATCTGGAAGAGCTTCTTTTTCCCAGATCATATTAAGCAACATGCTTATCTTGTCCATCAATTTTTCTCCCCCTGATTTTATGAGTTCTGCTGGGATCTCATCTGAACCTGATGCTTTATACATCTTCAATTTTTCTATCGCTATTTCAACCTCTAATGCACTTGGTTCTGCGACTAGCATTTCTGCTGTCTAAATTATCCTCTTCAATATTCTGTTCTGTATGTACATTTAATAGCTGTAACTTTTCCATGTATTTAATGTATTCTTGGAATCTGCAATCATATTCCCATTTTCATTCCTAATTATGTTTGTTCTAGCCTGAAACCCTTTCTTCTCTATCTTAATTCCCTGATATAATTCTCTAATGTTCCTATTTTTGACATTCATTTGAAGATCATTTATCTTCTCTCTCTCTCTCTCTCTCTCTCTCTCTCTCTCTCTCTCTCTCATTTTTTCTTTTTACTCTTCAGTAACCTGTTGGTTTCCCGTCTAATACTACCGTATTGCTCTACATTTACTTCATTTGGCACGTGTAACCATTTGATTTTTGCTATCTTTCTTTTCTTTACAATGTCGGCACATTCCTCATCAAATCATTTATTGTTTTGCCTCTTTTTTTAAAAAATAACCAATGTTTTTTGATGCAGACAATTTAATAGTATCTCTTATAGCCTCCCATTTCTTATTTATATCAGTTTCTTCTTCGTTTTTCAAGTTTTTTAATTCAAATTTTTCAGATTCATGTTTAGCGTTTTTTCTCTCTTATAAACGATAGTCTTTGTCTGATTTTAACCCTGACCAGATGATGATCCGAATTGCAGTCTGTCCCTTTAACTGATCTAATATCGATGATGCTACTGTGCCAGCGTTTGTCCACTAATACATGATCTATTTGTTCCGAGTTTCGCCATCTGGAGACGTCCAGGTATATTTATGAATATCCTTATGCTGAAATGCTGTGATCTTAACAACGAGATTATTTGATGTGTCAAAGCCGCCCCACTTTTGCATTAAAATCTCCCAAGACAATTTTTATATGATATCGTGAAAGGCTATCAAATACGCAGTCTAGTTCTTCATAGAACTTATCCTTGATCTTATTATCTTTATATTCTGTGGGAACATGTAAATTTACGATTAAATCGTATTGGTGATGTAGCTTTACTGATGGATATTGCTTGAATATTAAATTTTGGTAGATGAAATTTTATTTATTATTTGGACTGTATGAAAAATAGAGTGGAAATAGAATTAATTAGTTTGTTAGTTGTTTTGGCTGCTTACTAATATATTTGTTAGAATTTTGTACGAAGTTTGAAATCATGTCGTTTACCCTTTAGAATTATGAATGATATCCTATGACTGACAAACTTAATATCTCGGATAGCGGACAGGATCCTCCTTTGGTCTAAAAAAAAACCGTTCCAAATTCAGATCTTTCTGCACCCCCGCAGTTTAATGCAAAGCTTCCTGATTCTTTGCTACCTTATACTGACCACCTACTTTCTGTAAAGTGACTATATCAAAGGGCGATTTATCTAATTCCCGCGTTAATACCTCTAGCGCCCCGCTATTGTATAAAGTCCTAACATTCCATGTTCCTAGGAACATGTTTGAGTCTTTGGCATGGGTTCCCTTGGAAAACCGAATGGGGGACTATTTGACATCCGGAAAATGTTGCCCCAGTGGAACCCATATCCGCATTTCTTGACGGTTGTGTTTTTTACGGTGAAAGATTGTCACTCTTTCGACCAAGGTATTTTTTTTCGTCTGGCTTTTCACCTTCGACCAGTCCGGCGTGGGTAACCCTATCGGCAGCAATGCTACCTACAGCATAGATGTAGGGATAATTTAAGCACGCAAGCCACTCCACTATGACAAGGTAAAGATACCATGGAGGGGGTAAAGTGATCCCACTACAGGCCTCAGGAGGCCCATGGGGTAGTAGAAAGTTAAGGCTCCCTCTTTTTCTGGACAATCGGCACTTGATGTCAGCCCTGCGTGACTACCGCCTTTATTCCCAGAACAAGCGTCTTATATTCATTTCAGTCAGGGGCTGAGTCGAACCCAGGGCCATAGTGCCGCCAGAAGTAACATTGTAATATTTCTGAAAAGAATCCCGATGCCGGGCTGCCTTTGGTATTCCGTATTATTGAGTATAGAATTCGTTGTTGAAATTTTAGATAATTTTGTTAAAGGTCGTGTTAGTTTTTTCATAAATTGTTGTTTACCGATGCCACCAGGGTGTCTTTATGGCATATCTGGTATTCTCTCCTGGCATTGTCGGAATTGTAACCCACTTTTCAAGTTGCGGGATTTTGAAGGAGTTACATTGCCGTGATATTATGATAGATGATGAGTGATAACTGATAATGAAATGCCACGAGAATCCTTAACCTAAATCCATACCATGGGTGACCACTTAAAGAAAAAAAAATCCTGTGATCTGACCGGAAATCGAACCCGCGACGTCATGAACTGTTTTCAGAAGCTATTACCTCTAGCCTGTGAGGCTGGTCTTGTCCAACATAATTCCCTTCCAATTCCTCCTTTTAGTTCAACTATTATTTTTTATAGTTTCATTTATTGGGAAGTTTGTATATACGTTTTTGATATCGATTGTCGAACGACACCATTTTAGTGTTTCTACGTATTGATTCTCATACGTAGAATTTTGTCAGCTAGTTCATTGTTGTGTTTTTTTTGTGTTATTTCTTCTTTAATTTTTTAGCAATTAGTTTAAATTTGGCGGATTTCTACAGTTAATGACTCGACTTGTTGGTATGTATTGTTCGTGGACTTTTGATAGCGCTATCATTGCTGGTACATTTGTAGTTAATTAACCTTTTTTTTTTTGCGATTGCCATCCTGTCTTTTTCTTGTATGACTGTTTTGCAATTTTTCGAAAGTTCTGTTGTTTCCCTTTGAAATTTATTACTTCTTAAAATGTTTATTTTATAAATTGTTTTGTCTTCTTTATATACCGTCAGTCTTCTTTATCTACTGATGTTGCCTTTATCAGCTTTAGTTTGTGTGATGTAGTTTTGAGTTTTTCCTTTAGGTTTTATGATCTTTAAGTTTTGTATTCATTAATAACAAACGATTTGTTAATTATTTAATAACCTTGGCGATTTCATATTTTGTGATTATTTTATCAAGTTGGTTTATAGCTATTTCGCTTTCGACAATGAATAGAAGTAGCCTTGATGAAATACTCTAGTTACCTCTTGATACACCTGATTGTACGAGTATGATATACTCTTCCCAGAATACAAAGGGTTGAGTGTTTTCAGGATGGCATGGGAAGCCTTTCTCCCACTTATAGTCTACATGTTTTGCAAGAAACTGCTACATTCTGGTAATTCCCTCATCAGTCTTTCTCGTGATGTGACGGGAAAAAATTGAAACATGTGTGCAAACCCTAAACATAATTCATCGTGAAGATTTTTCCAAAAAGAGCAAAGAAAGCCAGAGAACAACTTGAGGCAACAGAAATTTGGGGGGGGGGAGTAATCTTCGCGTAAAGGAAACGTTCTATATAGAGAATATCCTCCCAGCAAATTATTAGATTGGAAATAGGACCAAACTAACGTCTTCTGAATGGAGAGATACCATAAAAATACAGGCAAATGTTTGCGTGGTTCAAACCGTACCAGATAGATCCCACAGCAATAACCGCGTTGTAGGCGCTGCCTCAATGAATCTGAAAACTTTTGCCCATGATATGATCGTTATTAAATCCAACAAGTCTGTTCTCATCATCGACCTTACAGCATGTTATGAATCTAGCCTTAAACAACTGTTGAGGTGAATTTGTATAATACGTCGTACAATCCCTTATTACAAGGACTATTTAACTCATACCCCAAATGAGAGTCAGTGACCAATCAGGTTTCAATGAATTTTGCAACCAATAACAGTCGTGTTTCACCTTGCTCTTTATCGATTTCTCATCAGCTCCTGCTTTTATGATAAAGAAAGCTCCTCCTTTTTAATATTCTGAACAGCTCAGAGCATTATTTTTCTCCAACAAATACATTGAATATAGCAAATAATGAACATTCCTTGATTTTACTGAGTTATTTATTAAAAAATAAATTAACCTATAATGTTGGTTATAATATACAGTTTGGCGTGTTTCATTATTTCTCCACTAGGTTCATTCTTACAATATTGCGATCCTCTTTGGCAATAAATAATATGATCAAGTTGCAGTGAATATGCATAACCTCGCATTTCTGATTTGTTTTCAAACATCGCCGTTTATATTAAATATATAAACATTTTAAAATACCGAAAACTATATTTAAATAATGACTTTTGAGTAAACATCATAATTTTATTCGTTAAATAGTCCTAACAAATACCACTCATTTCCAAATCCTCTAGATAAATTTGGAAAACACTCGTGGCATTAATTATGATAAGTTTGCTAAATAAGTAAATACAATTTGTTAATTTTTCCTTTTGTTGTTACGAGATAAATTAAAGATTGGAATAATTTACTTTTTTGTTTATTTAGACTTGTATTAGCTAGGTTAACTATCTTTTGTTCATTATTACTGTTAGGTTTGTGTACACTTTTCTTGTTAGTTGTTTTGATATTGCCTTTTTTTGTAATGTTTTGTATTATGTCACACATTTTATGTTTCTAATTTTCAACTATCTGCCAACAATTGTCATATTTCATAGCCGCTTCCTGGTTTAGATAATATATTTGGTTGTTATATATATAGTTTCTCTTTTAACTCAATGTGTTTCTGCTACTTTTTTTGTTAGCTGTATAACTTTTGTTATTGATTTTAATTTTGGCGTATTTAGGTGTTATACGATACCATATTTTAAGCATTCCTATTGTAGATTTTAAATTTAAGTACATGCATAACATAATGTTGTAAGGTTGCGTGACATTTAATTACAATATGTGTTAGTATCGTGACCGGCTTCCATATCGATGTGCAATTTATTTCAGAATGTAAAAATGCCGTAATAGATTATAAAACTCGTATTTCGGGCTGTAATCAACTTATAGCGTTCTCTTTCATGAAGTGTGCCCGGATTCGATTCCCCCTTTTGTTTTTTTTTTCAGACTTTTCCTCAACTATAAGCAGCTCGGGCCATAACATTGCTGAAAAAAATCAGCTGCCTCAGTTATCATTATAAGAGTGATCTTGTTCATAATAAAACCAGGTCATCATAGCAAAGTTAGTGTCTGTCTTGAGAGTTAGAATGTCCAGTCTAGACGTGTTTTCGGCAGGTTTAGAAGTTCAGGGTCATGATCGATGATTGAGACACCACCGCCTCTAGAGGTAAGGCCTAATTGCCATTCCAATGCTCGCATGTCTTGTTATTTTTTTGACTCAATTTTGAAGAGTCATTAATAAAGCCCGGATTTTATGTAATTTCATATTCTGTTCCTGTAATGTAGCTATAAGAAAAGCTAAAATGCCTACGAATTACTTATTCTAAAGTTTTAAATTACATATTTTGAGTTATAATTCATATTTCACACAATTGTGCTTAATTTTACTTATTTTAATATTATTTCGGAATCATTGTACGTTTTCGTCAATTCTATTCACTTTTGTTGCATAGCAAGAAAAGTGGGGAATTCAAATTTTGTTACTGTGCTTATCATACATTAAGATGTTAAATATAAAATTGGTATCTGATCAGTCGTCCTCAACTAAATTAAACGTTAAAACATTTAGTTGAGGACGAGTGACTTACCAGGTACCAATTTTATATTTAACATCTTATTACATAACCTCAACGGTGCTTTAATATGCATTTTAAAAGTGTTGATTATCATACATTGTCGTCAGTCCCATACATCTCCGTTACATTCAAGCTAAATTGCACGACTTCGATGAGGACATTGACTCGTTTTAAGCATTTTCCTTTTTTTTTGTTCTCGAACGCTTCAGAATTTGTAATAGTTACATTCAATCTTTCAGCGGGCGCACACACATTTGTAACACAAGCGATCGAGCGTTATACTTATTTTTACAAACAAGTTCACGGGATATGCTGAATAATGAGAATTGAATTGAAACTAGTAAAAAATTAATAGTAATATTAAAGTTTTGTCTTATTTATAGCATTTAAGATAAACATCACTACAAATATTAGATATAAATTAGAAATATGCTAGGCATGCTAATTTATGACAATTCATGAATTTTCTGTGTGCATGCTTTACAAACTATTTCATTTTTTGAGTCCTGTTTTACATGAAAATCTGTACCCTCTATCGTATTTCATAAACGAAAAGAATTTTTCTTACTCCCGTATATGAAGCATATTCCACGTACTTTTGATGGGGGGCCACAATACTTATTTTGCAGATCTTTTCATAGACCGGTATTGTGATAGTTATACAGGCTGAAAATTATATGGTATTTGATGTAATTATTAAGTCTAGTGCTAATTTCTTAAAGCATTAGACTTCTTTTCATTTTAGCAGCTGGGTTATGAGTGAGAATATTATTTGTGAATTAATTCCAGCAATACGCAAGTAATATTATTTTATTCTCTATATAGGAATTTATTTGTATGCAATTCAGCATTATCGTATCAATTATATATTCAAAAAGGAATTTAGTTCGTAATCAGTGTTCCTCGCGCACTTCGCAGGTCCTAAAAAAACTTTCACAATATTCTTCTCTTATTTTTGAACATACAGTTGTACACAATTTCATAGTTTTGTGTTTACCGACGAAATACTCATACATATCATCATCACTATCACAATCTTAGCCTTCTTGCTCTGTATATCTGTTATTACTTTCTTCAATATGCTCTTTTTCTAAATCATCATCACTTTCTTTTAGCGAGAGTTCACTGAATTATTCCGTTTTTTTTCTAATAGTTTGCAAATATCACGCGTTTGACCTATAAAAGGACACAGGACAAAATATTGCAATTTAAAATTACTAGTTACTTTATTTAATTCTGTTAAAAAATAATATGACAAACTAGTTTCTAAATTCCACATAATTTAATATTTCTATACATATATCAGAGACTTATATTTTACATATAATGAGATGGCTTTAAATAACTCTACAAAAATGATACAATTACGATCGAACTCAACGGAAACCTAAAATTGTAATAACAGCATACAAAATAATATAATTAATTTCGCAAGCGTGTTTAAATTTTAAAGACAAAAGTAATTACATGAGCAGGGGCGCGTTGTACTTTTACGACAGTCAGCATTTCTCTTAGGCTTAATCGCTTTCACAACAGAAGAAAATCAAGTAGACGAGAATTGACCTTCTTCTATAAAGGAGGAAAAGTTAACAGTAGAATAGGTAAGATTGTTGATTTCAGAAGCATTTTGTTATGTTAAAAATAGCTTTCATGTTGTACTTCATACAACAGCTCGCCGCTGAAAGGTTATCTATGGCAATTACATCTTCCTTGTCATCAAAACTGCAAACATGGATTTGTATTGACAGTGCTTAACCACTGATGGTAGAAAAGTCCTATGGCAAACTTGTAATAAACTTGTATAGGGTGTAAGATGAAATCTCGAATAATATTTACGAAGCAGTGTACATATTAGGGAAAAAACAACTAGTTTGTTCAAAGAAACAGGTACTATTTACACAGTTTCAAGGGGCAATCTACACCGTCTAATAGTTAATTTTACGAAGAACTGTGGTTGCAGTGAACACATCCTGGAACAAACTCCAGGTACACGAATGTAAATATTTCTTACAAAAATACTGCAACTCAACATTCCCAACGAATCTACTCTAAGGAAGAATTACTTATATTCTTGTTATGTTGGCATATTAAAAAAAAATCAGGGCCGGCATAGGTAAATGACTTATATAGATTTCTGCTGAGAACGGATGCTGCTGGCAGTTTCTTTGCTAATCTAATTGTTGTCAAATTGGACTCTGAAGCTGCATCAAACCCCTATTTAATTTATTGTAAACCTTTGGAGGCGACAAATAGTTCAACAATTGCTAGATTCATTAATGATGGGCTTAAGGTACTATGACTAGATGGCGTAAAAGAAGAGAGGGATCTTATTGATGTACCTATACAAATGCAGCTCCATACATGTTGAAAGCGGGAAAATCGCTTAGTGTATTTTATCTAAACTTAGTGCGTGATACACGTACGGCTCATGTATTACGAATGGCAGAGGCAGTTAGACATAAATACCCAGAAGTAAATACACTGATACATGCAACGAAGAAAGTTTTCTTGAAATGTCCTTATCGTGTACAACGTTACAAGCAGCAGCTTTCTGATGTACCTCTGCCTCCAGAGCCAGTGATCAGGTGGTTAGGATGGATTGTAGCTGTGATTTTTCTAGAGCAAGCACTTGGAAGCTGTGAAGTCAGTCTTCTGATCCTGCAGTGTCTGTGAGTGGATCCTTGTCAGCATTCAACAGTTCTAAAGTGCTCAGTTTACTTTCATAAATCACAAGTCACTTCAGCTGGCTTTCCAACATTATCAAGAAACTGGAGACTTCATGTACATGCCTCTCCAAGAAGCTGTGGGAATAATGGCAAATGCAGTTAAGAAAGTCAGTTTTACCAGGTGAAGTGGGTGGTGTAGTTTCCACTGAACTGCAATATGTGCTGAATAAGAACCCTGGATACTCAACTCTTATTTTATCTCGCTTATTTAATGGTGAAATTGTAGAACCCCCAGAGAAAATTATTCCTACCACAATCCCTCTGTATAAATATGCACTGTTGACTTCTTGCGAAGTTGAACAATTTTTCTTTATTTATAAAAACATACAAAAGACTGTGCAAGACAACAGAACATTTAGAAAAGTATATTATAATAAAGTGTGCATATCATTCGAATGTGACTTAAACGCTCGAATCGGAGACAAATGTACTTCAGTAATTTGTAGCAGAAGTGAACTGATTAAGAATTAACGTAGATATTTTACTAGCCTACCTGCGAATTTCTATTTGTAGCAAATTAATCAATTTTGTATTTTACATATTGCTTCATTACATATTTTTTCAATTTGATATTACATAAAGTCCGGGCCCTAGTTATTGCTCTTATATTTGCTGATGTTGCTGTTCCTTGCAAATGTGGCCAGACAACAGTTCCACGCAAGTGTGGTATAATTCCTCTATACGAGACATTAGGAGAGGGGTTAACCTAAAATTTTAGGATGAATATTTTTTTTTCAACCCT
Source organism: Diploptera punctata (assembly GCA_030220185.1). Lineage (NCBI taxonomy): Eukaryota > Metazoa > Arthropoda > Insecta > Blattodea > Blaberidae > Diploptera > Diploptera punctata. The sequence continues at coordinate 800,228 of JASPKZ010002300.1, read as the reverse complement.
CAACGAGTCGTATTTTTTTTTCTCGTAATGAAATTTTATTGTAAAAATAAATATAGTCTATACTCCGTAAACTAGCGACATCGGACCATAAATTTAACTTGCTGAGAAATTCGCTCAGTTTACGTTTTATTTTTAACGAATTCCGAAGAAATGTAGCTGCAGAGATTATTCTTGGATTATTTTTTTTTTACAAATCTTCATGGAACCTACTTAATTGACACTGAAAAT